>JAHHFK020002087.1:0-47497 GCA_024533555.2 Aedes koreicus | reverse complement strand
GCCACATCTCGAACTGAACTGTTAGGATTCCTTTTGGAAGCTTGAACTACCCGCTTGTGATCCCTAACACTATACGGAGATCCATTTTTGCCACATTTTTCTTTCCAATCGATGGTCAAACGTCCGTGGTACCGATTTAAAACACGAGACACCATAGAATGTGTCATTTCCAGCTTCCTGCTGATGGCACGATGAGAATGATCCGGATTTTCGAGGTACGTGCGCAAAATTTCTTTGCGCCGCTGCTGTTCTTCCGACTCCATCTTCGCCACGATTGCACATCTGCTAGTGAAACTTACACACCGTAAACAAATACACATTGAACAAATTCCACCCAAAATTTCAATAGAAAATACCCAACGGGTAAAAAGTATCAGCCATTTAAAAGTGCTGCAATTTGATTCCGTACAACTTTTATCTACTGAAAGCTATGTCGGTTCCCCGTGTCTTCTTAAGGTGGATACCAAATCCTCCCTATCTCGAACGGTTGCATGGACGTGGCCAGGTGAGCGAGTAGGAGTGTCTTCGTGAAGATTATTGCGTTAAGAAATGTATCAGTAACTGCATACGTTTTATGGTAACATGCAATGTCTTCAACAAATTATTCTTCATCGTAGCTCCATCCACGCGGTGTGCAAACAACAATGCTATGCTATGCTATGCTATGCTAGTCATTGGAAATTAAAATATTGAACTATTCATTTAAAGATGTTTTGAACGAAGGACCACGTTTCTTTTTTCTATGCCGATTGTCATTTTAAAGTTTTGAAAAATGAGAGTGTTACGCAAAATGAAAGGTTTATACACGCGTATAACTCTCGTTCGACTGAACAGAATGACTTCATTCATACACCATTTGATCTGAAATACTTAAAAATAAGGAATGTATCTAAAATAAGCTATCAACGTACACTTGCGTTGTAGGCGTGTATTTGTGATGGGTTAAATGTGGTCATCATAGCACGCGTATCAACGTATCAAGAAACGGAACAACCTGCAGACCTACAAGAAGCAGAAAATCGCCAAAGAAAATGCAGAACAGAATTGCTTCTGTTCTGCAGTAAAAAAGGGCCCAAAAATTGTATTTGCGAGTTTAGCTGAGACCGGATGCATGTATTTTGATGGACGATGAAACCTATGTCCAAGAGGATTTAAAAACCCTTCCAGGTCTACAATATTACACTGCCGTCGTAGGAGAGGATGTGAGCGATGCAGACAGGTCGATTCAAGTGGAGAAGTTTGGTCGAAAAGTGCTAGTATGGCAAACAATATGTTCCTGCGGTATGAAGTCTACCATTTTTACACCACCGGAACAATCAATGCGGAAATCTATCGATCTGAGTGTCTGCAGAATAGGTTTCTGCCTCTATATCAGAAGCATAGTACCCCTCCACTGTTCTGGCCAGATCTAGCTTCGGCGCATTACGCCAAAACAACTCTCAATTGGGTCACGAAAAAGGGTACAGATTTCATTGAGGAAAACATCAATCCGCCAAACCTCTCGCGGGTCAAATTTGTCACCTTGTCGATGGTGAGAGGGCTTATCTCATGCTATAAACATGCATGTGAGACCAAGAATTTGACCAGTAGTGAAAGTATCACATATTCTGCACATTTATTTCACTGCCACGTCGTAGAACGTTTATATAAAGGCACTAACATCAGGTGTGATACTGGCCGCAATTCACTCTTAGACTTTTTACTTTCAATCAAAGGGAAACGACTAAAAGTACACTTTTCATTTTCGTGGCAACTTATGTTGTTGTTTATCCATTTGTTTCATGGAATGAATAACCAAAATACCTGGTTTACCCATGGTGTAATAAGTGAAAGTAATTGCAAAATTTTCGAAAAGGGTGAATGTTTTGATCATGGTAAATATCTGACTGTTCGAAATGAAGCACAAAGCCACAGAAAAGTGTTACTTTATACTGACGATGACAAGCATGTTTATTAGAGATAGGACGCGGAGGGCCCGCTTAGGAAACACGAGTAGTAGATTTAACCTTTCCAAGTAGTTTATTTTAGCAACAGTGCGGAGGGTCCGCTCAGTGAGGGTCTAGTGTTTGACTTACTATAGAAGAGGGGTGTTAATCACAGTAGTTCCATTTCACTTCTGGTTCAGCTCCATATCGGTTTCGTTTCGATTCCGTTTCGTCTCCATTTCGGTTCTATTTCGGGTCCGCTTTGGTTTCGTTTCGATTCCATTTCAATTCCATTACAATTCCATTTCGGTTCTATTCCGGTTCCGTTTCGAATCCGTTTTGCATCCATTTCAATTTAATTTCGATTCCGTTTCGGTTCCATTTCAGTGTAATTTCGATTCCATTTCAATTTCTGCTCAAGAATAAGTGTTTAAAGTAAAGACCCTCTCGTAGGTCAAATTTGTCACCTTGTCGACGGTGAGAGGGCTTATCTCATGCTATAAACATGCATGTGAGACCAAGAATTTGACCAGTAGTGAAAGTATCACATTTTCTTATCATTTATTTCACTGCCACGTCGTAGAACGTTTATATAAAGGCACTAACATCAGGTGTGATACTAGCGGGCTATGCCGCAATTCACTCTTAGACTTCTTACTATCAATCTAAGGGAAACGACTAAAAGTACACTTTTCATTTTATTGACAACTTATGTTGTTACTCATCCATTTTTTTTTATGGAATGAATAACCGAAATACCTGTTTGCTCATGGTATAATAACTAAATGTAATTGCAACATTTTCGAAAGGGGTGAATGTTTTGATCAGGGTAATTATCTGACTGTTCGAAATGAAGCACATAGTCATAGAAAAGTGTTACTTGAGACTGACGACGACAAGCATGTATATTAGAGATAGGACGCGGAGGGCCCGCTTAGGGAACACCATTGGAACAATAGAATGAACCTTTCCATGTATGAATCCTGGAAAGTGTGAGCTTTTTAGTGGAATACCTGTAACTGGAAAATTAGAGGAGGAATTGGTAGTTTCCGTTTGATCTCAGCTACATTTGTTGCTTGTCTTGACGGATACGCGTGTTTCGTCTACGGTGTGCGGACTTCTTCAGTCTCGTGTACTAATATCGACTCTCGAGTATTAGTGCATGGCACTGGGGGGGTCTGCGCATTGTGGACGGGATGCGCGTGTCTGTCGGGACGGGCGATGGAGGTGGTTGGGGTTGGATGGGGGTTGCTAGTCTTTCTTCTTATTTTATCGTTACCTTTCCATGTAGTTTATAGCATGTGTCCTCCATACCAGATAATAAATAAATAGAAAAAAAGAAACTAGATAGGAAATAGAACTGTTCTTTTCCAAGTGTCAGATTAGTTAGTCAGTGATTTGAAATATTGTTAAGTTTGGGATGGGGATGGTTACTAGATCCAAAGCTAGGCTAGAATTTAAAATGTTGTTGTCTAAATTTAATCCAGTATTTTTTTTTTAAATCCTTTTTGATTCAAACATCATTACTTCTGGTTCATGCTGTTCAAGTTTTGTTAGGTTAGGAATTCGGAATTCTTAGTCAGAGAAACGAAAATATCGTCGTGAAAATATCACCAATAATCTCTCACCTACGCCCTGCATACTATGAAACACTAACACCCTCTTCGCTCTTATTTTCTTATTGATTTCATGATCGAGAACGGCTGTGAAATGGATCGATTGAAGTGCGAAGGACCTGCTCAGCCCTAGGCTACATGCGGTTTTGACAAGGAAGTGATCATATCTATTTCAAGAAAAAGTACATGTGAAGCATCCTCGAAAAAATCAAAGACAGCACACAAAGATAAGTATATGCGAAATCAAAACTGTCAAACTATCAAAAACATTCATCTTACTTAAGATGAAAAAGTTATATTACAGTCACTACTAGTTTCAAATCACAAACAAATTAAACATTTCAGATCATTTTGTAGCAACGCGGCCATCTCAATCCAAAAAACACTACAAACCCCTTACCCCAACCTAATCCTTATCACCTCCCATGGCGTTCAAGTAGTCCGCATAGACCAGTTCGCCATTACCCCTCCCTAACCCTCGGCTTTGGATTGACTTGCGCTCTCATTGCCCCACCAAACGCTGCAAAATGAAAAAAAAAAACAAACCACCTATTTTTTTTACACCCCCCCCTCCAAAAATAACCCCATCCCAAAATCCTCCCTCCCAAAAAAAATATATAAAAAAAAATTAACCCCCCCCCCCCCCACAACCAACTCTTTTTTTCTCCCCCCCCCCCCCCCCACACCTTTTTTGTTCGCGGGCGCCCCCTAGTCACCCCCCCCCCCGCCAGCCACCCCCCCCCCCAAACAAATACCCCCACCAAAAAAGGTGACACCACAAAGAGACAACCCCCCCCCAACCCATAACAAAAATTAAAAAAAATTAAAAATAGATTTAGAGACACACAAACTATTAAAGACCACAATAGAGGTGACAATACGCCTCCTTGTGGCCACCTTATTACAGCTCTAACACTGATGGATGAGCTTCCGAGATTTGGTGATATTTGTCTATCTGTTCGGTTCTCGTTGATCCAATCGACAATACACTTATCAAAGCCAAGCTTCGTCATCATACTGACCTTACTCAATTTGGTTTCTGAAAATTGGTAGTAAAATTTTCAATCAAATTTGTTTCGGAGTAGGTTTTCTGCAATATTATATTGGTTTGCCACCGATAATGTGTCCAAAAATTAATATGCAGCTTATTTATAGTATTTGATCCTAGTTATTGTGATTAAGGACTACTTTCGTGTCATGTTTGTGTATTTTCGTGATGTGAGTCTTATGTGTATTTGTCTGTGTTCCTTTGGTTACAGGTGATCTAAACATCTATTGAGATGTATAATAAATAGAGTTAGTGGAAATTCTCGATTTTGCGGAAGCGAAATCCGTTAAATTTGATTTTAGGCGCGAGATTTGATAATTTTCGCGAGAAGCCGCAAAATTCAGAAAATTTGGCCTCACTAAAACAAGCCATATGCCAAAAAGAGCACCTCATAGCTCTTTGTATTATTCGCGTTGATACTACCACGCAGCTTTTATGTATCGCTCGCAACTGTGAGAAGTTACGGTCGCACCGTTGTGATATGTTCGCATTTGATCCTCCGAACGGACAATTTTGAGAAATGACGAAGGCAGAGAACATATCGTGTGCAGACCGTGTAAAACAGTATACGAAGGGAGTTTTGCAAACGGATGGTCGTCAGTTGTTCATGTTGCAATGTAACCCTTGATCGAAGTCTTCAGTTCCGCTAACATTTTCCTTAAAACGTTGGATCATCCAAAATTGCGTGAGTAGTTGCAAAAAATGTGAAGAACCTGAGACTTCCTAATATAATTCGAATGGATTACCTCCCCAATGTGTTCGATTTGAATCAAGAAGGGTTCAAGACTCAGGTTGCAGCTGCTGCTTCGATAGAAGTTGTACTGACATAGGCAGTGACTCTCAGGATCGCTTTGTCCTCCATGTGATTTTGGTACTGCCAGTAACGAGCTCTGGTCCAGAAATGATGAAAGCTGTTACAGCGGACATCATATCTTGGATTTTGTCAACACTACAACTGTCTCCCAAAGCGTCATCAAAACGCTTTTTAAATAAAATATTAATTTCAACATTGTTACTTCTTTCGTTGCGGATAATGCAACGCACGTACGATATTTTACATTTTTGAATTTTTTTCTCATTAATTTGAAAATATATCTACTATTTTCAGACAAATCAAAGGACAAGGGATTACCTCAATGGCAGCGAAAAGCTTTCACCAATGCGTCGAATATGGTGAAGCAGTACTACTCGTCACCAACCTCGCGATTCTGCCAACCGGATTTGAAGTTTGCTCTTCGAAATAGCGGTGAAATATCTGTCTATTATTGGAAACGGTGCTGAACGCAGTGTGGCCAGTACAATTTGATCAACACCTCCCAGCGCCAAAAGTAGACGGAACAAAATTTGGCCAACCAAGGGCAATTTACAGTGAAATCGACAAGGAGTTTTCATAAGAGCAAATGTCGCAAACGGAAACAATGGCTTCTTCCTCAAATTTGTCGAGAATGCTAAGTTAATCACAGGAATCAACAGTCTTTTTTATTTTTTGTATAGAAAAGTAAGTCACTGTAAAATTTTATGAATTGGCTGACCGCGAAATATTGAAAATTTTGTCGCGAATTTCCAACCACCCCTAATAATAAAGAATTTAGTAGTGTGATAATTTTAACTCGATCGTTCTCAGCTAACACACTTTACCAGCATAATTTTATTTGAGTTTTTTTTTTGGATTTTATGATTCCAGAATCAACCTCTCTTTCTTCCTCCCCTTGGAAAACTAATTTTCCCAGTGACTATGTTGCGATAAAAAATAAAGAAATACATCAATTTACGATCTTTTAGATTTATTACGACATTTTAGTTATAACCAGGGAAAAACACTCTCAGTGTGATTGCTGCACCTGGATTGGGACACTAGCATTTAAATTCGGGGCTGTGTTTGAGACAACGCCTATCTCATGTCATCTTCAACGCTCAGTCTGTTTCTTGTCTTCGTTTTGATTTGAAGTAGAGTTGAAAATCCGCTTTCACAAAGGTATGTTGACACGGATGGGATTAGGATCTTCACTGCCGCCATGGAAACTTTGGGGTACGAGCCATACATAGCACACCAGAACTGGCTCAGTTCCTTTTCATGAAACAAATCGCGAGACGAAGAATCGTTTTTCAGGTCCAAGTATTCATCCTGTATCTCATCTGGAAGGCTAGCCACATCCAATGAAGATGAAAACGGGTTGCGTACTAAAGCAGCTACTTCTTGCTCCAACTCGGGGAAATACTTCTCAAATTGCTGCTCCAGTGAATCCAAATGTGCAATAATTTCTGCTTGGAGAGCCGAAGTCAGCTCGCTTGCTCCTTTATCGGTCATATTGCACAGACGATCAAACATGGCAACATTTTCCATCTTAACTTTTCGGCGCCAATTGATTAGTTTTTCTGCGAATGCATGAAGATGATCTTGGAAGTGAACAAGATTGGATTGTTTGCCCTGAAGTTTCAAATTCAGCAAATTCAGATGCTCAAAAACATCAGCTAAGTAAGCGAGATGCTTTTGAAAGTCTCCTTCATTAGAATGTGCAAGGAAATCCTTTTTCCCTTGAGCTTTCAAAAACGTTTGGATCTCATCCTTCAACTCGAAAACACGATTGAGTACATAACCCTTCGACAACCAGCGTACGGAAGTGTAGAAAAGAAGAACCTCATGATCTGAGTTCATTTCTCTGCAGAGTTCCTTGAATAAACGCGTATTCAGGGCTCCAGACTTAACATAGTTAACAATCATTATGACCAATTCCAGTACTTTCAATAACCCTTCCGGCAACGTCTTGCTGGCAAGAGCATATCGATGGATCATGCAATGGACACCTGCGGCATATGGGGCAGTTTCCTTGACCTTCTTCTGAAATCCAGATTTCTTGCCAAGTATTGCAGGAGCTCCATCGGTGCAAACCCCACAAAGTTTTTTCCACTGCAAGTCACCAGATTCAAAAAACGCCTTGATTTTAGCCATGATATCATCACTTTTGGTAGTAGTTTCCAAGTCACAACAGAAAAGAAACTCCTCCTTTAAATCGCCAGCAGAGCATACGTACTTCACAAACACCAACAGCTGCGCACAGGAACTGACGTCCGTGGATTCATCGACTTGAATTGCGAATAAAGGAGATTGTTTTATTTCTTCCAGAACTTGCTCTTTCACGTCTCCGGACATATGGGCAATTCGTCTTTGCACACCCTGGTGAAAAATTACCTTAAACAAACGAAATCACAAATCCCCCAACCATTTCATTAATGGTTTGGATGATACCCCAAAGAGGTCGTTAAGAAAAATAACCATACGAAATTTATTTATTAGTGTTGTTTGATAATGACACTTGCCGCATTTTCTTTTCACTTGCTTCCCCAAGAACCAAATTCACCATTTTCAGCATGCTAATTCTTTCTTCCATTGAATTTTTTTTTTTTTTTTTATTTTTTTCCTTTCCTGTCTCACCCCCCCCCCTCCCGCTTTTTTTGTTTTTTGATTGCGCCCTGCCCCGGGGGCCCCCAATCTCCGCTGTTTTCAACCCCCCTCCCGACCCCCGAAAAAATCCACACCCATAATACTAAAGACTGTATTCGATGAAATTTGGACACACGCAATTGTTCGTAACTTTTTAGCGTGTGGGTAAAAATTATTGAAATTTTAACTGAACGAATTTCATTGTGTTGTGTCAATTGTGTAATGCGTTTCGTGAAAATCGGTCGAGTGATTTCAGTGATGGCTTCGAATGAAGAAATAGTGCGCCAACAAATTTTGAGCACTCACTTCGAAAACCCAAACGCTTCTCATCGATGGATCGGAAAACAGCTCGGAATCGCACATTCAACCGTATCTCATGTGATCAAAACGTTCAAGGACCGTAAGACAACCAAGCGGAAAAATGGTAGTGGCAAAAAACGTGGCACATCAAATCCGGAGAAGGCCAGGATGGTATTGAACCAATTTAAGCGTTATCCCAACATTTCGATCAGGATGTTGCGAAAAAGGCGAAAGTTTCAGTTTGTTTTGTGCAGAAAACAATGAAACGTTCTGGATTACATGTGTACAAGGTCCAGAAGGCACCGAACCGGAGCGATAAACAGAACTCGGTGGCCAAAACTCGTGCAAGAAAACTGTACAGGGAGTGGCTCACAAAACCGTTCTGCATTGTGATGGACGATGAGACCTACATTAAAGCCGACACCAAACAAATGCCAGGACAGAAACACTTCGTCACCACCTCTAAGTTGGCCGTTCCGGAGAGTGTACGGAAGAAGAAACTGTCGAAATTCGCCAAAAAATGCCTTGTCTGGCAAGCGATCTGCAGATGTGGCAAAATGAGTCAGCCCTTCATCACCTCTGGGACCGTCAACGGACAAATCTACAAGGACGAATGCCTCCAAAAACGACTTCTGCCCTTCTTGAGATCTCACGATGGCCCGACACTGTTTTGGCCGGATTTGGCATCTTGCCACTATGCCCGGCCCGTCTTAGACTGGTACAAAGATAATAATGTAGTTTTTGTACCAAAAGACGTCAACCCTCCAAACACTCCGGAACTTCGCCCAATTGAAAAATTTTGGGCAATCATGAAGGCAAAGCTCGTCAAAACTCCAAAACTGATAGAAAATTAACTTGAACTAAAGAAAGTGTGGTTAAAAGTAAGTAAGCAAGTCGGTCCTATCATTGCCCAAAATTTGATGAAAGGGGTCAAGGCAAAGGTGCGGGCATTTGGGTTGGGAGAAGAGGTTCAATAAACCAATGATGTCAAAACTTAACCATTCAGTAGTACTATATTTCCAGAAAGTTTGAAAAGAATCGGGCTCAAGGAAAATTTTTGGTGACCTATTTTGTGTGTCCAAATTTCATCGAATACAGTCTTTATGCTCGGCATGTTTGGTATCCAAATGCCGTTTCAATTTGGATGGCTTCATTGATTCAACACTCAACACAACGCCACAAAGCATGCACTGTGGCTTATCGACGCCATTAACAATTATAGTTGTGTAACCGAATTTCATATAATCCTCGGAATACTTGCGTTTCTTTTCCATGGTGAGGCCGTCTATAAAGTACAACATAATCTTGTTCTTTTCTGTAACTATTTTAAATTTATTGAATACTTTACCTATTCAATTTAACTATATTTAATTTGCAGCGGTAAACCAAAATCTCAGCAAAATTTTAAATAAGGAAGCAACAAATTGGTCGTTTGATTGATTCGGGACTCGACGCGTGAATGGTCAGTTCAGTTGTAAAAGAAGACAAAACAAATGAGCCAACTACTACTGCGCATTCATTGTGCTTTTCTTCACGTTTAACGACGCACCAGGACGCACACTAATAATCAACACACATCTCAGTAAGAAGGAAAGAGCAAGTAAAAAATGAATCCATTCAATCGCGTGTGCTCCCCCCCCACACCCCCCCCTCCCAAAAAAAAAAAAAAAATCGCGTGTCTAGCAAGAAAAAGACAATGGAAGAAGCAACTGTCCTTCGTTGCCTTCCGTTCACCACTACTCTGCTCTACTCGAACGAATTATAAGACGCACGAAGACCAAAATATACTCGTTTATTCTTTAAATTCATGCACTTTATAAGTAGGTTGTATTTTATTTTATGGATCAGTTTTTTTTTTTTATTCTGTATGCATAAAAATTGTCACGCTGGACAGACGCCCGCGACCCCTCGAAGGCCCCCCCGGACCACCATCGGTTGGGAAACCCCCCACTCTACTCCATCGTAAGGTCCATGACGTTATTCTCGGAAGCTACCACCAAAAAGAGATTGAATAGAGCCAAGTTTATACTCTTTCGGTACACTGGTCACGACTTCATTTTTTCGGACGAGAAATTGGTTGTACTGGAGCAGCCTCAGATTGAGCTACAACGAGGGCAAGCATTCCGGCATCGTAAATCGACATTCTTCGGTTCCAAAGAGCAGCGGCAGTGATGATTCGGGGGACAGCTTGCAAGCGAGGAAAGCTCCCCTTGGTATTCATCGAGAAAAAACGTAAAAAGCAACGTGACATACTATAAAACAGAGGTTTTGGAGAAGGTTGCTGCTCCATGTCTACAACAACGCTTTGGAGATGACCACTATGTGTTCCAGCAGGATGGTGCACCAGCCCACACAGCGAATGGGCCTAGGTAAAAATATGTGGTCTACCAGCTCCTCAGGTTTATGTCCATTGAACTTTTTTGTTTGATCCTACATAATGTCAAAACTAAATGATTACAAAATCAGCCACTTGTATCAGTTCAAGAAAGGCATCCTCAAAATCTGGTATGAAATCCCCATGAAGTCCATACGTGCCGCTTGTGACGCGTTCGAAAAACGATTGAAGATGGTGAAGACATTCAAAGGGGGTCATTCCAAAAGATATTGAGCCGATTGGTCTACGTGGCCTTTTCAGTTAGGTATCACAGTATCCACGGATGGAAAAGAGTTGGTTTTTTTTCTAGGGACCAAACCATGCACAACCGAAGCTTCAAGTTCATTGCTACATCACTTAAATAATCACTAGCTCAATCTACAAACATCATAACAAAGTGGAATGTAATCTTTCTATTTTGATAAACTTACACTTCATGCTTCCATATTATCATGGCGTTGAGAGTGTTAAGATACCAACTTAAAAAATTGACTACTGAGAGTTAACAGCAGGAAAAAAACAAATAGATATCTCTGAGTTGCTCAAAAATCATAATTATCAAATTCGGAACCACATCAAATTAACTTTGGAACCTCGGAACCATGTGCTCTTACATAACTCAAACAAAGACATAAATATTCCATGGATTAAGAAAAGAGTCCATTCTACCACCATTACTTCCGTGTAAAGCAGTCAAAATTGTAAGACAAAGAAGTACTGCTTAAGATCAACCGGATTACACGCCGGAATAAACGGAAGAACGAGTCAAGGATCAAAACCGGAATGTTGTAAAGTTGTGCCGTGCCGAGTCGCACTTTATTTTCCGGCCATGAGAAAACACATTCCGTATGCCCCTTCTAAAGTTGCAGCCGCTTACTTTGTGTGCATCATTTTTTTAGCCAGCCATCTGACTCAACATCCAGTCTTCAGACCATCCGTTCGTTAAACACGGAGCACACTAATGACCTTTTTCGTAGTTTTTATCATTAGTATACTTTAAAGCTGATGTTTCTCCGGGGACAACTTCTTAGGGTTTCCCTTGCGAAAAGTGTGAAATAATGACCCGACGCCAAGCTCACGGGTTACATTGCAATCCCTATCGGATAACATTCCCGAAGCAGAGCGCAGAGAAACAGAAAAATGAAGAAAAAACCTACAACTTATTCGTTTATCATTGTTTGGCTTCCGTTAATTAAACATAAAGACAATTATAAATTATGTTGTTAAGATGTTGCCATATCGTAAAAAGTGAAAGGACTTGCAGAGCTGTAAATTTCGACATTCAAGACAGGGGAAATATTTTCGTCATGTTCGTGTCATTTCAAGGAGTTCATCACAAATACACAGCCATTGCGTATAACGACGTTTTTGGGAGCTATAAAATCATTGTTTTCTTCATGTTTATTTCTTACTAACTCTTTTTATTGGCATATAAAAGGAAGGTATTAAATTTCACTTTTATGCATTGAATAATGTTGAGGTCTGGAACTCGCTGATGACTTGTCATTTCACTTCAATGAAACATGTGCATCGAATATGTATAATGTAGAATATTTTTCTTTGTATTAAAAAGGCGCTGAAAAACTGTGGAAATTTTATTACTTATGTGACAACAGCGCCTCTTTAACCTTAGCAAGAAGAAATGCAGCTACAAACAATGCCAAGGGGGTGACTGAGTTTGGAAGATAGTGAAAAGCTAACTGAATCTTTGTGGAAAGCAACGTGAGACAGTCTTGTGTTCTCTTACCCTTACGGAAATCATATTAAGTATCTGAGAGCAAGTTGTTCGTCTCAGCCCATTTGTCCAGAGGGAAAAGGATATTTTTTTTTCCAAAAACTTTCGAATACAAGGTAACATCGCGATGAGTCAATAGGAGTTGTGGTCGGACGCGAGTTTACCTGGTTTTTGACTGAAAATTACCGATACATCCGGTACAATGATGAGTTGCAGAAACTGATAAAACAATTTCAACAGTTCTTAGCGACGTGTTGGAGGTTCCTCAACAAGTTGAACTTGATCCCATCATTACCTGGAGCCATATTGCTACACGAAAGGAGTTCGAGAGAAAGAGAGAGAGAGAGTGAGGTCTACCATAGTAAATGGGTGACCAATCTCATCTACCAAGTTCGTGGTTTCGCGATGGACCATCCGTGTCAGTACAGAATCTGGACAAACGTTTCGTGCGAACTTGAGGATTCATTGGTCCGAGTACTCTTCGCTCTCGTTGCTCAGTTACGCAATCTTTGCGCCGTGCTCCAAAGAGTATTCATCGACGTTTCGCACAATTGCACGTTAACGAATTATTGCCAGTAACCACGCTTCTTGGCCTCGATGAGGCTCTTAAGTTCACGTTTGAATTTGTCGACGTGCTCAGGTGTTCCAAGTCTTCGGAAAACATTCAACGCGTTGGACTTTTTATGGTAAACTTCGCTGCATTGTTGATCCCATCATGGAGAAGGAGGTTTTCTGCGAAATGACGTTCCTGAAACTTGTTTTAACTTGAAGCGCGTTGTTTAAGATCTGCCTGGAGAGGAAAACACATTCTTCCAACGCACAGTGGGAAAAAAGTACATGAATCGCGAAAGAATTCGATAATTCAGCTCCAAGTAGCACACGGTTAGTGAACAATAGCATTTTTTATGTGAAAATATCTGGGAAATCGAATGGAAGGAGTCTCACTTGCTTATTTTACATCAATTCCCCAGTATTTTCGAATAATGCCCAGTAATCTATATTTGGAGGGGTCTGCGGTAGTCAAAATAAGCTTATTCTTATGAAGAATTTCCCTTAAAATTGAATGAAGTAGTTGCAGCCACCGCATGGGTCGGGTAACAGAGATATTGCTGATTTTACCCCACTTCCCCCATTTTCGAATATTGTTTGTTAATCTATGATCGGAGGGGTCTGCGGTAGTCAAAATAGGCCTATTCTTATATAGAATTTCTCTAGAAATTGAATGAAGGTGGTCGAAGTCACCGCACAAGACGGAAAACAGAGATATTGGGCTTATTTTGCCCCAATTCCCCGTAATTTCGAATATTGCGGATGAATCTCTGTTCGGAGGGGTCTACGGTAGTCAAAATAGGCCTATTCTTATGTAGACTTTTCCTAGAAATCGAATGGAAGTGGTTGCAGTCACCGCACAAGTCTGGAAACAGAGATATTGGGCTTATTTTGCTCCAATTCCCTGTATTTTCGAATATTGCTGATTAATCTATGCTCGGAGGGGTCTGCGGTAGTCAAAATAGGCATATTCTTATGTAGAATTTCCCTAGGAATCGAGTGAAGGTATTTGTAGCCACTGAACGGGTCGGAAAACGGAGATATTGCTGATTTTACCCCACTTCCCCATATATTAAGAATATTTCCCATTTATCCATACGCTTTACAGCTGTCTTAGGAATAAAACAAGTTAACTGGGCCCTTTCGGACCACCACAAAAGAGTATATTATCCATTAACATCAGATAATTCATCTTCACTCAAAATGCTCGCTCATCTTCACTATATTCGTCATCGTTTTCGCTAGATTGGGAAATGTTTTCGTGTTCCTGTTCGTCAGATACACAGAACTGTAGCATCTGCGCTTCGAACTCTGGGTCATCTTAGGATCAGACCAAGTCAAAGCTTCTCTCATCATATCAGTAAGGTTATCCTCTGCAGAAGTTTTCCGTGCAAAGTGCAATCGGGAGAACTTGTGTCGCTTGAGGCTTGTTTCTCCAGCTTGCTCGTCGACGAAGTTCATCGTAAATGGCTAGAAATATCAAAACATTTATTAGCATTAGATACTTCCACATACCTTATTTTTTTTTATAAAATCTACCAAACGTTCAATCATTTCCGGTAGATGCTCATATTTATGCAGACATGGAGGGAGCTGCCGTGCAAACGGAAATTCACAACGGTGTTGTTCCTCAATGTTAGTGTACAACTGTTTGATTTTATTGTTGTCCAACTTTTCAGATGAAAGTGCCAGACTGCTGATGAGCCGAATGTTACGTATCAAATCCACGTCAACCCCAAGAATTTCAGCAAACTTTTGAGATTGCGCAAGTAGCCTCCTCGCCATGTTGCCATTATTGGAGCTTCCGCCAACTTTGGGGCGATTAACGTTCAGTTTAAAATGAGCTTCCAGCTCATCTGCTATATCGGCGTGCTTCCTTCTTAACTTCTGGGTGGGACATGGCTGGATGGTTAAGAACAGCTTTCTTAGCAGAATTTCGTATCAGGCTTCTGCCAAATTCAATCTTGAGTGAAAGTAAACATAAACAAATACACTTTCGACCGAAATTAGTCACTAGCTACACGAATTAACCCAATACTCAAGTTTGAACATTTTCGCATTATTTTCTGCAGTACCCTGTATTTCTAAAGTCCGTACTGTTCTTCTACATATGAAAGGATATTCTTGCGGATAATAAAAGGATGCTGCTTACGGCTGTTTCAGTTTCTTGGCGTAAGTCCAAATGTCCGTTAATTGATGAGGCTTCCATCTCCATAGCGTGAAGGGATATCGCAAAACGGATTAAATTTTATACCCTTTAGGGTGACAAAATCAAGTGTTTATTCATAGATGCACCTATCGAACAATATTTGCTACCATTCGACATTTTGCACTTACACCCTTTTCGGAACCTCTAAACCTTATCGAAACAATCTTCAATTTTAGTATGTCATCTAATGGACCCTAAAGATTTTTTTCCACATGAGAAAACATGTGCCAGAATTTTTTTTTAAATAAGCCAAAGGTTGGACACAACTAATTTTATTGTGTCTCACTTAAGTTATGTCGGTCACGGCTGAGAATCTGATAAACATTAAGAGGTTTCATTTTGGGAAGAAAATCGGTAGAAAATAGGCTGAAAATAAACAGTCCATGGATCAGCTGGATCAGCTTGATAGGCTCGCGATCGGGTAACTTTATGAAATACCTCATTATTCGGCGGCACAGATAAATCATTGTCCAACAAATCATCCCTGATTAACCAGTGGGAGCTTATGACGCTCAATCACTATCGCAATTATAAAAAAATGCAGATACGATACACAAAACTGAAGCTAAGCACAAAAACACAAAATGAAATTGCTACACGAGAAAAAGAGAAAAACAAACACCTTATATGTATTACTGATCTGTTGCTGCCGGGTGACGAACGTGCGTGACCGCGTACAACGGTGTGAAGTGGAGGTCAACGATGATGGAACAATGGTCGGTGGTAGTTGGAAGATAAACGGATGAACTCTAACACCAGACTGACTGCTGGTGTGCGTGACCATGCAGAGATGCGGTTAAAAATGGCTTGTCACTTGCCAATTCCAATAAAATACGTTATTGCACTGCTTAAATTGCACGTTTTATTTTTCGGAAAATAAAAATTAGATCCCAAATAAGGTGGAAATCAACTGAATTTTGGAATAACAAACTGTTAAAAAATACCAAAGCAACAAAGCGTGAAAGGAACGATCTTCACCGTTTGCTTGTGTACTTTGTTATCCAATGAATTTTTTTTTTTCTTTACCAACATTTTGTTTTTTTGATAAACCAAAAAGAATAGATTAGGATTAACTTATTTACGCACTTTTAATCAAATAAATATACCGCATATATAAAATACTGCATGTTTTTATTTTTTTCTCATTACATTAAATAAAATTATCCCTAAATAAAAAAAAATAATTCATTTTAGTTTAATTTAGCCATCAACAAATTTAAAACAAAAAAAAAACTCAACCTTTTTTTTCTTTTTTTTTTTTTAGACTATAATATTTCTCCACGAAAACAAATCAAAAACGAAAACGCATGTTGCATTTCTTGATATAGTTGTATTACAAATTATTTACTTACATGAATTCAAATGTAAATGGAATTTGATTGAAAATTAATGTGAATAGGATTTGACCCAATCGGCCACAAAACTGACATGAACCAGTTAAGACCGAATTTAAAATTCAAAAGTACAGAATAACACATCGGTCAATAAGTCCCAGGCCTAACTACCAGATGGCGCCACTAATAAAATATCCATATGATTTTTCAAAAGTACCAACCTTCAAAAGATTACTGTCAAAATTTCATGACGTTTGGTTTATTATTTATCGAGTTACAGTGGTTTAAGTGACGCTACTTTTGTGATTCTTAAAAACGATGGATTCAAAGCAATTTCGTGTGTTGATATATCATTGCTTTTTGATGGGAAAAAACACCGTTCAAGCCCAAGCTTGGCTTGAAAAATGTTATCCGGACTCTGCCCCATCGAAAACGACCATCAAACGATGGTTTGCCAATTTCAAACGTGGTCGTACGGACATCGATGATGCTCAAATCGGCCAAATGAGGCAGTTATTCCGGAAAATATTGAAAAAACCCTGAAAATCATCATGGGCAATCGCAAAGTGAAGTTGCCAGAGATAGCTGACACTCTGAAGGTATCACCCCTCCCACCCAAAATTCCCAACCCCCCACCCAACTGTTAAACCCATTAAATCCCCCACCCCCCCAAAACTAAATCAATTATCCCTAAACTATTTTTACTCTAAAAGGAGATTATATTGATGAACAAAAATTAATTTTGGAAAAAAAACATTTTGTTTTCCTACTTAGGCCCAGGACTTATTGATCGATGTGTTATCTGCAACAAACTCTTCAAAAGGCGTTTATTTGAACTTGCAATTTATTCGAATACTGATCACTGAATTCGCTTCAGTACTGACCGACCTAATTTGGCCAAACTGCGTTCGGCCAGAAACAAAGCTGCATAGGTCAGTCCGAACACGTTGGTCTAATGAAAACCAAAACCGTCGATTAGGATGTGCACATTTCAGTCTGGTTTTCGGCTCCCAATGACGCGGTGTGAACTGGTAGTAAGCCCCGCACACACACACACACACATACGTATTGCAGTTGAATTTTGCACTCTACCACCTTGCATTGTATGCAATGAATTTGCGCGAATCTTTCTACCATGGGAAGTTTAGAATGCGCTGGGCTGGTTCACTGGGTTGTTGGTATGTTATGTGATCCTCCACACCGAGTAGAGCTCATGATTTGGCCAGGGTCGGTTGTGCAATTATATTTATTCTCAAATGCTGGAATAGCATTAAAACCGCGTAAAACAATTATTAGACAAAGCCACACTGCTTGGTTTGCTGCAGCAAAATTGGGCGGAGGGAGGTTCGGACAGATGCGAATAGGAACTAGTTGACTGTATGTAGATGGCTTGACTGCTCCAGTATGTGTGCTTCCCAATGCCTCCAAAGCAAATGTGACCGCATATGAGCCTGAGTGTCGCTCATTCTACTGGATATGTGTGAAAGTGAATATTTTCACTCGTTTTCACCGGGAACGGAAACCCCTGCCAAGCCGAATGCACACTGACTCGAACAGGATGCAGCTGTTGTAGGTTAGAGTAGATAACTAGCTATCTGTTATGTTGATTAGTACTGTCTGTTCGTTGGTTTTTTGGTTATGTGTTTCCAAGTCCATTGTCTTATAAGATTTGAAAGTGAAAGAGAATAAGATTCATTCAATTTTTGTCAATTCAGAAATATAATATGATGCTTGAAAAATATAGACGGTATCACTCAAAAGGTGCTTAATTACTGCAATATTCCTTTGTGTCAATTTTATGGACAAATCTATGTTGAACTATTGGTTTATTAGATTTTAACTTTATATAAAAGGGATAACGTGATCTGGCTAAATTTGCGGCCTTGAGTTTGTAACATTTTCCTATTTCGAAGGAATGTAGTACGACAAACTATTAATCCTAACAATACTAACTGTAATGATTTAACATTCGACGAGTTGTCATCCACCTAACCAGGGGGCTGAAATAAAAACGTTTGGCGAGTTCCAGAAGTATGCTGAGGAATTTAGAAAAGAGCACACAATGTTTATTTATGGATTATTTGTATTCTGAAACATGTGAGAAAATTTGAGGCAAATCTCCAAAAATGTTCATGCGAGTTTCAAATCTTGTTTTTATTTTCTGAAATATTTTCCGGAATAAATAAGTTTCAACTTAATTGAGCGTTCTCCCGTAGTTAGAGGAGTCTGGCGAAATACTGATGTTATTGACACTCGTCAAAGCAATGTGATTAAATGCAAATCTTCGTCAACGGATGTGTTGGTATTATAATTGATAGCGGCTTAATAGATATCATGTAGACAGGGCACATCTAGCCAGTTCAACGTTCCAACGTACGCTCATCGTGTTAATGTTTGCATAGGATTTCAGCAAGCAAGAATCAAATGAGCTATGTATATTGCTCAATTAGGGCGGCAAAGTTTCGCAACATAATTGAGCCATAAAACCGGAACGGCTACTTTAAGTTATTCCCCTCATAAATGACCCATCCAGGACTGTTGAAGTGTGGAACTTTAAAAGTCCATAATCACGATTCCCGAATATAGCTGACGGAAAGAGACGTTCACATTTTACATTCAGCATCCATTAGCACTCTTGCAAAGTATCCAAAGTATAATGAACTTCTCAGTACTTCTACCGGTGGTGTAGTTGTCAGGGTTGTAGTGTTGCCAAACTGCTTGTAATTAAAATTGAAGAAAAGCCAGATACATTCGATCGCTAAACCTTTCGCGGCACGTGATCAAAAACTGCCTAGTTGAAGTCAATATTTGTCTTTTTCCGCCACAACCCTGCAACCATGATCATATCAATGAAAACGTCCACTTACAGCAAGCCAACTCAGTGAACAGGAGGACGAAGGAATATCATTATGATGTGGCTATTTAAATTCAGCGAACGTTTCCTTCTTTTGCAACAGAACGATAATTGTAGCAGCAAAGAGCGATAGAGAAAGAGTGAGTGAGTGAGGTATGAATCGCTTCAGCTTTTCTTAGCATCCATATCTCAAGCAGATTCGCCCCCCTTTCCTGTAACCTGTCAGCATGCCCTCGTTCTTTCTTTCTTCCTATCTTTCTTAGTGTTTCCAGTGTCCTTTTTTTTGGGGTTTGTTCCTTCATTTTCCGATGAGAATAATGATGCTGGTGATGTACATCTTTCTTTTTTTTCTCCTTCGAAAAAGCCCACAGTCAGTGTCTGTCCGCCTGTCTGCCAACTTCAAGTCATTGGTGAAAAGTGGCTCTTGAAAAATGAATAATATTCGGCAAAGGGAAATTGAAAGGTTTCTTTCACATTTATCTCCTCCGAGTGTCGCGTTTCTTTCTCCCAAGGCAGCACGTTTCGTGAGGAGATGAAAAATGCTCTATTTATTGAAATTGTCTATCCCTCAAGTGGATATCACTTGAAGCGCAATGCAATGGATGTGACTTTTCGCGGGGTTTGGGTGAGCAAGTGCCGCCGCTTTGTGTCGCTAATTGGAGCACGTTTTGCGAAAGTCACACTTTTCGGTTTTTTTTTGTTTCGTTAATGCATGGAGTGTGCCGCAAATTTGCAGCAGGATCGTGCTAATTGTGGTAATTGTGAATAGCAATTTAATTGTTTTCACTTTGTTAGAACAATTTTACACGTTTCTCTGGTATGCAAAATATTTCACAATACGTGTTGTCATGATACAAACTCAAACAGTACACTATAGTTATAGGACTATTTGGTCAATTTCGGAAAATGCAATAATTTTTTTTCTTCTTCTTTATTTTACGTCGGCCTATTTCCTCACATGGTGACAATCACCGACGCCAGGAAGACGACTCCACCACCTGGACCCTACCTAACGACTCATGAATATGAGCTGGGACCAACGGCTTTACTTCCCTTCCGAAGGAAGACGTGACTAGATTTTTTCGCCTCAGAAAAACCACCGACGTCGACTGGGATTGAACCCAGACCCACTGGGGTGCCAAGTAGCAGTCACGCTTACCACTACACCACCGACGCCGGCCAATGCAATAATTTGAATCATATAGTTTGCCCAATTCAAATGGCGTGAAATATCTGATGTTTATACACGTACATTGACCGGCAAAAATAATGATCCACCTTTGATCAAAGTATTATTGTTGAATAAAAAACGCATTTTTTTTGAAAAAGTGCGGTATTCCAATAAGCTGACTAAAAGAAAATTGGTAGGCCCCTTCGCACGCCGCTTCCACGCCTCTAGTATTGGAAATCATAAATCTTTGACAGTGGTTTGTTTGCACTTCTATAGAGAACAACTGGTGCAAGTTTGATCAAAGTAGTAGAACGAGTTCAGAAATAACGTCAAATGGCACTCGAAAGAAGAAAAAATACTGTGCACAAAAACCTGGAAAATCCGGAGTGGTCCGGTTTCAAGGTGGCTCAAGTGCTGAAGAAGCCGAAAACAACAGTTTGTCGAGTGCCCAAAGGAATCAGCGGACCTACGAAAAAACAGGAACCAAGGATCGTCAGCTGTCCAGCAAGGTGTTGAGGTGCGTTAAAGCCAACCCCAGTCTTTCGAACGGAAATGTGGCCAGAAGGTACAACGCCAACTTTCAAACGGAGCGGAACATCCTTGCCAGGGAAGGATACAAGTCGTTTAAAGCCAGTAAACATCCGAACCGGCACATGTAGCAGAGTTCCGTGGCAACAAAGCGTGCTAGGCTTTTATACGACCGTGTTTTGACGAAACACAAGGGCTGCACTTTGATTGATGACGAAACATACGTCAAACTCGATTGAAAGCAGCTTCCCGGTCAACAAATTTACATCGCGATTGGACGTGGGGATGTGCCGGGAAAATTCAAGTTCGTATTTGTCGACAATTTCGCGAAGAAGGCCATGATTTGGCAAGTGATTTGTAGTTGTGGCCTGAAAACGGAACGGTTACGAAAAATGCTCGACGATGACATCCTAAGTTTACATCGAATAATGCATGAAAAAGCGTGTATTGCGGTTCATTCGCAAGCAAAGGGGCAAAGTAATCTTTTTTAACTTGTTGAATCACGAATTACGGTTTTTTTTTGTGTACTAATTTAGTTTTGGCCAGCCTTTACTTTAGAAAAAATAAACATAGACTTCAGTTTAAAAATAACGATAACTTTTATTTCTTATATAAAATAAATAACAAAATCAATTCAGTTTGGCAAAATAGGTATGACATCAAAAGAGATCCACTGGGGAGTCAGCTCATCAAATCTTCCGGTCCACCTCTATGAATCTTGCTAAGAGGAACCAGGTGTGTCTCCATCGATTGCCTGCCGAACTGCCAAATTTGGAAGACGTCTGCATTGAGTTATCTCCAATTATAATCATCCATCCACTATATCACAGAACATTTTGGTTGGTTGAGCGGATATTGTTTTATTTAGACTAGTATATAAAAGTTGCAGTCAACTCTTTAATAGTAACAATGACTTCCCTTCGCTTCAATGATGGACTGCAATCGTTTCGGGATGACCAGGTTTCTGAGGTGCTGTGGTTCCAACTCATGCCAGGCTTGCTCCAGTGCCGCAGAATATGTTTGCTTGTTGGTTTCGTGGGTCTTTTCAACTCTATTGTCGAGAAAAATGCCAGAGATTTTCAATTAGGTTTAATACAGGGCTTTGCCTGTTTAATCCGACTGGTACGTAATAATGCCTGCATTTTTTTAGAGCAACCTTAGCGGTCCGGTACCAAACCTATTTTAGATGAAAACGGTCAGTAAGGGGTTTGTTATTATTTGTCATAGTTTCAAAAAAAAAAAACAAAACATTTAAATTAATTAAATGCAATCTACCTCCTCTTTAACGTAAAATACACCTTGAAATTTTATGTGATGTAATATGAAGCAATTTCTCATCCAATAATACATTCTGATTATGGGGAATTCTTATCTTATCTAATCGAATCTCACACTTACGCAGCCAATTCTTGAAAGCATCCTAAAAAATGACGACTTCTTGAATGCATCATTTTTCTTGTCACCGGCCTGGCCAACTGCGTAGCATATGTCGCAGAGAGGATTCCATGAAATAGAGCGATTTCAGAAAGAGTGTCCGAAATCGCTCTACTACTTCTAATCAGGAGAAGGAAGAAAGCATGGACCTCCCGTACCAAACGCTCCCATATAGAGTTAAATTATGTGAAAATTTGTAATTAATCGCATAGGTGCTGGAAAGATTAGTTTGTGCTCCTCTCGCCTGTGGGTGGACTTTTGGCATTTCAAAAAGTCTGACAATACTTTGCCAAGGTTATAGCGCCTTATCTCGCTCACTGATATTGAGATTGAAATTTAAAATTTACAGAATAATGCAATTAGTTATGTGTTGTATAATAGTCTAAATATACAATACAAAGAACAATCCACGCTTGTCCATCCAAAACTAAGATTTAGGGACCTGGTAAAAATAAGAGTCCGTAGTTGCATTTCGTTGGGTCCTCCCTTAGCTCAGTCGGTAAAGGTGCGGCTACAAAGCAACACCATGCTGGAGGTGGCTGGGTTCGAATCCCGGTCTGGTCTTGGAATTTTTCGTTAAGGAAAATTTCTCCACTCCCTGAGCATAGGGAATTATTGCACTTGCCACACAATCATACTGATGAAAAAATGGAACTTGGCATCGAAAGCTCTCAATTATTAACTGTGGAAGTGCATTTAGAACACTAAGTTGAGAACAAGCAATAAGCTTATTGCGAAAGCAATAAGCTTGAAACGTTAACAAAGAAAAGAAGAAGTTGCATTTCGTGCCTTTTGGCTAATTTGCTTCTATTAATGTCCAAGCTCATCGATTTAGCACCACCCGGGGGAGACTTGGTCCTACACCCAATCATTTCAATCTGCTCAACTAATCGCAATGTTTTGTGATATAGGGGACGGATTATTATAATTTGAGATAACTCAATGCAGACTTATACATTCTGATGACCAAGATTTGAAAATTAAACACATATCTTTGAGAGTCAACGTGGATTCTCAATTACAGATCAAATTCCTCCAATTAAACTATAAAACTTTTATTTTTGTTGAATTCTTAGATGATACCTAATACTTTTTTAATTTTTATATATTTGTTATTAATAATAGGATATCTAATCCTAGTTAATTGTAAAAAAATCGAAGTTCAAATTATTTTTTCAAATTATTATTTAAATAAATTGAAAAAATTGACCCTATAATTTTTTTAATTAAGTTACTATACATGATTTTTTTTTAAACACAAAACAAAATATACAGATTAAATGTTTGACCGCGGTTTCTAATACAAATTTAACCTTTACTTTATATTTTAAATCAAACAAAATTTCATTTGTAATAAATGCTTATCACTGCCAATAAATTGAAACATTAATGATTTTAAGAATCAATCATACATATATTGACCTGCAAAAATATATAATAAAAATGTTAACTTAAATAAAATAATATGTTATGAATCAATAAAATTTTATCTTTTTGAAACGTAATTCAATTTAATTTGAAATAAATAATGTTAAAGTACTATTTCGTTTAAGTTATTATAAATTTAAACAATAATTTGAATAATTGATTTCAAAAATAAATCCTTCCATATTAAAAACAAATGTTTATTTAACCCATTAATTTGCACTTTTAAAATTTATTGGCATAAAAATTATAAATAATCATCCAAATTTATTTGAATTAAATTAATGCTTCAGGTAATTTTTTACAAATTAATTTACTAAGAAATTTCAATGCTAAGGAATTATAATGAAGAGTTTTAAAATTTTCTCATTAAAACATATCAAATTAAATCTATACATTAAAATGTTAAATTATAAATGTTGTAATAGTAACTTTAATTCATTTAACTTTTTTTAATAGCTATCCTTCACCAATTGAAAATATAATTGATATATAATTAAAACTTAAAAAAATTTCAAACTTCTTAAGACTTTTGAATAGTTAAAAAAATTTATGTGATTTGAATTGTAAAATTTATTTATTTAGTTTGACTCATTTGAAAAATAATAATTGCTTTTGAATTTCCATATAAAAATTATATAAATTTAACAAAAATATGTATTGTTGACAGATATATTTTGGTTTCAAGCATATGATAACCTATTTTACATTAAATAAGTGTAGTAAATATATAAGTTTGAAAAAAAATTCATATAAATTAAAATTTAACTGAATCGAATAAAAAAATTAAAAAAAATTGAACCCCAAAATTCAAAGTTAATATTTATTAAATCGGAAATAGTTAACTTAATATAGCTGTTGAAATTTTTTATAATTTATATTCAATACAAATAATTTTAATCTGTAATAATAATTTTAAACACTATGAGTAAATTATTCAATTGTTGTTTACTTTTTAGTAGGTTTAATTCAGCCTCTTGATTTAATATAACGTTTGGTTTTAATTATATATTTTCGTTAAAATATTGTAATTTATATTATTTCAGTTATTTCAAGAATAAAAATAAAACGCAAATATTTTTTTATGTACTAAAATCCTGCATATTTTCTGTAAAACTTGAATTTTATTCGTTAATATAAGTTTTAAATTTGTTCTCAATTCAAAATATGAATATTTGACAAAACTTCTAAGTATCTCTGACTACATGTGATAGTTATTATTATAATATTTGATTTTAAATTATTAGTTATAAATAAAAATAATAATTGAAATTAACAAGTTTTAAAAGTATCTTTCCCCCACGAACCCTTTCTTGTCTTCTTTGGGTCTAGATCATTGTCGCTTGAATCCTGTCATTAGGTGCGAAAAACTGTTTATTTATTTACAAGCTAAGTTAGATCTTTAAAAACGTAGTGCCAAATTTTTTTCAGAAAATCTTACTTGATACTTATTTGAATGTCTCCGGTGTGGAAAACAGTAACTAAGAATGATTACTGTAATAGCAACGACTACGGGGTGACTAAGTTAAAAAGAGATCACTGTGCTTTTAGCTGTATGCTTTGGGTCATTGTCTTGCTGGAAAATGTAAGTCTTGCTGGAAAACGAATAACTTGATAACTGGCCTTAGTATTTAAGAGCTCAGATTAAGAGGTAAAATACCTTAGGATAATACCATTAACTTGTTCCCACAATGTTATGCAAATACCAAATTGAGGTAAGACGATACCAAAAAAGTACCTCTCAGGTATTTTCAGGTATCCATAACAACATGTTATGTTATTCGAGAGATATTATGCTTGCAATTCTTAGGTATTTTGTTAAGGTATTTTACCTCTTAATCTGAGCTTTTTAATACCAAGGCCAGTTATCAAGATCAAAATAAGGTATTCATATGTTGTTCTCTCCTGTTCGGGTCTCCACTGCAAACCATGGGAAACAGTCCCAGACCAGAATGTTTCCACCGCCATGAAGCACGGTCGCTTGGAGATGTTTATCCTTCATTACGAAAAACGAGTCCGACAGACCTAGACTTCGCGAGCTTGAATCGGAGTTTAAAGCCCTCCTTTCGGCAATGCATGAAAGCTATTTGATCAGGATTCAGACAACCGTCAAGCAAACCCCATCTTGCTTCTGGGATTACATCAAGCAGCGGAAAGCTAATCATGGCGTTCTTGTCTCTGCCAACTTCAATGGAACTATTTCTCAATCTAGCTCAGAAGCAATCAATCTCTTTGCCACATTCCATTGGGCATATTTCTTCTTCGAAAGCGTGTTTAGTAAAGCTTCTCCCGTTCAACGTCGGAACAGATTCCGCCCTATTACATTAGTTTGACATGCATACAGTTTTCTACGAATGATGTTTGGATAGCCCTTGAAGACCTCGACTCAACGAAAGGAACAGATAGCCCACCTTCTGTATTTTTGAAGAATTGCGCCATTACTCTTGCAATGCACATCGCCGCAGTTTTCAACCTCTCACTCCAGGACAGAACATTCTCAATAGCATGGAAAACGGCGTACATAGCACCGATCCATAAATCCGGAAGTTACACTTGTGTCGAAATATATCGACTTTGCGAAAGTGTTTGATGGTGGTGACAACGGCATGCGCGCAAACAACAAAAAGTGCAAAGTTACACCCGCTGCAACAACGTTATTCTCATCAGTATTATATGGGATCGGATTCGCTGGAACGTGTAAGTTCTATCTGTTAGCTGGGTGTTACGATTGCTTAGAAGCTGAGGTTCAATGAGCACATGAGCATCGTTATTGCTAAAACACACACTGAGCTTGATTTTATTCGTCGGCTTGCTTCAGCTTTCACTAACGTTTATTGCCTCAAGACGCTTTTTTGCTCACCGGTGTGGTCTCCATCTTACGTCACGCATACTCTTGCAATTGAGCGGGTTCAGAAAAGTTTTATGAGGTTTACCTTGCGTCGACTCCCATGGAATGATCCAGTCAACCTTCCGACTTATCCCGACCGATTCAAGTTGATTGATTTGGAAACCCTCTCAGCCAGGCGTATTAAACTGCAACGTCTGTTCATCTTCGACCTTATAATGGGCCGTGTGGATTGTCCCGAACTCCTAGAATTAATTTCGTGGAACACTCCTTCTCGTAGGTTCCGAAACTCCCCATTATTGGAAATTCCGTTTCACAGAACGAACTTCGGATTCAATCATTGTTTCAACTTGTGTTTGCGATCCTTTAATGATGTATGTAACGAATTTGATTTTATTTTGTCTAAAAATGTGTTTAGTGCTAGAATTAGAGGTTTAGATTAAATTATTCTAAGTAATCAGTCTGTACGACATAGTTGAAGATGGTGTACAATAAAAAAATAAAAACAAATAAAAACAAATAAACAACAGAGCGTATTTTAATTCTACAGAAAATCCTCTTAAGATGCCGTATATATCAGGTCCCAACGCATGTTCATCGATTTAACGGCGGTGTACGACAGTATCGACCGCAATGAGCTATTTAGAATTACGGATGAGAAAGGCTCACAACATTTATAAACGCTACGATAGACGATGTAAAAAACTACGTGAAGATTTCGGGAGAACATTATTTTTCATTTAAATCGCGTCGGAGACTATGACTAGTTGATGGACTTTCATGCCTGTTATTCAAAATTGCGCTGAAATATGTCATGCGAAATTTCCGAAATTGAGATTTTTTTGATGCCAAAGGTATTAGCAATGCATGAAACGTCGAGAACTGATGCTAACCCGAAAAAAAATTTGAAACAAAAATCGACTTTTTGGGCCTGCCAATTTTTGAGTTGGGGGAGTGAATTCAATTTTACTTGAATGATTTGAATTCAACTGCTGAGATATTCTTTGGAACAGAATTGAATGATATCCTTTATCATCGTTGGCAACAGCTAGCATATGATATGTCATATTTTATTAGGGGGGCTCACTTATCCTCCATTAGGGTGGTCCATTTTTTTTGAAAAAAAATCCAGAAAGTCGATTTTAACGTAGGACTACGTTTCTCTTTTCTATACCGGGTGTCATTTCAAAATTTTGAAAAATGAGAGCGTTACGCAAAAGTGAAAGGTTTTTGAACGCTTATAACTCCGTTTGACTGAATAGAATGGCTACATTTATACATCATTTGATCAGAAAAACTTACAAATATTTTGTTTTAAAATTTCAATTAAGTGCTATTAGTATAAGTTATTCAATGTTTTACTTAAATATTAACTACTTAAATCTGCTTATGAACTGGTTGAAAATATGTTTTTTCCTTTTCGGGTCCTCAAAAACTGGTAATAAATGGCTCCAATTGTCCTCTTCTTTTTATGTCATTTAGTTTCATTCCATGTTCAATACAGCCATAGCCACACCCCTCAGCTGCAAAATTATTTTGCTTTGTTGTCGGTATCTAGTTTTATAGCTGAAGCCCGTCCCCTCTGATGAAATTTACTACGTACTGTATTCTCGTGCTTCTCTTTTTTGTAGCCAATGCTATCAACGCTAGTATAACGCACATGATTCGAACCAAAATGATTTCATTGGGATATTCAAGTTCGATTGAGCGGCACAAACGGTTGTGTTTTTCGCTCCCTTATTACGACGGTTTTTTTCTATCTCGTCCGTTTTCTCGCGATTGCGCGTCTGCGCGGCCAGCCATTTAAACTCAGTTTTGAGTCCTTTTTGACTCACTTTCGTCAAAAGGGGAGTAACTCAAATTTGAGTAAATGTAACAGGGATTGACAAGTCGACAAATCAAAAACATCCATCTGATTTGAGTCGATGTTTTTGATTTGACGGCTTGTCAATACCAGTTACATTTACTCAAATTTGAGTGACTCCACTAATGACGAAAGTGAGTCAAAAACGACTCAAAATTGAGTTGATATGGCTGGCCGCGTGGCTCGCAAATTATCGCCTACGATTGCTCATCTACACCAGAAGGAAACGCTGCAAAATTTTGCAAGCTTCCCCGCTCGACCTTTTGCTGTGGAAATGGCATCCGCTTCCGGAGCCTTACCGGAGCCGGGCACCTCCCAGCGGAAAACAATGTTTGTGACAACTACTAGAATAATCCCAAGTATCTTGCCGTCGGCCATGCACAGCGACGAGGAGTTTAATAAACTACTTTCCGTATTGAATACAGCACATGATGGTGTCCTGCTGGCCAAATAAACCGAAAATATAAATTAATTTCTAACGTGTATCATAACCATCGTCCTTTTCAGAACGACCAATTAAATTTTACAATGAAAGAGTTTGAGTTTAAGTGAAATGTTCGTGATTTATCCAAAACAACCTTTGAATATTATCAAAACTAGTTCATTTTGGATTGTTTGAGGCATTCAGGCGAGACCCAGCAAACACAAGATCGTATATGATAGCGGATAAGAGTGAAAAGTGGAGGCGATATACGTACATTTTACATGAAGTCAAATGGACGCATGTACCTATATCGCCTCCACTTTGTACTTATATCCGCTATCATATACGATTTTGTGTTTGCTGGGGAGTGGTAAATTCGACAGAGATTTTTCCTTACACCCGAACTGATTTTTTTATATAAAACAGAACAAAAAGAACAGGGGCGCTTTGTATAAAAAACTACAAAAGAAAAAAAGGGGCAAACCAAAAAAAAAAAAAAATACTACTTTTAACCAACAAAATTTTTTATATAAAGAAAAAAAAAAATAAAAAAATAAAAATAAAACACCACCCCGGCCCGCCTACACCCCGCCGTTTTATCCCCCCCACCAACCCCCCTTTTTTTTTTTTTTTTTCCAAAAATTTGTTTTTGAGCTAACACGAGTTCTCGACGTTTCATGCATTTCTAAGACCTTAAGCGTCAAAAAAAAAAAAATAATTTGATTTCGGAGATTTCGGAGGCCAAAAAAATCAAACATGGACCGCTTTGGGGTTCAACTTAACGAAGTCTGATTGAGCTCAAATTTTGCATGTGGAGCACTACTCTTTTTTGAAATTCGAAAAGTCAACTTTTGCTGGCACCCTAATATATATAACAAACAAAACCTTGAAAACTATTAAAAGTCTTTAAACCTCATCCAGATTAAGAGGTATAATATCCCATTAATAAAACAACCAGCCTCACAATGAGCACCAACAGTCCCGTTCCGCAAAATTATGGTTCTTCTAAATACATCCTAAACAACGCGACATTTCGAAAAGTAGTTCACTGGATCACAAACATTCATAAATGTGTGATCTTTTGCAAAAGTTTTTATCAAATCGGTTGAGAATGACAGTTAAGCAGTTAAATCAATTTATGATTTATAATTTTCGAAGTGGTGTGAGAGAATTAACACTTCGTTTAGCTTAAAACAGTTTTTATATATGAATAAAAATCTAAAAGGAAACCATATTGATTGTGTTAAACAGAACATCTTTGTCTTTTGCTGTGGCGCATTCTGTAGTGGTAATAAAACTCGGAAGCGGCCTGGCGTGCGTACGGATATTTTGTAATGAAAACGTCCAACTATATCACAGAAAGGAAAGGTGTAATGGAGATTTTATGGAAATTAGTTCACGTTAGTACACCGACGTCTCTTACTGGTAGTGGCCTGATACCAACATCGAAGGCCAAATATATGAACTGTTGCAGTTCAGGAACGAGGGAGAGGCGGAATCAGGTCAAGAGAGTGAGAAATGAACCTCGCGTTTTATGATGTGGCAACATTGATATTTCCTCTTCCTGGGTGCGTTTTTACGACTGCCCACTGAGCTGGTCAAGTAGTAGTACTCAGTAATGTAACAGGTCCAGTCAGACTGGCGAACACTGTGATAATAAATCAGCGTGAAAATGTACTTGCGGGGAACTTTCTTCCACCTTGGTCGATATTAAACAGTCATTTGAAAGCTATCAACCGGAAAATGATAGGAACTTTGCTTTGCCCCGTCGAAGCGGATCCAAAATAGTATAGAGTGTGCGTCAAAAGTTTTCGGATCGTTCTTGTCGTTCCATCTCGATGAAGATACCGAAGGCTGCAAATTCAGAGCAGTCAGCGTGTCCTTTTACTCTACTAGAGGAAGGAAAAAGTTAATGAGCAACGTGCCTTCCAGCGTTTCTTTGGAGATGAATGAACGTTTCTTCCTATCAGGAAAAGCCTTTTAAGGGAACTACTCATTATGTCTTAGGGGAAGTTTCGACCTCAAAAGTGTATAACGAGAAGTTGGATTATTTTTTCTCTGTCAAAAATGTTTTGGACGCCTGTCACGAAAAGTTGTTTATCATTGAAATGAAAAAATATAATTCATATCGGAAAACATGTGACACTCTTACAAAAATTTCCTTGCAATCAGGATTGTTAACGTTACATCACGTTGATTCTGATTTAGCATTTTGATAAGTGTTGCGTCAACGTCAATAAAGAATGTACACAGCAAAAAGTACTCCCCGAAAATGCCTTAATACAATCTCTCCGTGTACACATTAGCTAATACGAACACAAATATGAATATTAATGTATGTGTGCGATGATAGAGGACTCGTTTTGCCACAGTCACTTTTGTTCTGTAAAATAGCGTCGAATCAATAACGCATGCGTGAACTAACTTTGCACAAAAGTGTGTCAAATCCGCTTATGTCGCACGGCGATGCTGTAATGTCGTTGAATATCGCAGAACCGACCGTTAGTAAAGTGCTAATAACCATTGAGCAGCGCTTAACTTTAAAGAAAAATATCGGTTCCGAAGGCAACCATGATTCTCGATTCGTTGAGGAAAGGAGAGGAATGATAAAAAAAATTAGGAAAAAACCGAAATCTCAGTCTGAGTTGTGGCCAAAAAAATTCAAACCGTTCATCCAGAACGTGACAGTATGTTGAAGGAGTACGACTGCTTGATAATGGACGATGAAACATATTTTTTTGTTTTTTTTTGTTTCTTGATTATCGAGATTTTCAGCCTCGGGCTGGTTCATCTCCCGTCGTAGTCACTCAAACACCGCTTTTGGGCATTTTTCGTAACTTTTACGGGGGTGAGATTCGAACTCGTGACTTTGGCGTGAGAGGTATGGATGTTAACCACTACGCCGGGGTCGCCCCCCGATGAAACATATTGCAAAGCTGTTTCAAAACATATTCCGGGACTAGAGTTTTATGCCTCGGTGAAAAGGGGAAATATTGCTGAACGTAGTAAAAAAAAACTGTCAAAGTTCCCAAAAAAAAGTTCTCGTTTGGCAGAAAATATTTGGATGCGGTCTCAGTAACGACATTTTCATCACGACTAGTACAATTAATGAACAAATTTGCGTGGAAAAATGGCTTAATAAAGGACAATTGCCATTCATTCGAAAACATAACGGTTGTCTGTCGGTCTGTCTGTCTATCTTGCTGACCCTTATAGACTCGGAAAATATAGAACCGATCAGCGTGAAAATGTGTATGTAGGGGGAGGGGGCTACCATACAAATTAATCAGAAATTTCTGCTTAAGGCCGTTTTCAGCGGTCGTGGTCTATTCTAAATTTTGACAATTAAATAGACCAAGCGAAATTTTCCATTTTCACCGGTGCGTTCCAAATTTCATTTTCGAACAGTTTCGATGTAAAAATAATAAAACTGTCATATGCTTTGTTTTATTTTATTCCGAATTTGAAACAGAATTCAGAGCGTTTAGGCAGCTGAAAAAAATTGGGAAAAACAACAACAAGGGCAAAGTGCACAACCGCGTCGATCGCTCGCTCGTTTTTCGGTAAGTCTGTTTTCAGCGGTGTTGTTAAAGTTCAACATGATTTCTGACTTTGCTCAAGTTCTCCTTTTTTTTCTTAAGCTCTTTGAACTTTATCATAGCTTTTTTTAAACAATACGGAGCTCTGCTGGCAATGGTGGAATGCTGAACACTGAAGTTCTTTGAACTGAACTGATATTTTGAGAAATATGTAAGTTCAAACTTTGCAAAAAAATCTGTGAACTTTGCAGAAGCTTTTCAACTTTTAGCGGAAGTAATCCATCCCTATGATTATTTTTTTCAGTATACTAGATACGTTAACATATTGCCACAGCTAGGACATGTTGTTAAAACAAGCCTTACGTGCTTTCACAGCTTTGTTTATTTTTATCATGCATGATTTTGCCGACAATTTTTTTTACACGTTGCTTGAGTCTTCCTCAAAAAGTTATATTTCCCATATAATGAATTTTGTGCTCTTGGGAAGCATATGAAGGTTAGCAAGAGAGATAGTATAGAACATCCCAGTTACAAATATGGTTTTTCCAAGTATTTGAAGCATTTCAACTAGCACCACAAGTTTGCACACCTTGGGGTAATTTGAAATAAGTACACAAGAGGAAGAGTGACACAAGTTTTGCCATGCTGAAAAATCCCAAACATCTCACACCTTACGCAATCAACTAAAAAGCCTAAAATAAAGGCTTGTGATACCTATACGACCTTTTAGGGGTTGCGCGAGCTTGGGTGCGGGATATTAGGGATTTTTCAGCTCGACAAAACATGTATCACTTCTTCTGCTGAGAAATTACTTCCAGAACCGGGTGTTGGGTCACGAGACAGTTATGGGGTAGACAACGTTGAAGATCAAGACGGAGGTTTTGAAAGGTTCCATCCTCTAGATCGGATTGTACAACAGTGTGCTGATGTTGGCGTAGTGATCGTTGATTTTGCGGATGACATTGTATTGTCAATAACAGGCTGGTGGAAGAGGTGTTGGGGTGCGCTGCGCACCACAAAACGGAGGTACTGTTGGTGAGTAAATGCAAAGTGTCATTGCTCCGAAAAGAGTGATGACGGGCTGAAAATTAATAGCTATGTATAGCTTGTATTGAAATCCAGCGCACAGGTCCAGCATATTTCATACCTCTCGTTAAATCCTGAATAATGTAACCTTTTAAAAATTTAAATCTTTTAGTTTCGTTCCAGTTCAAAGTTCGTTTCCTTTAATACTTTTTTCCCGGACAAGTGTAGTACTTGAAGACGCGATGATCAACTGATTAAGAAACGCGAACCTCTTGCATTGGGACTTGTAGAAAGTCCTGTCGTCCGAAACCTGTTGGCAATGGAGTTGCAACTCAGGGTTTTCAAACGTTTGGAATGCTTTATTCAGGCTCAACACAGTTGCTCAATACCGATCCTTTATGCCAGCTTGTGCCGTACTCTCATCCAGTCAAACATTCATAGTTACGCGTATGAGAGCTTCCTCCTAAAAATGAAATTTACGTGGAAATAAATTTCCATTTTTGACTGATTCAGAGAGACGGAAATCTTCCACATCGTCTACCATAAAACAGCACGAAGCAGCCGTGGAATTCAATACCGATGGTTATTCCGAGAGTCGAAGTGAGGTTTGTCTCTTGGTGAAGAGAGCAAAGTTACCTGCAGTGACGTGGCTCGGCAAATCAAATGGAGAGTCACGTCACTGCAGGTGACTTTTCTCACTTCATCAAGTGACAAACGTCACTTTGACTCTAGGAATAACCCTCACTGTCTGGAACCAATCGTTCATCATAATATTCACCCAGCGCCAACAAGAATCGGCACCTTTTGACTCGTGAATCTCGGAATGTTTTTAGAATTATTTCGAAATGTCGAATGAGCTGAATCAACACAAACCAAATCCAAAAGAAACAGGCAGAGTCCAAAACAAAACACACACATGGATGTCATCATACAACATTTAGAACAATGGCGGTGAAAATGGAAAATAGCTGATCTATTTTTGGTGGTCTATATTTTTGGATCTGTTACTGACTCTGAAACTAGACCAAAATTATAGAACACCGCTGAAAACGGCCTAACTAATCAAGTTCCATTTTTCATATCGTCGTCCTGCTGTCTCTCCTCCATGGAGCTCTGCTTTGCTACGAAAACTAAAACGAACACGAAATGCTTCGCAGCGGAAACTCCAGCGATACCGTTCGGTTCCCTGGCAAATAAGCGTAGTTTTCCTTTGGCATGTAATAAGTACCGTAAACTTAACTCGTTACTCTACAAATCGTACGTTTTACGGGTACAAACTTATTTAAGGTGAAACCACAGGAATTTTTTGGAGAATTTTTTTAACTATTTCGTGTAAAATAGTGATTCTTGTGAATGAGTTCCTTATCAAATTGTAGGGCCTTTTCAAGATTTATAAAGGGTTGACTTCAATAATTTTCGTGGAGAAATAATAGTTTTACCACACACACTTATAGCATGGTTCATTAGACTGAATAAAATATAGTTCAAATTTATTTATTTTTTTTATTATTAAATCATTTATTTGAACAGGCTCAATCGAATCAACTTTACAGATCAAAGTTTTCATTATTATATACATCAGTTATCTTAAAACTAAAGTTAGAAGGATGGAACCGATTACTCGCGGCCGTCTTGAGGTTAATAGGAATAACAATTTTAAGGATGGGAAGATGGGCGAGAATTTTAAGCATGGTTTACATAACACATTTATTTTTAACTCTAAACTGTCAAAAAACTTATAACTATATATGTTTTGGTTTTCTTTTGACTTGAACATTTCTGAGAAAGAAAAAAAAACTCACAAACACAGATAAAAAAATCTAAAAGTATACATACATGTTAAACTAACTACACTCTAAGGCTAATGTTAGTCAAAACACATAAATTAGTTTCATAAACTCTCGATCACGTACAGCCAAGATATCTTGAACCGGTACATTGGGTTGTCTACCTCGAGCCCGAAGGGAATCATAAAGCTCAGATCTAACTCCACGATGCTCAGCACATGATCAAATAATGTGATCTGCGTCCTGGTAACCTTTTCCACATTCACAGAGATTGCTGTCACTCAGCCCGACGCGGTATAAATGGGCGTTCAAAGAATAATGATTGAACATGAGGCGAGACATCACACGAATGAAGTCTCGACCCGCATCCATCCCCCTGAACCAAGATTTCTTCGACACCTTTGGGATGATAGAATGTTGCCATCGCCCTAAATCTCCTTTACTCCATTTATACTGCCAGCTGCTAAAAAACTCATTAAAGGCGATTTGTCGATCGTGAATATCGCCTTTCAGAGCGCCCACCTTTGCAAACGAGTCCGCTCTCTCATTTACCTGAATTGAACAATTAGATGGGACCCATACAAAGGTGATGATAAAATAACGCGAAGATAAAGCACTAAGAAGCTCCTGTATTTTCATGAGAAAATACGAGGAGTGCTTTACCGACCTCAAGGAGCGAATAGAACTGAGACTATCCGTGAAAATGAAGTATTGATCCGGTGTTAATTAGGCAACTATTTCTAGCGTAAAGTGTATTGCCGCTAATTCAGCGACATATACAGAACAAGGAGCTTGAAGTTTACGATTGGCGCTATAAATTTCATTAAATATACCAATGCCTGCTGACTCCTCTATCAATGATCCGTCAGTGAAGAACAATTTAGTGGAATCAACTTGGCCAAACTTTGCAGCAAATATCACCGGAGTAATCATAGGAAGATGATGCTCTGGGAGACCATATTGGGAGAAAGGCTGACATCCTGCGTTATGTACAAATCGTACAAAGTCATGAAGCGAGTTTGAGGATTCAACTCAAGGAGCTTCTCAAAATTTTCGATTACCTCCCAGCAAACACAAAATCGTATATGATAGCGGATATAAGTACAAAGTGGAGGCGATATAGGTACATGCGTCCATTTGACTTCATGTAAAATGTACGTATATCGCCTCCACTTTTCACTCTTATCCACTATCATATACGATCATGTGTTTGCTGGGCTGAGGGTTCATGGCTTCACACCTGGTGAGGAGCCGGAGAGACAGTTCTGTAAACCGATCCGAGAGTGGCAACATGCCAACCAGCACCTCAAGACTCATGGTATGAGTCGAGTGCATGCAACCTAACGCAAAACGAAGACACCAATACTGAATACGTTCCAGTTTGATGATGTGTGACCGAGCCGCTGACTGAAAACAAAAAACTACCGTATTCTATAACCGACAAAATCGTTGTCCGATACAACGTTAGAAGATCTTGTGGATGTGCTCCCCACCAGTTTTCGGTAATTGAGTTATCGTTGTACTCCAAATTTTAAGCTTGTGCAGGGTTATGCTTCCTAGAAAAAACTACCAACTCAGTTTTCTCCGTACAGAATTCGATACCTAGCTCGAGAGCCCAAGTAGACAATTTGTCTAAGGTATCCTGTAAGGGTCCTTGCAGATCGACCCCATTGCGTCCCGTGACAGACACTACGTCGTCATCTGCAAGTTGTCTCTACGTACAGTTGTCACTTAGACAACCGTCAATGTCTTTGACATAAACATTATACAAAAGGGGGCTTAAACATGATCCCTGGGGGAGACCCATGTAGCTAAATCGGGAAGTTGTAGAGTTTCCATGAGAAAAGCTCATATGTTTCTCTGACAGCAAATGTACAAAAAATTATTCATTAATGGAGAAAAGCCACAAGCGTGGAGTTTATCTGAAAGAACTTCTAGAGATACTAAATCAAAAGCCTCCTTGATATCCAAGAATGCAAAAGCCATTTGCTCTTTTCTAGCAAAAGCTAACTGAATATCCGTGGAAAGTAACGCGAGACAGTCGTTAGTTCCCTTACCCCTACGGAAACCATATTGAGTATCTGAAAGCAAATTGTTCGTCTCAACCAATTTGTCCAGTCAGAAGAGGATCATTTTCACCAACAACCTTCGAATACAAGATAGTATCACGATGGGTCGATTGGAGTTGTCGTTGGACGCGGGTTTACCAGGTTTTCGTATGGCAATAACTCTCACCCGTCTCCAATTATCCGGTACAATGTTTAGTTCCCGAAACTGATTAAAAACAAGTTCAACATGCGCCACTTTGCGATGTCTGGGAGGTTTTTAAGCAAGTTGAACTTGATCCTATCAGCCCCTGGAGCCGTATTGCCAAAGGAAAGGAGTGCGAAAGAGAGTTCTACCATTGAAAAGGGTTGGCTGATCTCATCTATCGAATTCGTGGTTTCGCGGGGAATCAACCATGCCGGCACAGAACCTGGACAAACTCTACGCGCAAACTTGAGGATCCATTGGTCCGAGTACTCCTCGCTCTCGTTGTTCGTAGTTCGGTCCGCAGTATTCGCGCCGTATTCCAAAGAGTGTTCATTGACGTTTCACGCGATAGCCCGTCCACGAATTGTCGCCAGTATCCGCGTTTCATGGCCTTGATGAGGCTCTTAAGTTCGCGTTCGAAGCGCGCTATCCAAGATCAGGTTGGAGAGGAAGTTATATTCTTCTAGCGGTGAAAGTCCGTCTACCGTCGCTACGGCTTCATCTACTGCTGTCCTAAACTTTGTCCAATCGATGTAACGGGTTAGATCACACGCAACGTTGATGGATTCTGACGGATTGAACCCGGTGGCAACCGAAATTTTTATGGGCAAGTGATCACTACCATGGGGATCTTGAATCACATTCCATGTGCAATCCAACGATAATGAATTCGAACAAAGTGTGGGGTCTAATCTACTGCCAAGTGAGGATGGACCAGCCAAACGTGTAACTTCTCCATTGTTAAGAACTGTCATACTGAAGTTGTCACAGAGGTCATATAACAGGGAAGACCGGTTGTCATCGTACAGTTCTCCCCAGCCTGTACCATGAGAGTTAAAATCTCCCATGATCAACCGCGGAGCAGGAAGAACCGAACGAATATCTGAGAGTTGTTTTTGGTACATTGAGGCTCTAGGAGGAATATAAACGGAAGCAATCCAAACGTTTTTATTTTTAATAACAGCCTGACATGCGACAACTTCAATACCTGGAGTTTGAGAAAAATTCACTCTATAGAAGGATTAGCAATTTTTAATCCCCAAAAGTACTCCTCCTCCACGTGAATCCTCACGATCAAGACGAATAATATTGAAATCATGAAACGGAAGATCGATTTCGGAAGAGAGCCATGTTTCACAAAGAGCGAATGCATTACAACCGGTATTGTGAGCTAAAAATTTGAAAGATTCCAATTTAGGAACAAGACTTCGACAATTCCACTGCAGAACAGTGATCAAATCCCCGACCTCATTATGAAAATTATCCATCGAAGGAAATGATTGCTGCAAGGAGGGGCCACTTTATTGTCAATTGCTTCAAAAAAGTTTTCATTGTGGGAAGCATTGCCAGAACAATGCTTTTAGGAGGGTCAGAAACTTCGAGGTACTTGGAGATACCTTCGACAATGTCATCAAATGAGAACAGCCCAGTCGAGGAAGGGGCTTCTGTTCTTAGCGGGACATCAGGGCTTTTGGATGTCCCCGAAAGAGATGGAATATTCCTGGGTGTAGTTAGTACTACGGAAACCAGGAGGAGTTGGATTTTCCTTTTTCGCATCTTTCCTTGAAATGGGCAAGCTGATTTTTGGCTATTGCTCAGCAACTTTCCGTGGGCGGAGGCGTCTTTGCTTTCGTGAAGCACCTTCTGAAAATCTGAATGATGTTCTCTCTTCAGCCAAATCAAAGTCAGACTCGTCATCTGACAGAGAAGGAAAGGTATTCGTATTCACATTTGGTGATGGTGAAGATTTTTTCACCATTTCGGCGAAAGATTGCCTGGAACGCTGTTTTAGCGAGCGTTCTAATTTTTCCCCGCGTTGTTTGTACGCCGGGCACGACGAGAGAGCATGAGGAGGAGTTCCCTTACAGAAAACGCATTTTTGTGTGCTATCTGCGCAGGCGCCATCCACGTGTTTCTCCCCGCAGTTGGAGCAGCGTGCCTTATTGCCGCAATGGGAGGTCGTATGTCTCAACTGCTGGCATTTTTGGCAGATCATGACCCGAGGTACAAGCAACCGCACAGGTAGTCGAAGTTTTCCCAACTCGATGTATTGAGGGAGGGCTGAACCAGAGAAGGTCACACGAAACGAGTCTGATGTTGTGAACATCTTTTCACCCTTTGCCTAATTTTCGCACATCCAGTATCTTCACTGGAGAAAGCAGAGGGTTCTTGAACCGACCCACCGCTTGTTTCAGCCGGATCTCAGGGGTCTAACTCGTTTCGGTGACCACACCTTCGATTTCAATACCCTGAGCTGGGATATACACTCGATACTCGAGTGTAAAAAGCTGAGAGACAGCAATCTCATTAGCTTGCTTGAGGTTGGACACAACGACCCGAAGTTTGTTGGGTCTCACTTTGATTATCTCGATCACTGCCGAGAATCGTTTCGTCAGATCGTTCGAAATTTGATAGACATTCAGAGGTTTCGTTTTGGGCTGAAAATAGACAACCAGCTGAAAATAGACCAGCTGAACAATCTGTATACGCACGTGATCGGGTAACTTTATGAGTTACCTCGTCATTTCGCGCCACAGATGGTTCGTCTTCCGACAAACCATCCATGGCTCGTTCGTGGGAACTTATGACGCTCAACCACTGAGGCAATTAATTTAAAAAAAAAACACACACACAGACACAGATAAAACACAAAATACTGAAGCTAACAACAATTCTAGGGTCTTTTTTCATAAGGGCGAATCTACAATTGAGAGATTCTCTCCGGGCTCGCTCTCTTTCATTCATTACAGCGCCATTATAAAACTTGTAGAACTCTCAATTGTAGATTCGCCCTAATGAAAAAAAAAATCCTAGAATTAATTGCAAATCGTTATTGCACTGATAAAACTGAACTTTTCTTCTTCATAAAAAAAATCGTTCGGAACTGTAGTGGAAACACTTCGGAGAGAAAAAAATAACTGGTTTTGTGAAAGAAGAACTACTAAATATTACCAAAGCAACGGAGCGCGATAGGAACGAACTTAACCGTTTGCTTGTACACTGGGCAATGATGAAATTTATTAATTTGATGACGATTAATTTCTTCTCATCAACAAGGAGTCCTACGTCAACTTTGCAGTTATGTCACTGACCCTTTCGTTTTTTACCAAAGAGGAATGGCCTTCCAACTCACCCAATTTGAATTCAATGGACTATTCGGTATGGCCCATCTTCAAAAGCCTACGGATCACCGCACAAATTTCCTGAACCAGTTGAAGGCATGTATCTCAGAGCGGAGCGAATAAATAAAGCTTGTTTCTTGTAAACATTTTACAATATCCATATCCTGTATGTAGTTTAATCAATAACCTCTCAACCGATGTTGGTTAGGGTCCAGTAACCCAACAGAGATGTAAACATCAATCAGTTGGACATTGTTGCGACCAAGTGTCCAAATTATTACGAAGATTTATCTTTACTATAAAATTTCACAACATATATCCTGATGTTATCCCACGTCACTCTGCGGTCGAGCCTTGAACATCCCCTCTACTTTTTTAGTGTTAGGTATGTTTGCATGTAGTTGTTATATCTAGATGGTAAAAGTTGATCGATATACTAACGACTCTTGTGAATATCGTTGAATTTCGGGAGACTTGAAGTTCCAACTAAATAATTCCGTTTTCTCCATATCAAGGACCAGAGACTGGAAGATCTGAGTGGAATAATCCTATCGACAAGTATAACCGCACAGATTTGCTAACTTATCTAATCTTGATGAGATGGCATTTCCACTGTGCGCTCAACGAACTGAGAAATTGTTCAATCAATTGAGTATGCTTACTGGAAGAACATGCCACATTCCGGATGCGCATTTTGAACGCATGCATTCATCTTCCACTGCATGATACGATAAGGCCATCCAGGATCCACTCAGGCACATGGCAGAACAGTTGAGGCGACTCGCATTGTCAGTTCATGCTCGGAAAAATATTTACTTAATCATGCATTAATCTGGAAAATTCATACAATGCAATAGAATGTGCTCCATCAATCTCCATCCATAGTTCTGTTGCGAAAGATTACCGTGCGTTTGTAACATTGATGCACCAGCTGATGCCCTGCGCCTGACTGTCGCCAACAAACGATGACAACGGAGACTTGTGCACATTATAGCGGTCCATAGTAGCAGAATTCATCACCGAGCGAGTAAAAAATGGGCGAAAGAATGACAAGAATCGTGTGTCCTATATCCGTAGTTATATCCAATGCAAGTATATCGATATTCATATTGCCACGATGCTAGATTGCATGTTCGGTTGATCCAGAGGAAAGTCAATAGAACTGATGCATCTGCGATGAACCTACCACCAGCCAACCATCCAATCCGGCATTACGAGGGCTGCACAGACAACAAGGAAGTGCATCCGATGTGGGGGACATCTTCAGCTGATGAGAGCAGTGATGCCAACATTTTGCTGCTAATTTAAAATTGATAGGTTTTATAATCATTCTTACATTAATATATCCTACCATCTCTAAGGAGTTAGAGTGATAATGAATGCAAATCTATGTGTGAGATATGGAGATGGCCTCCTTGTTACTGCAAGCATTAGTTCGCACAGAGTGTCCAGAGTGATGCACAAAACGAAAACGGTCTGAATCGAGTCGAAGCAAAGCGGTAGCAAAAATAATAATAAACGATGCCAGCGAGGAATATAGACAAGCATAAAATGCGTTTTTGCTATTTTATACTCTGTGAGCATCAACGAATTGTACATAGATTGAATGTAAATCCAGACCATGTGGCCCAAGTCGCATTTGTAAATGATGAACGGGGAACGGAGCACTCGACAGCAGATATCAAAATGCTACAATGCAGCTCAACACGCTACAGTGGATCAACGAGTGCATCTGAAAGCCTGGGAAACGAAAAATTGATTCCAGAGGGAAACGTGAAAAACTCGTTTAGAATATTCGTACCACATCTTTGGCGGTGACATGGTTGATTTAAGTTTACGGCAGGATACATTTTCATGCAATGGGCATTCTCCGTTGACGTCTTCTTCATTGTGTTGTGGCCTACATCGATCATCACGTGGAGACTCATCCGAGCACACGACCAACCTCATATTATTGATTGAAACACTCTGATAGCTGCCATTTCCGTCTCGGTGACAGTAACGATGGCGTGAACGGCAACAACAGGACGATCCACCAACGACGGCGTGCTACATCCTGTAACATGTATGCAAAGCACATCACGCGCTGAGGCCTCCGCCTGTATTGTGCAAACAGCTGCGGTGGAAGTAGCTGGCAGAATCCAGCGCATGTCGTAATTTATGTAAGTCTCAAAAACTCATTCACTCTACGCCATTCACGCTCCACCAGTGGCTGTTGTTTTATTAACGTTGGAAACTTGGCTAGTAAATTGTAACCAAAATTTTAATTACTGCCTTGATTTTCCTTTTGAAGACGATATCATTTTCTTTCATTCGATGTTCGCTGTAGAACGTACAGCTAGGTTTTGCATTGTAGTGTCTAGAATATAAATTGAATGTCTTTTTAAATGTGATTGTCGTTTTCTGTTCTTCGCGAAATTAAGAGGTTCATTTGAGTAACTTATCTTTTTTTTCCTCTAATTGTGACGCCATGCGCGGTGTAAGTTTGATTTAGCCATGGGCCTTACTGAGGAGTCTCTGATAGAGAATATCAGCAATTCCATAGATAACGAATATTTCGGATCAGATGAAATTCTCTCAGTATATCATGATAATTTTTGTTCTGTATCGAACAATTTTAAACTTGTATTTTTTTTTATTTCTCTATAAGTGTCACCCTGTCATTGTTAAGAGGGTTCTAATATTTAAATTTTTTCTAAAATTTTGAAAAAAAAATACATTTTTCAAAACATTTAACCACTTAACATTTTTCAAAACATTTAACCACTTAACCACTCTTTGATAAGATTCTGCCAATAAAATGAAATTGAATGTTTATAAAAAACAATCACACTGGTGTTTGAAAATCAGTTTCATTTAAAAAATATCGAGAACATTTGTTTTTCTTCGTTCTGATGAAACTTTAGCTAATATATTTTTTACAAGCAATTGACCAGTTTACATAACATATCCAAAAATCAGCGATATTGACTGAGCCGTATCTGAGTTATGTTTTTTTTTTAAATTGGCCAAGTCAAGCATAACTTTTCAAATAGACGTATCTAACATTTGATAGGAATTGAGAAAAATGAAGTAGAAGTTACAGATGCTTTCATAAAATCCTATTTAACTGTATTTCCAGATTTATTCGATCTGTTGATTCTATCATTGTTATATAATATTAAAAGTAGTAAAAATCCTGGTTTTCATTCACTATCGCATTATTTTTGAGAAGGGCTTCAAATGGTGAGTTGACAACTTCGAAGGAGGGTGCAACCGACCTCCGGTCCTCACAAGTTCCTACCTCACGCCTCCACGAGTCATATTATCACAAAAGACTGCCAGCTGAAACATGGAGACGCTGGTTGGCGTAGCCTGGGCAATGTTGTCAATCTGACAATAGCGAAGTGAGGGGGTGCGACTGAAGATCGTGTACCTTTAAATCATATTGTATATTTTCCATTCTCATTTTAATAATAATTTCAGCACGCTTTAGAATCACCTTTGCATTCCAAAACCATGTAAGACCCTGGAGCAACATGACAAGCATAAAAGGCTCAATTTATTTTTCATGAAATTATAATAGATGAAAAAAAAAAATATTTTCACAAAGTTCATAATAGACTGGCATGTGCTTCTAAGCAGTACAGGATTATATTTAAATATTTTGTTTGGTGGTATTCTTATTTAATAAGCCATTTATTTCAGATATCATCAAACTATTACAACATGTCTTATAAAATAATATTTTTTATTGAAATTTCATCTTTGATTTTTGGAATGATCTATACTGATTAGCATTTTCAGGACTAGGAGGATATTGATAAATATCTAATTTTTATTTATTTTTCAGTAACAATCCATTAGCTGTCAGAAGGTGGCAACGGAGTCGGTGATAGGCTTTTGCAATTATTATTGAATGTATTTTTCATTACCGTTTTGCAAATGAACATTATACCAAATTCGAGCGGATATGGTTCATACAGCGTTGTATTCATTTAGCTTGTGTCTGATTTTACAGTTCAATCCTTGTCATTACTTGATCATTACTCACAATATTATTATATTTGATAATTGTGGTTTTATTGATTTTACTTCATAGATGAGTTTATAAAATCAGTATCAAGCAGCAAATAGTGACCAGTAAATATGAGTAAAATGAAATTATTAAATTTCAATAGATGTAACAAACTTTTTCAGGATACCTCAAACCGAGATTTTAGTGAATTGCTGCTATTACTTTACTATCACTACACTTACTATCACTGAATTGATAGTGAATTGCTGCTATCACTTTACTATCACTTCACTTACTGTCACTTTAAATTCAAATTTACGAAGATTTAATTATGCAACAATAGGTAGGTTGGGTTTTCGGTAAGTGAACGGCTGGAAGCGCATTGACTTACTGTAGCTGCTCTTTACATAGTCAAGTAATTTAATTTGTATAGTGTAAAATTCCATGTAAATTATTCAAGTTGGAATTTGTATATATAGGGTAAGGGGATGTAATGTTAGCCTAGCTCCTTCATTCGGCCTATATACCAAATAAATCATTAATTCAACGATAATCAACAAAATTATGTCGCTATCAAGATAACCGATTCAATTCGAAGGTATTTAGACTTAATTAATCAATTTACTTTTGTTCACTTCCGTTTAATTTACGACTTTCTTAATTTTTTAGACATCATGATTTTACTGGTTAAGCAGAACAGGTTATCTTCATGATCTTCGAATGATCTAAATTTGGCTAATTGAACCGATAAACCAAATAATGCAGCCTAGATGTACAGAAAGTAGTCACACGTTATAAATTAACAGTTCACACAGATAAAATTACAATGATTTATCAAGAAAACCATGGGCCCAATGTTAGGGACATATTTATTTGTTTGTTCCCAAATATGGCCTGTTGCCTGGAAAGCCTAGTAAAATGTTGTTATTGGTTAAATTTTAAATGGAAATGTATGAGTTTCGGTTGTATATTTTACAAATGGCTCATCTAAACACAAACAGAAGGAACAAAACCTTTGTTGAGTGAATCTTTATGTTTTCACTATCGGGTGGCCAATAAATCATATGTGAAAATCTCTGAAGGGTTTCAAAGCAGTTTTAATTCAGTTTGTTTTGTGAAATTTTATGTTGGGTAAAGCGAATACAGCTGGCAATGTCTTAAATCATAAAATCAGGGGAAAAAAATTATACAAAGACAGCATATAATAAAAAAACGATCGAATGCGACGAAGTTGCATCCAAGGATAGACCCAATTTTTTGCTTATAGACCGACATTACATCCATATCCCTCGAAAGTTTCTGGCTTTATAAAATGAGTTGTATAGCTTTTTATGATACATACTACCAAAAGTCTTATTAAACGCATCTAAGCAAGTGTATAACTTGCTAAATATCGCTTCAAGCTGAAATAGTTTATGAGTTATAATAAAAAATGTAATCGATCGTTGCTTATTAGGCTGAGTTAAGGGACACATACCCTAGCATATTGTTTTTCTTATTATTTTTTATAAAAGGAGAGAGAAAAAAACAACAAAACACCACACAATATAACGCTCTACCCCCATTCATTCAATAATAATAAATAAAAAAAAAAAAACAAAACAACAAAAAAAAAAAAGCAAGCGAAAGAAAGAATAATAAATTTTTATTATCTATTTCATCAAAAACAAAAACATTTTTATTATGGTAAGTTATTAAAATTGATATTTTATTGCCACCCACAATATTAATAGGAAAAGGAAAAAATTGCAATACCCCAGCTACATTAACAGAAAAAAAAAAAAAAAAAAAAAAAAATTATTAAATTAAAATGAACAGCACCGCCGGGTTTTTTTTTTTTTTTTTAATTTTTTTTTTTTTTTTTTTTTTTTTAATTATTTTTTGCTAAAAATTTCCACTGTTCCTTTAACAACTATATAACGGGGATTGTCCAAGGGGGGGTAGCCTAAGACAGTCGAAGGATTTGTTGACTGGACAAGGGTTCGTGGAGTCGCCAGTCCCTTGTCATGCGAAGACACGCGGCCTTCTGGCCTTAGTCTTCCAAAGGTCCTCACTGAGATCGGCTGACCCTGCTACAAGAAGCCATCACGTAGGCTATTCTCTCAGAACAACATGCGGAGAATAGTCCTGCAGCCATAGGTAATCCTTGCACTGATGGTGGGTTCTTATCACACATCACATCACATCACTATCGCATTATTTTTGAGAAAATTAACACATACACCGGTTTGACTCCATACGATACACATACACCGTGTTAGATACGTCAGTGTGAAATCTTGATTGTAACATACACCGGTTGGATACGTCGGTATTCCAGAACGTTTAGCACTTGCGTCATGTCAGATACACTGGGTATTATTTTTATGCGCAGATACGTCGGCTTGCTGTGTGGTGTATCTGAACTATTTGCTTAACATTTAAAAAGATCAGATAGGTCACATATGAAATTTGGCGCACATAACTGAATAATTTAGATAATAGTATTTGGCAATTGCTACTACATTAAGCGTGTTATTAATGACAGGATAGAATGAAAAACTCAATTCGTTTACATTTGCGACATACGTCCTTTTGAAAAGTTATGCTTGAAGTCTTATATTTATATTCAAGATTCTAGAGTAAGTGTTGAAAAGGTCGTAAGTGTTTTTGCATAAGTTTTATTCAAACAATTTTAACTCGTTTAACTATTGATT
>JAHHFK020002086.1:0-150074 GCA_024533555.2 Aedes koreicus | reverse complement strand
TAGAAACGCAAGAAGGAATAAAAAATTTCCGAGTATCTTGAGAAAGTCTATGAAATTTTCTTCAAAAATTATCAAACATAATATAATCAAAAAATTAATGGAGAAATCATTTAGGGCACACACACAAACTGACTTTCATACTGTCATCTGTCACTGTAGTGTCAGTGTCAAATGTGTTATTTTGCTTCAAGCCTGAACATCATACTGAAAGTTGTATTTATAAAATGTTGGATCCTAAACTATACTCATATTTTGAATTTGAGGTTTTTGAGTGGAAACACAATTAACAAAACTCTTAAAAATCTTGGTTTTTCTCAAAAATCTGTAATCTTCACATACGGATATCTGTATGCAAAAAATGAAAAAAAAAAACTGTGTCAATCTAGATAAATCTGTGCATGTGGCAACCCTGCACTGCGGTTGTTCAGAGGGAAAGAGAGTGCCATAGCTGGGTTCCACGCGTTTTTCGAGATGTTGGATCAAGATAAGTTAACTACCGGAGGAGTGTTTTAATGTTGTTTAAAGACGGTTTATTTGTTTTGCAGCCAATCCTGGTACTCAACAGTTCGATGATATAATTTAGAGTGAGCGTGATCGTAAAAGTAAGTAGAGGGATTTACCTATTCTAGGCAAGCCCAAAAGAGTCCACCCTTTAATGACTATTTTCGCAGTGTCGTGCACACATCTGAGGGTTTTGTTTGAACCCATTGTTTTGCACCGTGATCTTCTCTCTCTTAGAAACGACAGAATTTTCCAAAACAGATTGAACGTGTTTTTATACAGCGGCATACTTCTCAAGTGAGTGTAACAATTGTCGGCAGCACTTTTTTTTTCGACTACCGTTCTATTTGAGCTACGTGTGAAAAATAAGTTCAATTATCGGCAACGAAAACAGCAGCGTTTTTGAGTACATGCGGTAAGACTTAACGGAATGGCTCACTATTTCATAGGCAATAAAATTGAAGTGAAATAACCACGTTATCATATGAATACATTTAGTGAAGTGCTGTGAAGGATGAATATATAGAATTGGAGGTTTGAAAATCGGCTGCCGAGTATAGTGAACATTGCCCAAGCCTACATTTCCCCTACTGAAAAATCTTCCGAAAATAGTAAATTTTGCAAATGAAGCGTAGATCAAGTTCAAGTCATGACAAATTTGCAGCATTAGAGCTGACAGAATTGCACAAAAGCTCAACTGAAGTTGCCGTGAACTTCAAAGCGGCGATTTTGAAAGCTAAAAAATACAGATAAATTGCAATCGTGCATTGCAACGCTCAGAGTGGGTAGTGCAATGCATGTAAAAGCAATTAATTGATTTCATTATGTGATGCATTTCACATTGATGCATTTTCGCGAGAAAAAATCAACCTAGATTTTTCGCGCATTTCGTTAACGACTGGTGTAATTTTAGTAATTTAAACGCGCTTTTTTCGTGCAATCTGATACGATATATAAACATCAGATTGCACAATAAAACGAGTGAAAACTACTAAAATTTAGTCCCTAACGAAAGCAGGTTGAATCTACAAGTAATATTTACAGTGACAGCATCAGACCTGTGCGCCGACTGAAATGACGACGACGTGATTTGCTTTTAATGTTGATCATCTATATTTATAAATATTTAAAAGAAAAACTACATTTCTTTTTCCTTTGCCTGTGGACATTTCTTAGGCTCAAAATGTGTTACCAATTAGAACAACCCACCAGAGTATCATAATCATGTTAAAACAATTTCCAATATGCTTGGTTTACATTAAACAAAAATTTAACTCCTGGGTTAACTCCGTTGCCGTTTCCCAAAACTATTTTCTCGAATTCACAATTTCTCGAGAAATTAATAAACTTGTGATGTATCAACAACTTATTTATTATAGATAACCATACATATTTTATATATTTAGCAAGATTTTAAGATTTTTATAAATATTCATCAAACTTAACTAAGAAGTGTTGTATAGAGAGACAAATTTCGTTTATTCCGAGATGTTTCCTTCATCGTACTACAGCTTTGAAAAATAATTTTCAACCCAACGAAACAGTATCAACTCAAGAAAATATAATTTTTATATGTTTCGAAATCTAAATGTACCATAGAGTAAATAAATAAAAAAATAAAAATAAACTCAAATATGATTGGAACAAAGCCTAAGCCAAGTTGATTTCAAATTAATTTATTTTGATTATGTTTTTAGTCCTCACTATCATGTGTGAGTGTGCACGAAAGCAATGCATTTGTCACTCCGGTAGCACTGATGAATTCGATCACTCCGTAGCACTGATGGCCAGAAAATGATTTGCATTGAACTCTAGCAATATGGGTGTCAAAATTATTGGAATCGTTCCAGAAAAAGTTTGCCATAGTTATTGGACCATCCGTTCACTTGGTTTTGGATTGACCATTTCAGAGTAGGTTCCCATGAGGCTTTTAGATGATCGAAGGCATTTAAATGGTCATCCCTACCAGAAACCTGGAGGAATAGAATAATTAATTAGTAATGTGTCAACCAGTGTTATAAATATTCATTGCGACTTTCGATGGATAAATTTTCCGATAACCTGGTTCAGAAGCTGAATTCTTGAATATGTAAACAGGAATTGTGATTCTTGGCTAGTTCTAAACCATCCTCTGTCTAAAATGACATTGCCCTAACTGTAATATCGAGAGTGTTATATTCAAATGATATTTAATAGTGAATATCATTTGAATATTTGGTTATTTCGCAAATTCGATGTTAAAGGTAGAGCAGTACACTGTGCGATGGATGGTTGACATTTATGGAATCAATCAAGCACACCAATTTCATTATAAATGATATTTTGAAAACCCGCTCCTGGATACGAGTTCTCCGCAAAATAATCGCGTTAAGTGGAAATGACCATAGACTGTTCCAGAAATTATAAGCACACCTTTTAATTTTGAATTGACTGAAATTTTCAAATTATTTTGGTTGCGTCAAAAAAAAAAACTTAGTTTCTGCTTCACTTTCAAAATGCGTGGTCTTACTCCGGAGCAGAGAAAAAGTATCGTGTACAATGGTACACTGTAAGTGAAATCTCTCTAAGAAAATTGGCCAAGGAAGAGAGTGTAATCGATGGAGCGGTACGAACGGCAGTTAGAAATTACGGAGAACAATGTATTTTTGAAGATGCACCGAGGAGTGGTCGGAAATTCGGTCCTTTGAGTCCTGCTAGTGACAAGAAGATCAGGAATGCCTGCAAGCAGAAACCGTCGGCTTCCTATCGAGATGTGGCGAAAAAGATAGGAACCTCGACGTCTAACGCGATGCGTGCAAAAGAAGCAACTTGGACTCAAGACATACCAAAAGCAGAAGAAACCCAAAAGGAACTCAAATAAGGCCGCGTTTGTGAAACCGAGAGTCCGGAAACTATATACACTGAAGTTTTTTTTACGCGGTTTTTTACGCGGTCCGCGCAAAAAAAACGCGTTAAATACCGGGTTATTTAAAAAAATGACGTAAAAAAAGCGCGTTATTTCAAAAAACGACGTAAAAAAGTCAAGGATACAAAAAATTAGAGGTGTGTTATATTAGGGATATAACCGCAAGGTTAACGTAGGATTGCGTTGGTGTGTCCATCCTTATGAAATTTTCTACATACTGAGTCATTGCTTACGTTTGACAGTTCAGGCTTAGTGAAAAATCTCTGCCGAATTTACCACTCACGACTTAATGCCTCAAACAATCCAAAATGAACTATTTTTGATCATATGCAATGGTTGTTTAGGATAAGTCACAAACATTTCACTTAAACACGCTCTTTTATTGCAAAATTTAATTAGTCGTCCTGAAAAGGACGGTGGTTATGATACGCGTTAGAAACTAATTTATATTTTCAGCTCAGACAACAGGATACCATCATGTGCTGTACTCAATACAGCGTGGTAGTTTATTAAACTCCTCGTCGCAGTGAATGGCGGACGGCAAGATACTCAGGATGATTCTAGTAATCTTGTTGTCACAAACATCGTTTTCCGGAGGTGCCCAGCTCCGGTATGGTTTCGGAAGCGGATGCCACCCGCGTGGATTATCGATTTTTACGACCCTTTGCCATGGCAATAGATCGAGCGGGGAAACTTGCAAACCTTTGCAGCGCTTCTTTTTGGTTTGTAAATGAGCAAGCGCAGGCGATAATTTGCGAGCCAGACGCGTTATCGCGAGAAAATGGACGAGTTAGAAAAAATCTCCGTAACAGGAGAGCGAAAAACACAACCGTACGTGCCGCTCAATCGAACTTGAAAATCCCAATGAAATCATTTTGGTTCGAATCGTGTGCTTTATACTGGCGTTGATAGCATTGCCTACAGAGAAGAGAGGCATTAGAGAGATGCAAGTAAGTGAAGCAAATTTCATAAGAGAGGACGGGCTTCAGTTATAAAACCAGACAGCAGAACAAAGCAAAATAAATTTGCAACTGAGAGGGGAGACTATGGCTGTATTAAACATGGAATAAGACCTAATGAAATAAAAAGAAGAAGACAATTTGAACCATTTGTCACCCGTTTTTTGAGCACCCGGAAAGAGAAAACCATATTTTCAACCGGTTCATATGCAGATTTGTATGAGAGCAAAAGTAGGTAATTTTCAAGTAAAATGTTGAACCACTTATACTAATAGCACTTAATTGAAAATTTAATCAAAATCATTTGTAAGTTTTCCTGATCAAGCGGTGTATAAATGAAGTCATTCTATTCAATCAAACAACAGTTATTAGCGTTCAAAAACCTTTAACTTTTGCGTAACGCTTTCATTTTTCAAAATTTTGAAATGACACCCGGTATAGAAAAGAGAAACGTAGTCCTACGTTAAAATTATATTTCATATTCATATTGAAAGAACGTGAACACTCTTACTAATACAAACTAATTGAGAAAGTCTATTCTATTTCTCAAAATGGTGTTTCCTAAGCGGGCTCTCCGCGTCCTATCTGTAATATACATGCTTGTCATGCTCGTCAGCCATGGTCAGCTTGAGATATCACCACCTCTCTTCGTTGGCATTTCCTCCAAATACTGTGCTACTTAACTAGATTCAAGCGTCAGCCCAAGCCAGGTCCAAAGCCGGTATGGAATTAAAACTCAAAATTTCGTATGATTTTTTACAAAGACAGCAAACAATTTTTGTGGAATTTAAAAAAAAAAGTACATATAATAAACTGTAAACAACAATTTTTCTTGTTCTAAACAGTATTGTTCAGAGGCTAAATTTGGAAATGTACAATCAACACCAACAATCAAATTTTTTTCACGTCTATTATGACTTGACTGTTTTTACGTTGTTTTTTTTTTAAATAACGCGATTTTCTTACGTCGTTTTTTGAAATAACGGACCGGGTAAAAACAACCGCGTAGTAAAATATCTTTTCCAAATGAAGCTTTAGAGAGTTGCCGTTCTCAGTAAAGTTGTTGAGAATGTAAAATATAGTCACTTGACATTGTCAGATTAGTTCCAAATTGCGCCGCAAATATGGCGCCGCAATCTAAATTGCCAAATCGTGCTCTAGGAAGGTGCTGTCTTTAGCAAAGATGTTAATTGTATATAATAAAGGCATTCAAAATAATCACGTTAGATTCAGATCGTACCTCAGAGACGATGCTGCCATATTTGCGGCATAATTTAGAACTAATATGACAATGTCAAAAGACGACGAATGACATACTGAGAAAGTTAGCCTCAGACGGCATTTCTCAAGCACCTCATTTGGAAAAGATAGATTGCAGCGCCATCTCTGCGGCACGATTTGGAACTAATATGATAATGTCAAAAGACGACGAATGACACACTGAGAAATTTTCTTTTATGTCTGTTTTGTTCCCTGATTAAATTTATTGTATTTTGGGGGTGGGGTGTGTTTTCCCCTTTTTTTGATTTTTCTTTCATAGAATTTATTTTTTTTTTTTTTTTTGTTTTTTTTTTCTTGGTTTTTTAAATAAGCTTGGTTTTTGGAGTCGATATTTCAATAGATTTAATTTGAATCGCGTCGTCGTTTTTTAGCTCTTTCCCCGGGTGGAGGCCTCCCGTTTTTGCGAAATTCGGCGGGAGGGTGGGTTCCGCTCGAAACCGCGGGCAACTCTTCTTATCGTCGCTGTGGCCTACGGCTTTCGATTTCCCCCTGATCCAGCTTTCCTGGCAGTCGACAAACGTTCACTGAACACTTTTAATACGTTGTTAACAGTTGATTTAGCCACATTCAACAATTTCGCCAACGTGGCGTGAGAGTAGTTTGGATTTTCGCCATGCACGTGCAAAATTTTTGATGCGTTGCTTTTCTTCCTTCAACGACATTTTGATAACTGAAGTGCTTATCTCAAAATCAAAATAGAATGATGCTACACGCACACATCTTCAAAATGAGGGGTGTGCAAAATTGTTCAATGTACGATGAAAGGAAATGAGTCAAGTTTAAGTCGGACAAATTTTGATCGAAACACCCTTTAACAATTTTAGTTTTATTCCAGCCGTATAGGACTCCGCCCAGCCTTGTTGATAAAACAACATTCAAAACTGTTTTGTCTACCAGCACCGCCTCTATGCTTCCTTAAAGTCGAAATTTGTACAAAGTGGCCCTCTCTTTAGACGGTTGTGAAAACAAGTTTATACTACCTTTATAAGACCATAGAGATTTTGAAAATGTTCTAGTGAAAGATGTTATGACCACTTGAGAACCTTCATAAAACCTATTGGCTGCCATGGAAACCAGCATGCGGCTAAATGTCCTCAGCTGTAAAACTTCACTGTGATATCGTGGTTGGTTTTTGTTGTTCTGCTTTGTCCAATTCTCTTCGATTCATTTAACAGTAGATAAGGAGTGTGTGTGTGTGTGTGTGTGTGTGTCCAATCTAACACCCATCGGCCGGCAATGGTATTATGGAAGAAATCTGTTTACAACGATCATTCAAGTGACCATTGGAAGCAGCTTAAATCCGGGAGCTAGAAAGTGATAGCTCTACTGCAGAACCAGCAACCCATTTCAGAATTTCTGGAAAATCACGCCCATTCTGAGGTTACTTTCACATACGATAAGCCCTGCATGTAAACATTACCGATAGCATTTGGATAAGGGTACTGCAACACACTTCCAGATTTGGAAATTTTGAATTTCCAAACCAGGCACGGATGTAGTATTATTTGAAAATAAGATTATTGCTATATAGTTATAATTAGATAGATCTCACCCATGGTCGCATTCTTCATCACATTATCTTGTTCATTCATAAAAATAAAAATGTTCGACGTTGATTCGTAATTAATTTCATGCACTTGTGATTAAATAAGCGCAAAAATTAACGTTTCTAAACAGCCCGCTAGATATGCAACCTGGATAACAAAACTCTGTACATCCCGTGGTAAATGCACCTAAAATTATGTGCAAGCTCTTCACCCGCCCATGCGCGTTGCTTTCGTTTGCCACTTCTGACCAGCAAATGGCCGTTCTCTAAATTGCACCAGTCTTCATTTTTTTTCACTCCACACTCTGCTAATAATGCAAATCGCTATGAGGCGACTCTATATCGAGCTTCAAAACTGCTAATAATCATCGATTCACTCGCGACAAAGTGGAAAAACACTCTAAACTAATCACTTATGCCCGAGTGTCACAATATAACCACTAATAACCAAAACTAAGCTGATGTAACTCTTCTTCCAGGTGCGGGGGCGAAGCACAAAAACAAATCAAAAAACGGGGAAATACTACCGACACTCACACATTTTGATAGGCAATCGATTATATTCGCGACGGCTTACACAATGCACGCGGAGATTTTATGATTTCACTGTTAGTTCAAGTTAAATTACGAATTATTGTTTGATTTTTTTTTCGCGAAAACGACGCAGCAAAAACAAAACACGTCAGTTTCAAAGCACGGCTTGCTGCAATCATCATTTAACAGTAGATAAGGATTGTATCGAAAATAAGCTATCCACAAACTTTCTTTCAAATTATGTTGAAAACCGATATTTTATTCATACAAAAAAATGATCCTTTATTTTACGAGGTTAAACTTGAACATAACGAAGACCGGATGAAATTTAAGTTATTCCTTCACGAATGTTCGAACTTTGGATCGAATGCTCTTCATCAAGTTCCGGACAAGTGTTGCATCGCATTTTTTGGACGCTTGAGCCCACATTTTTTTGAACTCCTGCATGTTCCCAGCTGCCTTACCAGTCTTCTTGAAGACCCTCTTCACGATTGCCCAGTAACGTTCGATTGGTCGAAGCTGAGGGCAATTTGGTGGATTGATATTTTTCTCAACGAAATCTATACCCTTTTCCGCAAGCCAATTGAGAGTGGTTTTGGCATAGTGAGCCGACGCTCAATCCGGCCAAAACAGTGAGGGTGTACTAGACTTCTTATATAAAGGCAACAATCTCTTCTGGAGACACTCAGATCGATAGATTTCCGCATTTATAGTTCCGGTAGTGTAAAAAATGGTTGACTTCAAACCACAGGAACATATTGCTTGCCATACCAGTACCTTTCGACCGAATTTCTCCACTTGAATCGACCTGTCCGCATCACTCACATCCTCCCCAACGACGGCCGTAAAGTATTGTGGATCTGGAAGGGTTTTTGAGTCCTCCTTTACATAGGTCTCATCGTCCATCAAAACGCATGCATCCGGACGCTGCAAAAGACGCGAATACAATTTCCGGGCCCTTGTTGCTGCTCGTTTCTTCTGTTCTGCACTTTGTTTCGAGATTTTCTGCTTCTTGTAGGTCTTCAGGTGGTTTCGCCTCTTGATACGCTGGATCATTCCGACACTCGTTCCTGCTTTTTTGGCCAAATCACGTATTGACATTGATTTGTTCTTCATGATAAGAGATACCACCTTCTGCTCCAGTTTCGGGTGGGAAGAACCGGGTTTTCTGCCTCTTCCTGGTAGCTCATCCAACGAATAGTGTTCCCCAAACTTATTAATGATGGTTTTAACACTCGCATGATGAATTCCAATCCGCTTCGCCATGAATTTCTTGAAATTCATCGTTGTAAACAGGCTGTGTAGGTTCTCATGAACCTGACTAAAATATGAAACCTATTGGCACCTCTTGGTGTCATAATAAAATCAAATTGATTTCTAGTGGCTTTCATAAATCTCTAATAAAACTTAATAAAGCTGGATGGTTTTGGCAATGTTACGTGGGAAGGGCTGTCGTTTGTAGTTTTGTGTTTATATGAGCCATCATCGCACACCAATCATACACTCGTCAACTCATACACTGCACCACTCCACGCACACAACCTATGATGCATTTTCTGCAGGTCACGATCCATAGCGAACAATGAAACCAAATTTTGCGAAATCGCAATAATATCTTGCTATTTCATTTTTGTAGTTGTCTTCGGTTTAGTTTCGTCGGATAGTTACAGTTAGACGAAGAAACCACGCAATGAGACTCATTAGAAGGCTGAATTTACTTTGGAAATTTATTCACTTAGGCATTATCATTTTTAAACTAGCTGTTATCATCTTTACCGTAGATCAAGGAACGTAACGATTTCATGTAAAATTAAGTGTCCCGAAACAGAAACAGGCTCAACTCGATAAAAGCTGTGTTTGATTGAGTTGATTTTCAAACTTACGTGATTGTAATCGGCAAGGGTCTAAGGCACTTATTTTGTTGAATTTCATCTGCGTTTTTAAGCAAGTGGGATTGCCTCTATCTCTTGAAAATAAATCTGCCTACCTGTTCCGCTCAACAAAGCCTCGATTCACTTTCGACTCCCAACAATCATGGACCCTTTTAAATCTCCCCGTTTCCAACATTCCATATGGTTCAAAGACACGCAACCTCGTAGGATCCTACGAACCGAGAGAGGTCGATATTGTGTAACGTGCCATTTCTCCTCCGACTCCTCGGACCCAAGGAGCAACCCCCCCCACCCCCCACCCGCCAATTGACCGCAGGAAAGGAGTAGCAACACGGATCCAAACCCGAACGCAACCAGCCAATTGGTAAGAATTGAAAGCGAGCAAAATTATGATAAATGATTCCGAGACCCGGGTCCGAGCGAGTCACGGCGGGGAATGGAATTCTGTCCTGCGAGTTGGAGAACCCCCGCTGTTGCTGACCCAAACAACGCCAACACCTTGTGCACCGCTCTGGGATCGCATTCGCATATATGTAAACGAGATCTTTCTGTCATTTCTTTCTTTCACCTCGCTCGGTTTGTAGCAGGACGGTACTTTCTCTCATTTGATAAGCCCGAATGCGAGGGTCGAATGTGACGGCAACACGTTGTTACGTAAGGCTGGGCGACTTTTGGCGATCGACAAGCTTGCGAATCCTCGCCGAGAAACTAGTTTCGGAAGATGGGCGGCTCGAATCGGTTTGCGGCAAGGGAGGGTCTCCAAAATTAGCCGATGAGTCATGACTTTTTGGTTCGCTTCATCTGCTTGGGGCGCGCGAGTAGGCTTTCTCCGGGCGAGCGATCAGGTGGTAAGGTATCAATCCGGAACAGACCCCCTTCGGGAGCCAGGCCCGATCAGAGTCTATCGATTGGTGTGCTCCATTAAATCCCAACAATTGCTCCAGTTTTGCGTTTCGATATTCTTTGGGGCATGCTCAACTGTTGGCGGAGGAAAACAGACTTGACCAATAGTAATGTATGTTTTCAGATCAGTGCAGTGGCTCGCCGGCCGCCGCCAAGAGAAAGATTTCGTGACAGAGTTGCGAGGTGCGGTCGCCGCACGTGTGGCAATTGGCAGCAACATTTCTAGCCAAGAGCCGAGAGAGTACGAGTTGCAATCTTTCGTGTTTTGTTTTGTTCGCCGGACGAATGTCTCAATCTAAATTGAGACAGCTCTATTGATCCCAATATTTGTGGGCCCACATTTAGGATGCAAGAGAGGTTCATTAGTAGTTTGGGGTGAAGTCGCCTTTGAACATTTTTAAATCATATTCTGTTGAAGCTCTTATGAAGGTGGTTTGTGAAACACAAGCACCAATTTAGAGTGTTTGCTAATTCTGTGTCAGTGTGGTTTGAAGGAAAACTGCAGAGAATGTAACCATCAACATCACAGCTTTCTCACACACAATCTTCTTAGTTAGTAGGAAGATTTTTCTCACAGCGATCCGGGCCAGTAGGGTCAAATGGCAGAGTCGTTATTGTTACACAACTCGAGCGACAAAACTGCTCTTGACCGCGTGTCGTCGGTCTTTCTCGCACTAATCATTTCCCAGTAACGAATTTACCAGCAACCAGCTTGTTCGTGGTTCGCAGGAAGGCAGTTTTCCGTGTGGACACTTCCCGGTTGGAACATTTTAATTGTTTCACGAAGGGAAAGGGAAACTGCAGAGATTATCTTATCCAGTGCCTACGTGTGGCGATAACAGACGTTATCTCACCGCAAACCACTTCGAGCTGGAACCGAAGGCTCGGCTTATTTTCGACTACATCAACGGCCATAAATACGGGTAAGTTATTGAACAGAAGCTCATCGCCGACCGTAATTACTGCATTTCGGAAGAAACTCCTCCTCCGACGAATTCAATTTTTTCCCCGTTAAAATCGTTCGCGATCGGAGTAGTAACAACAGTACTTCATTTTAATGATGACATTTTTCACAAAATTCAATTACCCAACATTTCATTTCCGTCGGTTCGCGCAGTCGGCTGCGATGGATGGCGCAATCGAGCGCCTTCTTTCCAGTAACAAACCAAACAAAAACTCAAAAAAATAAAACCGAAACGACCAGGAGAAATGAAGTGCGTTCGTAGCTGCATCCATTTCGGTCTTGTTTTTAAATATGATTATTTTAATTTCGCTGGATGTCATTCTCCTCTTTTGGCTCGTCAACGGGGGAAGATGAAAGGGCTGGGGGCCGAATGGAATTTTTTGCAGTTGTTTGCGGCGAATCTTGCAATGTTAACATTGTTGGATGGCTATTCTTATTTTAAATTTTAAATATCATACTTATTAAATATTCCATCAAATTGCATCAGTTTAATTTAAAATTTCCAGTTTGAATTTAAAGTTTTATCAAATTTCATCTAATTTAATCAATTTTCATTATAGTTCATCAAAATTCCTATTTACAGTTTCAAAATTTCAATTTCCAGTTTCCAAGTTTCAGATTGAGTCTGAGTTCCAGTTTCCAATTTAATATCCAACAATTCGAATTTCAGATTTCTTTTTCCAGTATCGAACATCAAATTTTGAATTTCCAGTTTCTAACTAACAATTTTTAATTTAAGATTTCGAAATTAAAAAAAAATTAAGTTTCAGCTTTCCAGCTAAATTAAATTAGATTAAAAACTAACAAAAAATAAATATAAGGTTTTGATTTGGAACTGGGAACTGCCAATTGGAATCTTCAAAATTAAATTTGAGCTTTGAAATCTAAAATGTGAAATTTTTAACCAAAAATATGAAACAAAAAAATAACCATAGCTTACAGGATAGGCCTGACCTTAGAGGAAAAAAATCATATCAAATTTTATTATCTTCAACAAACGTCTGTTTTGAAATTCCAATTTCCAGATTTCATTTAACATACGAAAATTCAAATTTTTTATTTTCCAGTTCTCAACATCTAGTTTCAAATTTCCTGTTTCCAATTAAGATTGAGAATTCAAGATTTCAAAATATTTCAGTCTCAAATTTTAAATGGCAACTTATCAGTTTCCAATTTATATCAAAATCAAAATCAGCACCAAGCAGCGAATAGTGACCATGGCAAAGCAGTAAATTAAAATGTATAAATGTTAGTTTTGTAAAATTTCAATAAATTTAACAAACTTTTTCAGGATACCTCAAATCAAAATTTTGGTGAATTGCTGCTATCGCTGTATACGAACGAAAACTTGCTTAAGCGCGGAACCACAGAACTCTACACTTTAACATTTTGCAAGATTTCTGGCATTTCAGGATCAACCGAATGAAGATCATATATAATAGATATGAATGCTTGTAGTATTTTTCATTTACATAAATATATACACCATTATATAAATATTTCATGGGAATGGGAAGGACCATCAGGGCACCCGATTGAAGCACTCTGGATGGGGAGAGTGGGAATGCTAACTCCCCATTGCTAACAGTTTGTGAATAGAGGGCGTGCTCTTCTCCCCGCCCATTGGGGCATTCTCATGTTAGATAGCTTGCTCTTTAGACCAATTGTTCAGTCTTGTTGTTGGAAGGAGATTCTTTATATCCCTGTGGATACGTATAAGTTGCCTATCGATCCACCCAACCCGTTTTTGGCCCTTCATACAATGCCAGATGTTGGGCGATAAAAACGAATCTTGGATTTTGTTAATATGTTTCACGACGGATAGAAAGAATTACAAAATTCTATTGGTGATTCGCTATCGCAAGCTTAGGTTTATGTTAAGGGTTGCCTAAAATTCTCTTGAAGCTGCTGGGTGTATACTTAGTTTTATAAAAGTAGCACAGTCTTCAACTATAGGTTTCTCGTGAGTGTGTAGACTAAGAAATGCTAATTTAGATTTAGCAGGAGTTAAAATTAAAACATAGGAATTAGCTTAAATTCGGTAGATAAATAGTAACTTTAGTTTGGTTTCATTATGTAGAAAAAAGATAAATTAACATTCGAATAGAAAATTAGCTGTTGCACTATCGATCGCTCGTTTGTTTACATCCTCGTTCAATTGATTATTTGCCTTTCATACGATCTCTCTTATGAGCGACGATCCTCTGGCTGTCGCACGGGTGTGGACGCGTTTGATCGTTAGCGTTTGCTGCAGTGGGGACGATGGGGCTCGCCGGATCCATGTACGTGGCGGGATCAACAGGATGAAATGAGGATTAATAATTGAATCATCATCACATATAGAAGAGAGAACAGCTCTCTGACATAGGATATTTTTTTTTCTATACTATAGAGGGTTATATCTATTATACTAGGTTGACGGGCAGATAATATATTCTTACTTCCTCCATCATTCCATCTACCTACCAAAAATATAATTCATCCACCAACAAAAAAAATAATATTCTATTAGGATGACAGACTTATTTCAAAGCAATAGAGACATTATTAATCAATTAATAGTTGCTCACTCCCCCGTAATTTTTGTTTTCTTCATCTTTTTATACAATAATACTTTTTTTGTTAAAACCCACAAAATATCTTCACCAACTTCCGAAGGTTTTAATTTGCGCAAATTGAACCTACAAATAAACCGAATAATACAGCTAAGATGGACAGAAAATAGTCACACGTTATAGACTAACAGGTCAGATAGGTAAAATAACAATGATTTAACAAGAAAACCATAGACACAATGTTGGGAACATATTTTTTTCCACGTTCCCAACTATGGGCTGTTATATGGAAAGCGTAGTAAAAATGTTGTTATTGGTAAAATTTACAATAAAAATGTCTGAGTTTCGGTTGAAAGTTTTCCATATGGGTCATCTTAACACAAACTAAAGGAACATAATCTGTGTAGAGTGAATTATAATGTTTTGATTTTCAAATGGTCGCCAAATCATATGTGAAAATCACTTAAGTGTTTCTTAGCAGTTTTAGTATAGTTTGATTTATGAAATTGTTTGTTGGGTAGAGCGAATACAGCTGGAAACGCATTGAATCAGAAAATCAGAAAAAAAAATCGTACGAAGAGAACATTTAATAACAAATCTGTCGAATGGGACGAACTTGCATTCATGAATAGACCCAATTTGGCGCTTATAGACCGACATTACATCCATATCCCTCAAAAGTTTCTGACTTTATAAAATGAGTTGTGTAACTTTTCGTGATACATACTACCAAATGGCATATTGAACATATCTAAGCAAAAGTATAACTAGTTAAATACCGCTTCCAGCTCAAATACTTTACGAGTTATAGTAAAAAATGTAATCGATTGTTGCATATTAGGCTGAGTCAAGGGACACATACCCATCATACACCAGTTTCCAATTTATACGATCATTTAAAAATTTGCAAACATGTAAAAATAAAAATTGAAATTTGAAATTTGAAACTGAAAAATAGAAAGTTGAGATTGGAAATTTAAAAATATCAGTTTTGAATTTTCAATTTAACTTTCAAAAATTCGAATTTCAAATTTTTATTTTCCGGTTTTTAACATCTAATTTCCATTTCCCGTATTCAATGAAAAATTAAGAATTTAGGATTCCGAAATATCTAAATTTTAAATTCCGAATTCCATGTTTGGACCAACTTTCAAGAGTTTAGATTTAAGTTTTCATTATAAAGTTTAATTTTGCAGTCTTCGATTTGAAATTTAGAATTAAAACAGTTGATTTATGAATTCTGAAACTAAATAATAGAAAATTTGGATTGGAAATTGAAAAATTTATTTGCAAAGTTCTAAATTGGAACTGGGAAGTGCAAATTGGAAACCGCAAATCAAATTTAAACTAAGAAATTTGATATTTGAAGTTGTGAAAGCAATGTTGAAATGTTTCAAATTAAATATGAAAAAAATAAATCTAATTCTAATCTAATCTAATTCAACTTTCTAATTTCCAGTTAACATTTAAAAATTCAAATTTGAAATTGTTTTTCCAGGTAATTTCAAATTAATTAAATTTTCTGTTTCCAATGAGAAATAAAAATTCTAAGATTTCAAAATGTTGTAAATCTAAAACTAAAAACTTTAAATTTCAACTTATCAATTGCCAATTAAAATTTTCATATCTTAGTTTCCAATTTAAAATTTAAAATTTAGAATTAAAATTGTTGATAAACGAATTTAGAGACTGGAAAACAGCAAGTCTCGGTTGGAAACAAAAAAAAAAACAAATATAAAATTTTAAATTCGAACTCGACACGGTAAATTTGGAACTGTAAATTAAATTTGAGCTAAGAAATGTGACATTTAAAATTTGAAAATTTAATCATTAAATAGCTCCCAAGATAGCCCAAAAATTCTAGTGAAAAATATCATCAAATTCCATGCAATTTTATCAAATTTCACTATCTTTCATCAAAGTTCAGTTTCAAATTTCCACCTGTTTCCAATTAAAAATTAGAAATTAGGTATTTCGGAAAACTTCATATGTCAACTTTTCCATTTCCGATTTGTGTTTTAATTTTCCTGTTTTAAATTTTTCTTTTCATTCCGTCAACCATTATTGAATACTATGAAATATGAAATCAAAAATTTAAATTTTAAATTTTGAATTTATATATTTGAAATATGGAATTTGAATCTGAAAAATAGAAGGTAAAGATTGAAAATTAAGAAAATCAAAATACAAAATTTCAAATGGGAACTGGGAACTGCTATAATTGGAAACTGTCAAATTGAATTTGAACTTCGAAATGTAAAATTTGAAACATGAAAAAAAACTTATAACTCACAGGATAGGGCTAAAATTCAAGGGAAATATTTAATTCCCGCTCTATGATAAAGGGTGTATTCGATAAAAATGGCACACAGAAAATCTTCTGTAACTTTTGAATCGTATGAGTAAAAAACCTAGAAATTTGAGTAGATCTTATCCATAGTGTATTATTTACATCTGCCAAGTTTCATAGTTATACATTCAGTAGTTCCAGTCATGTCGTCGAAACAAGAAATTGTCCGTGAGAAAATTTTGTGCACTCACAATCAAAATCCAGGGGCGTCCCACCGGTGGATTGCTAAAAGGCTTGGAATTGCAAATACAACTGTGTCTCGTGTAATAAGAACCTTCAAGGAGCGTCTAAGTGTCCAAAGGAAGGAAGGGAGTGGTCGTAAAAGTGGTCCAATGGACAGTAAAATGGCCAGGAAAGTCGTACAACAATTCAAGAACCGTCCAAACATGTCAATTCGAGATGTCGCTAAAAAGTCTAAGGTGTCAGTCGGTTTTGTGCAGAAAACCATGAAGCGTGCTGGGTTACATGTTTACAAAGTGCAAAAAGCCCCAAACCGGAATGAAAAACAAAACATCACTGCGAAAACCCGCGCCCGGAAACTTTACACGAAGCTGCTCACCAAATCCGGTTGCATCGTGATGGATGACGAAACATACGTCAAGGCCGACTTCCGTCAACTTCCTGGGCAAGAATATTTCGTTGCCAAGTCGAAGTTCGATGTTCCGGAGGATGTTCGAAAGAAGAAACTATCGAAATTTGCAAAGAAGTTTCTAATCTGGCAGGCGATTTGCGGATGTGGTGAAATAAGTGCTCCCTTCATCACTTCCGGAACAATAAACGGTGCGATTTACACGGAAGAGTGCCTTAAGAAGCGTCTCTTGCCATTCATTAAGAAGCACAAAGGATCAACTCTGTTTTGGCCTGATCTAGCATCCTGCCACTACGCTCGAAACGTATTGGAGTGGTACCGAGTCAACGGAGTCAATTTTGTGCCAAATGATATGAACCCACCAAATTCACCGGAACTTCGTCCAATTGAAAAATTCTGGGCAATTATTAAAACAGAATTTCGCAAACATCCCAAAACTATAAAAACAGAGCTAGAATTGAAGAAAATTTGGGTAAAAACATTATAAACACTGGGAAAATCGGTTGCACAAAATTTGATGGGTGGAGTGAAAAGGAAGGTGCGGGCATTCGGGATGGGAGACGAAATTGAATAAAACAAATGTTGTAAATCAAAACTCATTAGTAGTTCTTCATTCCCTGAAAATTTCAAGAAAATCCGATAATCAGTTTAATTTTGATGAGTATATATGTGTGTGCCATTTTTATCGAATACACCCTTTACATCTAACGTCTATAATCAAATATCTAGTATACAATATCCAATTTAAAATTTTAGATTTCATAAAATTTTATGAACATCAAAATTTAAATTTTAAAATTTTAATTGGATTTTTAAAATTTTAATAAATTTTTGTTTTAATGAAATTTTAATTTTTTTTATGAAATTTTATCTAACTTCGTCCATTTTAAATTTTCTAATTACTTGAATTTTTAATTTTTTTTGTGATTTCGAACATGTTAATAGAATGTTTTAGATTGTAAACTAAAAACAAAATATAAAATTTTAAATTGGAACCGGGACCTGAAAATTGGAAACTGTAAGATAAAATTTGCACTGAGAAATGTGAAATTTGAATTTGAAAACGTATAATATGAAATAAAAAAAAATCATAGCACACCGAATAGGCCAAAAATTCAAGGGAAAAATTTCAACATTTTCTATCAAATTGCATCAAAATTTTATCCAAAAAAAAATATCAAAATTTTATTGAATTTCATAATCTTTCATCAAAATTCAGTTCAAAATTACCAATTTGTCTTTAAAAACTTCAAATTTCAATTTATTATTTTTTATCATTGTCTGTTGCCCATGAAAAATTAAAAATTTTCGATTTCAAAATATTTTAAATTCAATTCAGTATACACTTTAATTTTTCAGTTTGCAATCTAAAATTTGAAAATAAAAACCGTTGAAACATGAAATTTGAACTGGAAAATAAATAGTTTAGATTCGAAATTTAAAAAAATAATTTTAAATTTTAAATTGGAACTGGAAACTGCAAATTGGAAACTGTAGAATTAAATTTGAACTTGAACAATTTTCAATTTAAACATAGAATGTATGGAAAAACATACATTACTCACATGATAGGCCTAAAATTCAAGAGAAAAATTCATCAAATTCCAAAAAATTGCATAGAATTTTATGAAATTTCATTATTTTTCATCAATTTTGAATTTTCAAATTTTAAATTTTATATAGGTAACTTAAATATGAAAACATAAATTGAAAATTGAAAAGTAAAACTTGTGATTTGAGTTTTAAAATATTTTGAAATTTTAAAATAAAAATCAGGAACTGAAATTTCTGATTGAAAGTTCCTGGTTTTGCATTCAAAACTGCAGAATTCAAATTTATATTTTCCGGTCTGCAACATTTCAAATTTTCTGTTTCCACCTAAAAATGAAAAATAAAATTTCAAAATATTTTAAAACTCAAATCACAAGTTTTAACTTTTCAATTTTCAGTATATGTTTCCATATTTAAGTTTCCTTTGTTAAAATTTAAAATTTCGAATTAGATAGTTGATGTTGGAATTATGAAACTGGAGAATAGAACGTAGATTGGAGATTAAAAAAAGATCAAACAAAATGTTTCAAATTGGAATTGGAAACCTTAAATTAAATTTGAACTAAGAAATGTGAAAATTGAAATTTATAACAAAATATATGACAACAAAATTTTAGCTCACAGGACTGCGATTTTTTTTTATCAAATTCCATCAAATTTCATCAAATTCGGTAACATTCAATCAAGTTCATTGTCTTTCATCAGAATTCAGTTTCAAATTTCCAAATTCAACATTCATAACTTCACTTCTAATGTAAATTTTCTGATTTTCAACATCCAATTTCCAATTTCCTGTTTTCAATTAGAAATTCAGAATTTAATATTCAAAAATATTTTAATTTTAAATTGTTTAACTGTCTTGCAACTTTTCAATTGATATGTAAATTTTTCAGTTTTCAATTAAAAATTTGAAATTAAGTTTCAATTGATTTTACAAACAGAAAAGACAATTATATGCAATATACATTTAAAAACTGAAAATTGGAACGTTTAGATGGTAGGTTTCATTTAATTTTCATTGCAAAAAAGAAGACCCTAAAATCGGTTAATTAGAGAGTTAGATCACGAATTCTTGAATCACACTTTATATTAAGTCATTATTTTGATCTTTCTGCAATAATACAAGAAACTACTAAAGCAGAAATGGTTCAAGTGATGTTTGAATCTTACAGACAAGTTACATTTTACTGTCCTGATTGTTTTAATTGTGAGTATGGGTTATTATTTTTATGACTTTAATTCAAGAGACCATTGAATTTTTGCAAAACTAACCGATATATAAGAAGAATTTATTCTAAAGATTGGACTCGGAAAAAATGCGACACTTTGTTTTGGGTGTAACTTTTTATCGCGTGGGTAAAAATCAATGAAATTTTTAGTAATACTAGTTATGTGTTATGTTTATGTGTGCAAAATTTTATCGCGATCTGTCAAGTAGTTTTCAAGATGCATTCGAAACAAGAAGAGCTACGCTAGCAAATCTTGGGCGCGGTGATCGATAATCCTGGTCAGTCACACAGATGGATCGGCAAAAGGCTTGGAATCCACCATTCCACCGTGTCCCGCGTTGGTAAGATGTTCCAGGAGTCGAAGACCATCGAGTGGCACGCTGGAAGCGGCCAAAAACCGAAAACGGAATACCCAGAGAAGGCGCGGAAGATAAGGCAGTACTTTAAGAATAACCCGAACCTTTCCATCCGAGACGTGGCCAAAAAGGTCAATTCGTCGAAGTGGTTCGTCCAGTAGACCATGAAGCGGGCTGGGCTACGTGTTTTTAAGGTCAGGAAGGCGCCAAACCGGACTGACAAGCAAAACACGGTGGCCAAATTGCGTGCGCGGAAGCTGTACCGTGAGTGGCTGGTCAAGCCAGGCTGTCTCGTCATGGACGACGAGACATATATCAAGGCGGATAACAAACAAATCCCCGACCTCGAGTTTTTTGTCGGTACGTCTCGCATGGAGGTTCCGGAAAAGTTCCGGAAGAGAAAGATGGACAAATTCGCGAAGAAGTACCTGTTGTGGCAGGCGATCTGCGAGTACGGACGGTACAGCAAGCCGTTCGTTACAACCGGCACCATAAACGGGCAGATATCGAGAGGAATGGCAAACACGCCTCCACCACTCGCTTCGTCATACCCAAGCCTGTAATATTGTACGAAGCAAGGGCGTTAATGTGGTCCCGAAGGAGGCGAATCCGCCAAATACACCAGAACTTCGTCCGATCGAAAAGTTTTGGGCGATAATGAAGAAGAAGTTGAAGAAAAGCGGAAAAACATTCAACACCGATGAAGCTTTGAGGAAAAACTGGGAGAAATTGTGCAAGAAAGATGGACAAAGTCTCGCCCAAGATCTCATGAGCAGTGTTAAGAGAAATGTACGAGCATTCAGCTTGGGGGAGGAAATTCAATAAATAAATTATGCTAAAACATAGCTAATATATAGTTATTTAATTCCTGAAAATTTGAGAACAATCCGATTAAAAATGAATTTTTGGTGATCATTTTTGTGTGTCTCATTTTTTCCGAGTCCAGTCTTTATGGCCTCAAACTTTAGCCTTTAATCATATTCAGCCGTCTGTCTTAAGAAACACTTTTCGATGACATTTCTTCAATTCGAAAGCTCTGATTCCTTGCTAAATAATATGTTGTTTTAGTGATTGCGTTAATAACTGCTGTCGTATAGAATGCATATTTAAATTATAGTTTATATTTGAATGTAGAATTTTCTGCACCTGAAACATCAGGACATATTATTAGTTGCGCACAATCATGATCAAAACACTCACCCTTTTCGATAATGAAGCGAAGAATAAGATTCTTAATGATACCAACTGTATAGGTATGTATGATGTTTAATCAATGACAATTAGAGAATAAACAACAATGAACGAATTGTCAAGCAAATGAAAAGTGCATTTTTTGTCGTTTCCCTAAATTATTTGATATCAGGTATTTGTAGCTTATTCCTAGCTTCGTCTAAGAGTGAATTGCGGCAAAACCCGCCAGCATCACACCTCTTTCAGTGCCTTCAAATAAACGTACTACGACGTGGCAATTTAAAGAAAGCAGAGTGTGATACTATCACTGCTGATCATGTTCTTGGTCTCCCATGACGGCCTTTTGCATGAGATAAGCCCTCTCACTTGCGACAAGGTGACAACCATGATCTTCAAGAGGGAAGATTTAGATTGATAGTTAAAAAAAAATTTAAATTTAAAATTGGGACTGGAAAATTGGAACCTATAAATAAAAGTTTTGAAGTGGCAAATATTTAATTTTAAATTTTAAAAAAAAAAAAAAAATCATAGCTCACAGGATACGCCTAAAATTTAAGGAATGTGGCTTGTCAAATTCCATCAAAATTCATCAAATGATATCAAATTTTATCAAATTTCTTCAAATTTAGTTTCAAACTTGAATTTTTTTTTTTTGAATAAGGAAAACAAATTGTTGGGGAAATCCAATTACCTTCGATGGATAGCTCAGCAGTAGGCAATGTGGAGGAAAAAAAGGCTCGAAGCTTATTTTTTCGTGTTTTTTTTTTAAATCTGAGACGTTTTGTGATATTTGAAGGTAGAACACTGTTTGATGGTTTGGTATACTTTTGCGTCGTGTATTTAATTTGGACTGGCCTAAATATGATGCGAATTTCGACCAAAAGTAAACCACCGGTGCGGTTGCCCTTACCATCATAGAAACAACATAGCGCATAACTCAAGAACGGATTGTCCGATTTAAGTTGCCTTTTTTTTTGTTCTGTTTGACTACGCCCAAGGAACATTTATAAAAAGCAAAAGTTGGACAAATTTATGGGAAAAATGAAAACGTCGAAGATAATAGATTTTCAATAGTTATTCTTGACATGGATCGTAGATGACGTTGACAGCCCACCTGACATTGCGCAATTTCACAGATGTCCTTATTGTTCTGCTGTTGGTACATTTGATGCTGCATTCCAATTACTTTTTGTGCATTAATTATTAGACTTTGAATAAAGTGTATTCTTCGTGAACGTTCACTCAAGTGAAGCTCAGCGTGACTTCGCTAATTTCGGAGAAATTTGTGTAATTTGTGAGGTACTGCATTCAATTTGGAAGCCGTGATATGTCTGAACTGTCGAAAAATCGAAACAAACCGAACATGTACTTCGGTGTTTTTGCACTATTTTTCGGCTTTTCTATGCACACAATGAAATCAGCGGATGAAATCAACGCTTGCCTTAAGTTTTCGTATTTGTGGCGATTTGTAAGGAAGCTACAGTTGACGACAAATATACGAATCAATTGTTGGGGATTAGCAATGGAGAAGTACCAGTTGACGTTTCCAATGGATTGATTTCGTTCCCGCCGAATTTCTGTCGTTTAACAAACATCGTCCAGAACACAATTGGTGCGATTTTGGCAGCGAAAAATAAGGATGTTGATGATTTGAATTTCGCAATCCCTTTTCGATCGCGAATGAACGATAAAAAAAATTGAGGTGACAAACAAGCCAAGCCAGTTTCTTAAAAAAAAAAAAAATCATGAATGCTCGGAATTATTTGAATCATAAAACGTTAAAGCGGAACAAAGTTCGCTGGGTCAGCTAGTTATATTATAAAACAAATATTCGTTTGCGAATTGATTTAGCGCTTCGAAATTTCAGCATGCAAATTTACTGGAGGAATGCAGGAATTTCAACAAGAATTCGATTTAAAACTTAAAACTTATTTAAAACTGTGAAAAAAAATCGGAAATCGTATTCAAATTAAGTTTTTTATACTCGTTATAGATTGGCAGAAATATAAAATTTCAGCGTGATAATCAAATTATAAAGCTAGAATCCATAATTAGTCTGCCGTATTTCACACACATTCTACCGCTATTGACAAATATTGCTCCAACTGTCATTCATTTATTCATTTCGTTCTTGCATTCTTCCATGCAAACACAATTTTTAATCGGGTACCCATTTCCATTTCTCCAATTTAAGATATTTTTGTGCGACAGTCGTCTCATGTGACTTGCAAAGAAAAGCCCTCGAAAGAAAGGTGCATTTCTGCGTCTTGTACTGATGCTGCTGCTGGTAGCTACCCTCTGCCTAAAAAAAACATAAAAATGCAAGATTCGCGCGAGCAGAATTACGAAACCTTCAACTGTCGTTGTCGTCTGCCTTTTTTTTAGGTCCGGAATATTTACGACTGTGACTGTGGACAACGGATTGCCAAAACCGATCGCCACAAAGAAAGGCCCATTCCGGAATTTGTTTTGTTGATAATTGTCCATTGCATGTGCCTACTCTGTTATTTTGACTTATTGACGTGGGAAGGGTTCGTCTGCTGATTGCTCAACAGTTTCATTTCTCGGAAATCTATACGGACCGATTTCAACGGCATCCTTTAGGGACGACTGCTAGTCGGAATGGTAGCGATTAAAGTTATTATGAATGATCACGGAAACGATTACTCTTAATGATTTATATCCTTTCGATTTGGCATCCTTGCCACCTCGCGAAGTACAGTGCCAACATGATGTTGCGTAATTACCACGAGTGAAGATGCCTCATAAGAATCTTACCTTAACGGTTCAGGGCCTGCTGCGTCGTTTCTGTTCCGGATCAATCCCGATAATGAATAAATCTTATCTCCACACATTCACAACGGTAGCACTTGCTCTAAGTTGCATTCTTCTTCTTTGACTCGCACCAAATCACCGAACCGAAGAACATTCATTCGTCATCGCATAGCTTAACACGAGCACACTGTGATTTATTAAGCGGGACGAGGATGCAAATTGCAACTGCGTCACAGTGATTCCATTCCATACAAAAGGCGGAAAAAAGTCTAAAAATGGATTTTACATAGCTAAGTTATCTGTTTACAAGTAATTTTGGGCCGCTGATTTCAAATATGCTATCTAAATTGTCATATTAAGCCACACTTCCGAGATATGGCCACTTTATGGTCCCCTGGAATATCCGGAACATCCGATAAAATGGTAAACTCATTAGTCTCGTCCTAAAGCAATACGATTTTTTTTTTTCAAAACCATTTGTACATAAAATGTAAGAAGTAAAGCGATGTGGAGAACAATTTATGGCTCTGAGTGGCCATTTAATGGTCTTCCGGAAGTTCCGGAACATCCGTAAAATTTGATAATTCAGCAATTCCATACCAAATAGATGAAGTGGATCATAAAATTTCGCAATATTTGGTAAGTTTGTTCCTTTGCGAAAAATATATGATTCCAATTTTTCATTTTGTCATTAGGGTTACCCATTTTGAGATAGGGTGGTCCAAAAAACGAAATTTTAGAAAATATATATTTTTCGAATAATTATAACTTTTGAACCACTGAACCGATTTAAATTTTTTTATGATGAAAGAAAATGAAAAATAATGAGTTATAGTATTAAGAAAATGTATGAATATAAAAAAAATCTTGTTATAAAAATCAATTATAGAAATGTCCAGTTTTTATTATTTTGGTTACGACTACAATTTTCTTGCAAATTTCAATTAAGAAAATTCAGACGATTTTACGTTAAGTCATTATAATGATTGTAATGATTTATTCCAATATGTGCATTCATCTATTTTACCCCTCTTACAAAAGAAGGGTATACAAATCGCTTGGAAAATCGACTTTTGATCCGAGGCTCGAAGGGCCGAGTGTTATATACCATTCGACTCAGCTTATCAAGATCGCATTTTTCGGGTTTGAAATATCAGCTTCTGGAAGATAAACAATATCAAAACTTCATCAGCATGCTTCCTGCGACGCAGAAAACATGGTGAAATGAATTTAAAATGAATTTGAATTTGAAATGACAACAATAACTGAGATTTACCACTTCAAAAATGCGAAGTGCCAGTGCATTTTTCCAAGGAGTTGGAACGTAGGATCGATTCGCCTTAGGCATCTCGGGCCTTGAATCAGCAGTCGGTTTCCCAAGCAATCTATATTTTTTTCTTTGTCAAAATGTATGGTAAAAATCGCGTCACTCTAAAACGATTCTCTTCAGATATTCTGGATTATCCGGAGGACCATGCAGTGACTAGTCTAAATCGCAAAAGGGGTAACTACAGTGAATTCGTTCTCACATTACATGTAAATTTACTTCAAAATAAAAACCTAAATTTATCCACGTATTGTGTGATCTTACCCTTATTCCCTGGAAGTACTAGGAATACGAACCCGGATGAGGTCATTGTAGTCCTGTAAACTTGATAACACCACCATTGCACTTATGTTTGAGTTCTCATGTTATTTGATGTGTCGCATGATGGGTTTTTGATCCAAATCCGAATCTGGCCACTTTCCCGGGAGTAGCCGGAACATCAACCCGGATGTTGTCAATGTGGATCTGGACTTTTGATATCATCACCATTGGACTAATTTTCGTATTCTCATGAAATTTGAGGTGTCACATGATGGGTTTTGATCTAAGTCAGAAATTGGCCACTTCCCCGGGGGTATCTCCGAAACCAGTCAACCAATTTCAATAAAATTCGTAGGAGACCACAGTACCTTTCATTTGGCGGTTGTTTCATTCAAATCGGTTCAGTAGTTGCTTGGGAAACTGAGTTAGAAATTTCGTTCCACACATACACTAGACACACACACACACAAAAAGGAATATTTATTTTTTTTTGTTTGGTTTTTTTTATAAAAAACCCCCCCCCCCCCGCCTGCGAAAAGTCATTTTTCTAAGATATATATAAATATACATACACTTCTTTATAAGAAGGGTAAAACCGTGGTAATCTAGATTTATGTATTTACCAATCTCACCGGTTTTGCAGACATTACAGGACTCTGGCCTCCCGTAACCGTATTAGCGCAAGTTTGCGCAAGATGAAACCAAGATTTTCGGAAAGCTGGCAATTTTTTTAAATAAGCCTATTGTGGTGTATGTGCGCATATGTGCTCACATTTGAAAACTTAGTTGAAGTTTTTTTTAGATTCTCCATACATTTTATATGGGAGTAAAAAACTGCGACCATGTACCATCCATACTTTGAAATATTGTAGAGAGCACAATTTTCATCCAATCTTCATGAAATTTTGGGAACAGAAATTTCAAATAGTGTACAAAATTTAAAAAAATATATGTATTGTAAAATGAGGAAGTTGATTTTTCGACTTTTTTCCGCGTTGGAATCACTGTGCGCCCGCACAAAAAATCACTGCTTGATTCACCGAACCCTCAAGATGGAGGACATCATCTGTCGGAAGAAGACTCGGTCCCCCGAGTACACGGACGAGCAGATAGCGACCGTGAAATCGCAGTGCCGGCGGATGACGAAGAACTTCCGCGGGACATTGTTCGTGCTGGACGACGAAAGTTACTTTCCGCTCTCGAAGACCCACATTCCAGGAAATGACAGCTACTATCCAGCGACAAGTCGGCCACACCCCCCCGGAGTAAAATATAAGTTTAAGCATAAATTTGAAAAAAAAAAAGTTATGCTGTACATCTCCATATCGAACAGAGTTATTTCAAAGCCGTGGTTCAAGCCGAGCGGTCTGGCCATCAATCAACAAGTGTACCAGGAGGGGTGTCTTGAGAAAATTCTTCTGTCATTCTTAAAGGAGCATCATGCGGATGGGAAGTCTTCCCATTACGCCAAGAAGACGCTGGAGTATCTTGAGCAGAAAAAGATGCCGGAAAGAAAGGAACCCGACCAACTTGCCCCAGTGCCGTCCCATTGAGGATTTTTTCGGCTCCCTCAGTGCCCGAGTGAACAAAAATAATTGGCGGGCAAGGAAAACCAATGAATTATATGATCGGGAACCGGAATTTTTTCCCAAGATGGAGGTCCCAGCCGCCCCGCGCGTTTGTGAGAGCCACCACCCCTCCCCCATTATTATTTATTGTTTTGAAGAAAAAACAATATTTTTTTAATAAAAAAAACTGAAATGATCATTGAAAAAAAAAATTTTTTTTTTTACTATACAGTGACGGACAAAACAATAAGACCACAGCATAGAGCAATTTTCATGCATGCGTCCTAACCGCCAATTTGAATTAAACGTATGCGACACCAAGTGGCGAGCACATGTACTAACTTGACATGAGATTCCACAAGCTTTTCAGCCTCGGAAATAAACATTCCAAGCCAGACGCATCGAAAGCTGCTAAAGGACCAAAAAACGTGCGACAAAAGTATAAGACCACTTCCACATTTCATCTTATTTTGTAGCAAATACCGTCGTTCCTCTGAAGTAAGTTGTTTATCGATGAGTCGTATTATTCTTCATCATATTGTTCATCTAACAAGACATCATATTTCGTCAGTTCTAGGAAAAATTCAGCAAAAATGGGCCGAAGCTATCACTGCACAGAGAATCAAAGGATTCATATCCGGCAAATGGCGAAAGAAGGAAAAACTCAACGAGAAAGTGCTGCATTCTTAGGACCGTCCAAAACATTTGTTTGCAATGCTCTGCGTGACCCGAAACCACGAGTGGGAATTGGACGTCCCCGGAAAACTACCTCTAAGGACGACGGCCACATCAAACGACTTTCTAGCATTGATCCATTCAAGTCAGCAAAGAAGAGCTGAACTTATCCGTGAGTTCCAGGACAGTTCAGCGACGGCTTGTTGAGAAGAATCTGATTGGAAGAAGTCCTAGGAAAGTTCCAATGCTCACACGGAAGCATCTCCAGGCCCGTCTAAAATTTGCTAGAGAACATCTGGACTGGAACGGACCCGAAAATGGTAAGAAATGGCGGAACATCCTTTGGTCAGATGAAACAAAAGTGAATTTAATCGGATCTGATGGAAAACGCTGGGTTCGCCGACCTGTTAATTCAGCTTTCAAACCACAGTACACAACAAAAACATTTAAACATGGAGGAGGTAATATCATGGTCTGGGGATGCTTCTCCTGGTACGGTGTTGGTCCACTCTTTTGGATAAAAAAGATAATGGACCAGTACGTTTACGCTGAGATCATGGAGAATGTAATGCTACCACATGCTGACTGGGAAATGCCATTGAAATGGCAATTTATGCAAAATAATGATCCTAAGCGAACTGCCCGTACTGTGAAGCAATGGTTTGAGGATCACAAAATTAATGTAATGCAATGGATCACAAAATTGATGTAATACAATCCCCGGATCTCAATCCGATAGAAAATCTTTGGCAGATAGTCAAAAAGTCGGTGAATCCTTTAAAATCGAAAAATAAGGAAGAATTATGGAGCAAAATTCAGGAAGCATGGTATGCCATCCCTGCCAGCACATGTCGAAACCTCGTGGAGTCAATGCCGAAAAGAGTGCGAGAAGTGATCCGGAATAATGGTTATACCACTAAATACTAATGATCAAAGCTGATGGAAACGATTTTTTGAATGAATTAACGAGTGGTCTTATTTTATTGTCGCATCATTTTCTTACTTCTCTATGCTGGAAGGGCAGTTTTTTTTTCTTTATTGTTTTTATTGCTTTCAAACCATTTTGTTTTGTTGAGTTATTAAAAAAACTATTATTTTTAGTTGAAATTATTAAATGTTTTGCTTTATTGATTGAGCCCTGCAACTGTATCTTTTACAATGAGCGGTGGTCTTATTGTTTTGTCCGTCACTGTATGACTGAAAAAAATCTCATTTTTTATTGAACACCCGTTATTGCCGAATTGAAATGTTATAGCAAAATAATTGCAACTTTTATCGAAGTCAGCTTGTTTCTTCTGAGAAAATCTGTAGCTTGGGATTTGTTTCAAGCTTGCTGAGTAGATAATTGACATTTGACAAATTGCAACATGACAAAATTTACTGAACATGCTAATTGGATTTGAATTGAATTTGAAGTGGATATGGATTGGATTAGGGTTGAACTGAATATTGATTGGATTTGGATTGGATTTCGATAGAATTTGGAGTGAATTTAAAATGGTTTGAGATTGGATTTGGATTGGAATTCGATTGGATTGAATTTGAAGAGGATTTGGCTTGGAATTGGATTGTATTTGGATAGAGTTCTGATTGGATTTCAATAAGATTTTGAATGGATTTCGATTGGATTGAATTAGAATAGGATTTGGATTGGATACAGATTTATATTAGATTTGGATTGTATTTGGATTGGATTGAATTGGATTTCAATTGGATTCGGATTGGATTTGGATTGGATTGGATTCGGATTGATTTTGCATTTTTTTTTTTATTGAGTTTGAGTTGCGTTTGAATTAGATTTGGATAGGATTTGGAGATGAATTGGATTTGGATTATAGTTTCCTTTTTTTTTTTTTTTTTTTTTTCCCCGGCCCCACCTTTTTTTTTCCCCTTTTTTTTCTTTTAAAATTTTCTTTTTTTTTTCCCCCCCCCCGGGCCGTTTCCCCCACCCTCCCCCAACCTTACCTTTTTTTTTAATTTTTGGTCCTCCAACCAAACCTTTCTTCCAATAATTCTTCCTTTTATCCGACCCCAATCCCCAAAATTTTTAACGTAGACTACGTCTTACGGCAAGGGTAGGGTATCAAATGAAAATTTAAAAATAATCGATCGTCACGAAATATCGTTACAAATTAAACGCTAATATTTGAATAAATGCTCAAAAGATTTTCAAGATGTTTACATCAATCGGTTGGAAATTTCCCCGCGTATAAATTCAATTATCAAACATTATCCGTTAAAAATTTCAAGCTATTGAAAATAACCAAAATATAAGGTGATGTCTTATAATGCCGATTTTTCAGAGTAAATTTACTAAATGCACTGTACTTTACTATCACAGATTTCATATTTAAGCAAGGGAGGGCTCATATGCAGCACTGAACGATATAGTGTCGCAGTACTGAAGCTGGGCAGACCAACGAACCATCGAAGATCAGCAGCTGGCGATGGCATAAATTCCGGAGGCAATCTCGATGGCACGAAGCCTATACTGCGGAGCGACAAGGCGCCAACGTAGCAGGTGGTGGAAATTGCCACAGAAGGTGCACTGGTGACCAAGCAGTGGTGTACTAGGTATTCGGTTGCCCAAGCCGATGATGCTTTGTAGCCAGCCGGTAAGTGCCATCACGAGGAGCAAAATAACGTGCATGAGTGTGTGATATTCTTGGTAGCCATCTTTATCTGAAGCGCAACGTGCACGGCAGAAAAATCTGCTTCGTGAAAAGAACGAGAAGGACTAATTCAAATCCGTCCTTTTCAGGACGACCAATCCAAATCTGAGAGAGTTTGTTTAATTTGAATTTATCTAACAACTTACCAAATGGCAGACAGCGGTGGCTAAAACAACTTTAATTTTCTCTCCGTTGCATACCTTGAGCATTGTGCAAAATTTAAAAATGGCTGCCTTCATGAAACATTGAAATGTCTCACGGCAAGGGTTGGATGTCAATTGAAAATCGAAAAATAATCGACCGTCACGAAATATCGTTACAAATTAAACGCTTATAACTTCATAAATGCTCGGTAGATTTCCAAAATGTTTACATCGATCTGTCGGAAATTTTCCCGCACATCAATTCAATTATCAAAAATTATACGTTAAGAATTAAAAACTAATGAAAGTAACGAAAGTGAATGGTGATGTCTTATAATTTTATTGTGCAGGCTGGATTGCATGCATTCACAGTACTTTCCTATCACAGATTACAAATGTGAGCAAGGGAGGTCTCATATTCAGCACTGAACGATATAAATGCAAATTTTCTCATTCGTGTTGCAGTCCTGGAGATGTGCGGAGCAACGAGCCAGAATTCATTGGCAGCTGGCGATGGCATGTACCCTGAAGTGTGCGTTAGCTTCATTCGGCAGTGCGGAGCGGTAAGGCGCCAACGTTGGATTTGGCTGCTGACAGTGGCAACCGCTAGGCAGCCATTAATTATGCAGTGGTGTACTAGGCAGTCGGTTGCCAGCCAGTGGGCACAACCACGAGGAAGCGAAATAAGGTGCTTGTGTGTGTGATCTTGTTGGTAGCCATTTTGGTAAGGCGCAACGTGCAACGGCTGAAACATACTTCTTCAACAGACCAGGAAGGTTATAATTACTATGCGGACGATTTCAAATCCGTCTTTTTCAGGACTAATTCAATTTTGAAAGAGTTTGTTTGATTGGCATTTATTCAACATTACTATCCAAGTTCTTACCAATTGACAGCCAGCGGTGGCTAAAACAATTTAAGTTTCCTCTTCGTTGCATACCTTGACCTGTGCACTATGGCTGCCGTCACGAAAAATTTAAACACCGAACGCTAATAACTCTTTCTTGATTGATTTATTATTGAGAGTTTTGCTCTGATCAACTAGAGATTTTTACGATTGCCATTTTATTTACTCAAGTATTTGAGTTTATATATTTCGCGTGTAATTCATCAATTGGTATTGGAAAATTTTATAGAATGTTGCGTTCCAGCAGGTATCAAGAACTTTCCTACGTTTGATTTTTGCTTTGATTTTTGAAAAGGATATTCCGAAGTAACATTCTCTGCATACTCTGAATTACGATTAGTACAGTTATGAATAGTTATTCTGTTGTTTTAACGATTCGCGTTGGATAGAGTTTTACTCCTAGGAAGACATACATTTTGAGAAACTGTGAAAGTGGGAATTAGTACGATGCCTAATCGTTTTGATGCCAAACGTATGCGCAAATTTTGGAAGCGTGTTAAAATCGAACATATGGAAAATCCTCCGACCATGTACCGATGCCGAGTGAACTCGTGATTATCAGGCAAAACTTAAACGTTGCCAACTACTGGTTGAGATGCTGGAGAAGGGCCTTAAACTTGAGGCCGTATCATCATTCAAACCTTTCTGAAGAATGGAAATGGAATTTCCTAATTTTCATAATGCATACTAACACACTGGGTCCTCCCTTAGCTCAGTCGGTAAAAGGCACGGCTACAAAGCCACACCATGCTGGAGGGGGCTGGGTTCGATTCCCGGTCTGGTCTAGAATATTTTTCGATAAGGAAAATTTCTCGACTCCCTGGACATAGAGGGTAATGATTGTACTTGGCACACAATCATAGAAATGCAAAAATGGTACCTGGCATCGAAAGTTCTTAATTAATAACTATGGAAGTGCATTTAGAATACTGAGTTGAGAGCAAGCAATAAGCTGACAGAAAGCAAAACTGAAACGCTAAAAAGGAATAAGAAGAAGACTAACATACTTACTCACTTATGCTAACCCAACGTCCGATTAGAACAGTACTTGCGTTGCAACATAGTTTGAAACGAACATTTAATTTTCTGCATTATCTAATGCGTATAAAGGGAATGCTAGATTTGACACGAATTCATGGACTATTTCATTTAAATATAAACCTGATATCGCTGAATTGGTAAAGTTTTTGGTGTAAAAAATATTATGGTTTTTTATTGGTTTAAAGGGAATTATTGCGCGTTTTTCAATTCATTTATTTTTGTTTTTTGAGTATTCCGCGACTACAAAACTACCAAAACTAACGAGGCGTATCAAATTATCCTAGTCCACCTCGTGCGGTATTAACAACACCACACTGATTTTTAACGGGTTTTTTTCCCCCAAGCCCCCCTTTCTTTGGTATAAATTTCACGGTGTTTCGTGCAGTGAGTCAAAAGTTATTCCAGATGGAAGCCACACCCACGTCAGAGCAAACCCTGGACTATCAAGATAATGAAATCGCACAAAAATACGCTGCTGCACGCAGTACCGTTCGAAGAATTCGTTTGCGCGAAGGATATCGTTCTTATCGAGCCAGCAAGCAACCAAACAGAAGGAAGCAAAGTTTCGTCACCAAAACTCGAGCTCGGAAATGGTACCAGCAGGTTTTGACGAAGTACCAAGGATGCCTGCTCATCGACGATGAAACCTACGTCAAAATGGATTTCGGACAGCTTCCTGGCCAAAAATTCTACATGGCGACGGCACGAGGAGATGTTTCTGTGAAGTTTAAGTTTGCTTTTATGGACAAATTTGCCAAAAAACTGATGATTTGGCAAGGGATATGCAGCTGCGGAGCAAAGACCAAAGTGTTCGTGAAAAATAAGACGATGGACTCGAAGCTGTACAAGGAAGAATGCCTCAAAAAACCGCGTACTACCTTTCATTAAAGCCCATAAAGGTCCGTGAAGTTTTGGCCAGATTTGGTGAGTTGCCACTACAGCCGGGAAGTCATCCAGTGGTACCGCGATAATAACGTAGATTTCATCGATAAAAACATAAATCCACCCAACTGCCCGCAGTTCCGGCCCATCGAGAGATTTTGGGCAATAATGAAGCGGAAGCTTAAGAAAAGTGGGAAAACGGCACGGGACGCGACTCAGATGACCAAAATGTGGAACAAATGTGCCAAGGAAGTTGACTCCGATGGTGTGCAGCGTTTGATGGGAGGAATAAAGAAGAAATTTCGCGAATTTTCATTAGAAACGAAGAGAAATGATTTGTATTGATATTTTTTCCTTAAAGTACAGTTAATTACCTTTGTTTTGATGTTTTGAACTTATTTGTACGTGAATCCGTTACCGAGATACAGATGATTTTATTATTTCGGATTCTAAATGGACGTAGCTTTATTTTTTTTTTTTTTTGTGGATCGCTTCAACAGCACGGTTAATATTACACCTTTCTTTCAAAACCCACCCCAACGCCCCCCCCCCTCCTCCTCCCCCCGAACCCATCCCTTATCACAGAACATTGAAAACTAGGGCGCCCGCTGTAGAAATGAGAAGAAAAGCCCAACACCATTTTCCCCCCCCACTCACAGCCCCTCAAATTGCTTTCAAACGGGGAAATTACCCCCCCCTTCTTTAACCTTCCAACCACAAACCTCCGTCCAAGAAATGCACTTAATGCAGTATACTACTTACTTCGTCGCCCCCACGTCGTCACTGATGATTCGATTTTGTCGATTGCTGCCTTTCGGCAATGTGCCGAGTAAAAATCTATGACTTTTAAGGCGATTCAAATTCCGAATTTGTTCTAGTCAGCTTTTTCGGAATAGTAGGTCAGTCCTATCCTTCTCTATCTTTATACGGGCTGTCCTTTTCAGTCTGACTGAGAGGCAAAAGAAGGGAATTGCTTTATCGATCCATTTATCGCTCTGGCAAGTCATGGTGGTACTTATTCACGGTTATGAGCTTGACATTACAAATCAGAACAGCTAGAGAGCGATGAAAGAAAAATGGAACTAGGTTGGGAAATTGCGATTGAAGGAAAATGTCACGACCGTTCCGGTTTCAATTCAACTACAAATGGTGAAATTTCAGGAAAACAAGGAAAGCCATCTTCCCAAATGTCAACAGTGTCACTCTCGTCCATTTCTAGATGTAAACAACAAACGAAAGTGACACGTAAAGTTTACAACTGGCAACCCCTCCCATGTTTGGGTTGCGACAGTCACACATTTTTATTACCGCCGTGCGCCCTGAATTCGTAATCAACTTTCATTCTGCACCTCAATCCAAATCTTCCCCGACCCATTGTTTCTCCACAACTGTCGTATCAATTTTCGTCATCACCCACTGATCCACTGATCGGGCCCCGAATTACCATCAACCGTTGTCGCTGTCCGGCAATTAGTATGTCACACACGGTCACTCGCTATCTCCCTGCTTGCGATCGAACGAGTGGAGTGCCCCTGGATGGGTCGGCGAATAAATCAAAAGCACATTCACTTCTTTCTCCAACAGTTTCTTTCGATGGTTGCAGCACCCGAAACAAATCCGAACAAGACTCGGTAAGGTTTCGCGTGCTTTCGGGCTGAATGCCCGTTTGGCTAAACGAATTATGAACAAATCGAGACGACCGCACACAATTCGGACCAGTAGTGCCTAATGGAAAAGGGGAAAGGAGAAAATTTCCAATAAATCACTTTAGCGCGATTAGGCCCGATTTGTGCCCGTTGGCGTTTATTGTCTTAGCATTATTAATGTTATTGTTGTCGTGGGTGGATTGAAAGAAGTGCTACTTGATTTGCGAATATGGAACGGCGACGGCTGGGAATGGGACAATGCGACTGAACGGACAATTGATTAATTGGTGGGTCATAAGAGAGTATGATGAATGTCCGGTGGCTGCCGTCGCCATATAGATTAATTTATGCATTTTTGAGTGGAAATTGTCTTTGCCGATTTGTTCGTTTTTTTAAACGATTTACTAATAGTTTAGTTTGAAGTAAATTAATCACTGTTTCGGCTTCGCGGAATCTTCTTTCTACAATTGAGACGTCTCGGGATTAAATGGTCAACCTGTTCAATGAGTTCAGTTTTCCAAAAGACAGCGCTTCGTAAAATGAAAACGGGGGTTTAGCTGTTCTACGCAAGCTGAGCAAGGTCCACCCCTTTTATGAGTATTTTCGAAGTGTCGTGCACAGATATGACGTTTACATTTGTTTTTTTTTTTTTTTTTTTTTTTTTTTTTTTTTCCCGTGATCATTTTCTATTAGGGCATCTTCAACGGTGGTCAAAATCGTGGTTTAGATTTTTATTTTTTTAGACACAAATGTCCAAAAATATCGCTGCACAGGTGTTGTAAATTTTGTTTTATATCGGATCTATTTTGTATCATTTAAAATCCGGTATATGTTTTGATTTATTCTTGCAGCAATTTGAAACAAAAAAAAATACGTTCCAAAACACGCTACTTGATAATGCCAATAATGAGTAAAACATCAGCTTTGACTAAACAAAAAATCAGCTTTATTGAGCATATTCTGAGGTATATTTAAGTATATTTAAGAAAAGTATGCTCCCGACAAATGGACAAGAAAATAGCAGCCATTATTGAGAAAAAAATCCCAGTCTTTCTGCGCGAAATGTGGCTCGCAAAGTCCGAAAATCCAAAATCATACGGACAAAAAGTGAAAAAAAGGCAAGGACTGAAGGCGTACAACGTGAAAAAGGTACCCAACCGTGATGAAAAGCAACACCTGTGGGCTAAACAGCAAAAGTTTCGTTACAACTGGCAATCAAGACATTTACAGGGTGCGGCAGAAAATAATGCGAAAATGTTCAAACTTGAGTATTGGGTTAATTCGTGTAGCTAGTGAGTAATTTCTGTCGAATGTGTATTTGTTTATGTTCACTTTCAAGTGCTGCATCCAAACATTCTATTTGTTTTATTGCAAATTCGTCAAAATGTTCGCGAAAGAAATGATCACCAGTTTCTTGCTCGCCCAGAAGAAACCGGAAGAGATTGCCAAGGTGGTAGGGTGCCATTTGGCAACAGTTTACCGCATAAAAAAGTCCCTGCAGGATGGTCTTAAGCAGCGGAAGCTCAGGAAGCGGACGTCCGCGCTTTGCAAGCATGCCGAACGTGATCAAATCGGTCCGTGCAAAAATTTGCTCGCAACCCGATCCGTTCCATAAGAAAACTTGCAAAGGAAGCCAATATTTCGGAGAAATCCATGCGGAGAATCATCAAAGAAGACCTGCATGCATCTTCCAGAGCCAAGAGTGAAACGCCACTTGATTACGGACCGGGTCAAGGAACTACACTAAGAATGGCGACTCGTTCCAAGAGATTGCTTTCCTTGTTGAAGAAGGAAAAAATGATAATCCTGTTCTCCGACGAAAAGCTTTTCAGCATCGATGCTGTGGCCAACAGCGGCACGGACCGGTTCATTTCACCGCAGAAAATGGTGAACGTTCCGGAAAAAGTGGAAATTCAAATTTCAAACCAAACATCCGGCTGGTGTCTTGATGTTTGGCTTGGTGGCGTCCAACGGTTTGAAAATACCGCCTGTTTTCATTGATGCTGGAGTTAAAATCAATACCGAAGTGTATATCGGTATTTTAAAGGACGAATGCTTCCCTGGGTGAAGGCCAACTTCTCCGAGGACCAAAACGTGGTCCTACAGCAGGTTGGAGCGCCGTGTCACACGTTCAATCGAACCCAACAATGGTTGAACGATAACATGAAGTTTTTGGCCGAAGGATTTGTGACCCCCTAGCGGTCAAATCCTAATCCGTTGGATTATTCGATTTGGGCATATGTTGAAGCACGAGCCTGCGAAACATCACACCCGAGTGTGAAAACCCTGAAGTCAACCATAACACGCACATGGCAGTCAATGTCGGATGACTACGTCCGAAAGGCATGCTCTGGCTTCCGGCGTCGGCTTAGGATGTTATTAATAAAAATGGAGGACACATTGAATAAATTTGTTTAAAGGACTTTATAAAGATAACTGCACTCGAAAATGTTGATATTATTGCTTGAATTAGTTGAAAATGGGATTTGAAAGAAATAGAACAAATTTTCGCATTATTTTCTGCCGCACCCTGTAGATAATGAAACGTTCAGGATTACATGTGTACAAGGTCCAGAAGGCACCGAACCGGAGCGATAAACAGAACTCGGTGGCCAAAACTCGTGCAAGAAAACTGTACAGGCTCACAAAACCGTTCTGCATTGTGATGGACGATGAGACCTACATTAAAGCCGACACCAAACAAATGCCAGGACAGGAACACTACGTTGCCACCTCTAAGTTGGCCGTTCCGGAGAGTGTACGGAAGAAGGAAACTGTCGAAATTCGCCAAAAAATTCCTTGTCTGGCAAGCGATCTGCGGATGTGGCAAAATGAGTCAGCCCTTCATCACCTCTGGGGCAGTCCAGCTTGGACAAGATCTACAAGGACGAATGCCTCCAAAAACGACTTCTGCCCTTCTTGAGATCTCACGATGGCCCGACACTGTTTTTGGCCGGATTTGGCATCTTGCCACTATACTTGACCGTCTTAGACTGGTACAAAGATGTAAATGTAGTTTTTGTACCAAAAGACGTCAACCCTCCAAACACTCGGAACTTCGCCCAATTGAAAAATGTTGGGCAATCATGAAGGCAAAGCTCGTTAAAACTCCAAAACTGATAGAAAATTAGCAAGAACGAAAGAAAGTCTGGTTAAAAGTAAGTAAAAAGGTGGGGTCCTATCATTGCCCAAAACTTGATGAAAGGGGTCAAGGCAAAGGTGCGGGCATTTGGGTTGGGAGAAGAGGTTCAATAAACCAATGATGTCAAAACTTAACCATTTAGTAGTACTTTATTTCCAGAAAGTTTGAAAAGAATCGGGCTCAAGGAAAATTTTTGGTGACCTATTTTGTGTGTCCAAATTTCATCGAATACAGTCTTTACTGGGGTAAGTACCTGTCCAGGGAGGTTGACAAAATAGTTTTAGATGCGAAACAGTGGCATGCAGCATATCTATGTCATCAGAAGACATTTTGAGGACTCTTGACCATACTGGCTACTATTAGAGGGCCCTACGGGACCCGAGTTCCCTTTTCTGAAAAGTGGCTATATGCAACTCTTTCCAAACCCTGACTTGCGACCTATCAAACTTCATGATTTTCAAGTCTTCGAAGAACATTCTGATGGTGTCTGACCATACTGGCCACTAAGGCAGGGCCCTGCAGAACCCGAGTTCCTCTGGGAAAGTGGCCATATTCATATCTTTTCCTAAACCTGACTGGCGACACATCGAACTTCATGATTTTGCAAAACTTTGTTCCGCAATTTTCCGGATCCTTAAAAGACTACAAGAAGTTCCTTAATGAGTCTCAGAATTTTAAAAGAAGTTCATAGAATCTAAAAAAAATGCCCCTATTAATCTAAAGAGAATCTTGAGAACTTCTGTAAAAGTTCCTTAAATTTTCACGAGAATTTTCTTAAGATTCCAAGACTTTTTTTTTAATTTTAAGAAATTTTCCAAAAAACTTTAACATAAGTTACTAATAAACCAATTGAAGATTTTTACTTACAAACTAAAATAAACTACTACGGATTTTTTCGATCAAAATTTGGTCGACTTAAACTTGACGCATTTCATTTTATCTTGCACTAAAAAAATTTGTACACCCCTCATTTTGAAGATGTGTGCGTGTAGCATCATGCCTCTATTTTGATTTTGAGATTAGCACTTCAGTTATCAAAATGTCGTCTAAGGAAGAGAAGCAACGCATCAAAATTTTGCACGTGCATGGCGAAAATCCAAACTACTCTCACGCCAAGTTGGCGAAGTTGTTGAATGTGGCTAAATCAACTGTTACCAACGTATTAAAAGTGTTCGGTGAACGTTTGTCGACAGCTGGAAAGCTGGATCGGGGGGAAATCGAAAGCCGGAGGCCACAGCGACGACAAAAAGAGTTGCTCGCTGTTTCGAGCGGAACCCCAACCTCTCCGACTGAGGTGTCGCAAGGAAGCTGGGAGTGGCGCCTTCAACCGTGGATAGAGCTGGACTGTCGACTTACAAGAAAGTGGTGACTCCAAATCGCGACGATAAACAAAACACGTCGGCCTAAGCACGATCGCGAAAGTTGTACACGACGATGCTGACGAAGTTTGATTGCGTGGTACAAGACGATGAAACTTACGTCAAGGCAGACTTTAAACAGCTTCCTGGATAGGAATTTTATACGGCTACCGGACGGGGAAAGGTGGCAGATATTTTCAAGCACATTAAACTGTCAAAGTTCGCGAAGAAATATCTGGTGTGGCAGGCCATCTGTACCTGTGGCTTGAAGAGCAACGTTTACATTGCGACCGGAACCGTCAACCAGGAAATTTATCTGAGCGAGTGCCTACAAAAACGTCTGCTGGCTTTCCTGAAGCAACACAATTATTCCGTTCTATTTTGGCCGGATTTGGCATCTTGCCATTACAGAAAAAAGGCCATTGAGTGGTATGCTGCCAACAACGTTCAAGTGGTGCCCAAGGACAAGAACCCTCCCAACACGTCAGGGTTCCGCCCAATGGAACAATATTGGGCCATCGTCAAGCGGAACCTTAAGAAGACTCAAAATGCTGTTGTGAGCGAGAAACAGTTCAAGGCAAACTGGCGTTCTGCGGCGAATAAAGTGGACAAGAAGATTGTACAAAATTTTATGGCAGATGTAAAACGAAAGATTCAATTCGCATTCGGTAAAAAGGAAGCTAAGCTGAATATTTCTACTAACATCAACTGAACTTGAAAAAGATAAAGAATTTGACTTATTAATAAAAACTTTGCTTTCGCTTTTCTTCTTGATCGTGATTGCCACGTCCCGCGTCTACATGTGGAAATCTTTTCTGTGGGTGGGGTCCTTCACTCCACACCACCCAAGATGAACCAACAGCAGCAGCTTGGAGCTTCAGAAGAAGTTCGTTGGAAGTTTTAAAAAACTCTTAGAACTTCAAGATAAGTATCTAAGAACTTCATAAACTGTTTTTAAATTCCACAAGCGAATATTTTTTACTTCAGGAAAATGTTTTGAGAACTTCAGAAGAACTTAAGAACATCATGAGAAGTTCTCATTTATTTTTCTTGACACTTCAAGATTATTACTTATCACAATTAGCTTTTTGTCGGCTCTCAAATTGTGATGCTTATTTACTTGAGGACCTGAACCTTTTTTTTTTTCATTTTAATGGCAAGCCCTATGCTCAGATATTCATGAAATTTTCCTTATAAAAAATACTATTCTAGATCATACACCTCCAGCAGGTTCATGCTTAGCAGCATCGCTTTATCCGACTGGGAGAATTAGGAACAAAAGAGAGTTGAGGACTTCCGAAGGGGTTTTAGAAGAATTTGAGGTCACTTCACTTCAGAAAAAAATTGCTAGAATTGTCGAAGCCTGGTCAAACCACTACATGAATTAGTAAAAAAAATTTACATGCAAAATATAGTTCATATCAAGGAAAGTAGTTCAACGCGTTCTAAGATGATATAGAGGATTCTCTAAAGGATTTTGTTACTAAGCAGGACCGATAATGCAAATTCTGCGCTTCTGTGGGAGAAGTGAAGGGAATTTTTTGTTTCCTTTTTGGTTGTCAGCTAAGGTCACTGATGGCCCATCTTGCCTAAAGTGATGGGATTTTCTAAAAGACACGCGCATAACACTGTTCCTGCCAGAAACTGAAACTAATACCAGAAATTTTCCATACATTACTGCACATCCGGAACATCCCACAATCCGACACCCGATTGACACGTTTATTAGCAATTAAGCACATTTGGAATTCCTAGCCGATAGCCACCTTTCCGTCCCATTGCCTTCATTCGCCATCCGTTATTGTGTTTTGTTTTGTTTACATTGTTCCGCCCGTATAATAGCGGATGGCTATCAAACAACAAAGTGAAACCAGGCCCAGCAGCATTTAGGAAGGCACCTAAAACTCGGGATCGCGCGACAACCGAAACAGTAAACAATAACACATTAAATACCGCCGTTAAGTTGAATTACGACGCGAAGGTAAACGGCGCGGAGGGAGGGGGGGGGGGGGTCATATCGGGATTAGTTTTCGTGCTTTGTGCCCTTTACATGTGGTTCATATTTTAGAGCACGAGCCGCGATTTGGAGCTGCTTCGGGAGAGCTATTTTTGGAAGAAATCTCACGTTTTTTCGTGGAAGAATGAAGGAGGAAGAAGATGAGTTGGGATAAGTGTATCGAGTTGCGGATTGTGGGAAAAGACGTAAGAGCAATAATTCTTTAAAAAAAAAATCAGAAAATTTTCCATTTGTGTATGTTGCCATATAAATTAGTAGCCCAGTGTTAGTCGAAATTTATGCACCTCCCATCATGTCTCGTGCATTACCAGCCTACTGTTGCACCATGAAACCCTTTTTAAACAAAAGAAAAGAAAAGAAGCCCCAATCGCCTACTAAGTTAACCAGCTCATTTTATATTTTGAGGTTTCACTCCGCCACTCAAAGCTCAACGAGACCTCGAAATGCGGTCGGTTGCATGCATGGGACTGTCGCATTGCATTAGAAATGAGCATAAGCCCATCATAAAAAAAAAAATACAACCGATTGAATCGAACAAAGTAAGGGCTTAAGTGCACCCACCACCAGCCAGCAACCAGCCAGTGGCAGCATCATCCGAATAAGTTAAATAGTAACAGCGAAAATGGCAATAAAAATAAAACTTATGCTTATTCCACACACAGGGACACGGATAATGGAAATGAAAATGCTAATTTGTGAGGCGATGCGCGCCATTCGGGAGGGGTGGGAGGAAGGCAAATTGCTTCTGGGGTTTCAGTTGCAGCTTGCAGCTACTTTTCTGCGCCATGTCGTGTTGTTGCGGTTGATGATGGCGATGATGATGGTGCCATTTTTCAAATAGTAATACGATAATGGATGGTTGTCGTCTGCTAATAGGAATCGCATTGTGGGCAAAAACGCTTAAACCCATCATTTCATCAGAGTTTGGATCTTTCTTACTCGGGGTTCCATTCAGCATCAGGCATGAAGCGAACCAAATAGGTAGTAGGCCGATCAAGTTCAAAAGTTTAAGTGCGATAATTGTGCTCTAGTTTCAGTCACTAACTGTACGGAACGAACGCAGTTGGACTCGGACTTGCAACGGATGCGAATAAATAAACCGAGTAGGCCGTCGTCACCGGCAGTCGTCAAGGTTCGAAGTAGAAAGATGATAATTTATTCCAAGTGGAAAGTCTGGTTCTTGAATGGGATATCTGTTCAGTATCATCGCACGAGACTAAGAAACAGAAACCCGAGTGGGTGGTCCGAAATGATAAATGCGGTTCTCTAAATAAGCCACGTTTTAGAACCCCATTTTCGATTTGCACACTTATTCGAGAATAAACAAACCGTTCTTCGCTTGCCATATATAGAGAAAAGATGTTTCCAAATGTGGAACGTTGGCGAACATTGTACGTTCCGTTCCCTTCGGAGATCGAAGAACAACATCGAGGCGGAAACCGAAAGCGCCTCAGAATAGTGTAAACAAATAATCCCGAAATTTATTTTCATTTCATCGTTCAATTAAAACAAGCCTCTTAATGATCGATGTCATCGTCCATCGCGATGAGGACGAGGACTCGCAGCGGTCCGTTCCGGGATTGAAGCCATCCTACTGCCGTAGCGTCCGTCGTTTAGGTGATCGGTAAACAGACGGAAAATGACAGCGATAAAAACCGACCAATATCGCAATGTTTATTGCGGTCGGTTTTCGGCTTAAGCGATGGTCATAAATTTGAAAGGTTCGTTTTGCGGTGTGGCTTGGCCATGCAACGCTGCTGGTGGGAAAATATGCGGTGATTCATTAATTGGAAGGTGCATCATGGCTGGATACAGATTCCTACTGCGATCATTATCATTACTGTGTGATTCCGGAACGATTCGGATTAAACAAAGGCATGTCTCGAAAATGCTCAACTCTCCCGAAGAAGCGTTTCTAACTGAAGAAAATACTGAAATGAACAAAAATTTCAAGAAAGATAATATGAAAATAGATCTACTATTCTGAAAATTCAAGATTAACGAGGACAATTTAACTTTTGGATTGATTTATGAAGAATTCCATAATCATTTTAAAGTATGTTTTTTTTAACGAAAAACTAAGTTTAGTCCATCCGTTCGAATGGGGCTTCATCCATATTCTGAAGAACGTTATAATTATTTTATTATCTTATTGTAATGTATCCTATTGTAATACATACATTTTGAATAAAAATAAAGTGTCATTCATATTCATTAAGAACGTACAGTGGCGATTCCATTACTACATGTTATGTAATAGATAAATTTTGGGCTCACGGAGTTTCACGCTAAGACATAACAAATTAGAGTCGAGTTTGACAAAATTTAAAGTTCAGTTTGCTTTTCGATTTAATGAAAAATTTACATGGTTTTTTTTTCTCAGTGTATATTTTTTTCAATAAAGCATTATTGATTCTCTACAAGTCCTTGTTAAACTCAATTTCAATATAACAGGCGGATTCTAAGCTGTGATATTTTGAAAAAGATATTTTTCAAAACAAATAGATCTATTTCAAATGTTAGTCTTGTGTTGCAAGGATTTAGAGAAATACATGTTTTCCCATACTAAGCCATCTTGCAAAATTTCATCCAAATCGATGATGGTTGTGCGATTCCAGAGAATTGCTCTAATTACGGCTTCAAATACCTTAACCGTATTTTACTTCGATTTTATTCTATTAACTACAGTAACAAATAACTGTAAACAAAGTGCATTTATAACACTTTTAGTATCATCCACTACATTTTCAGTACTTTCAAACACGTTCAGTACAATAACAGAATTTTAACATTTATGGTAATTTTTTATTAATACCTACTAAATTAATTGACTACGATGTTAATAACATTAAGGTGAAGATACAAATTAGTTATTACGAAATATTGCTATTGGTAGGTAGTAACGTACCTACCTAAGAACAGAAAGCAGCAATTCCAATACTGTATGATATGTTGGAGATCTGTTGAAGATCTGAGGGTATTGCATACACCTTCGAATGAAGTTCTAAGGTACTTCTCATGATACTCTCTAAGGTACTGCTACTGAAATTCAGAAAAGTATAGCCTGAAATTTTTGAGAACTTCTCCTGAAGTTTTAAGGAACATCTACTGAAGTTCTAAGAAACTTCTCCTGAAGTTCTCAGAAACATCTTCTGAAGTTCTAAGATCAATTTCGAAGCCAGTTCGAAAGAACTTCTTCTGAAGTTCTAAGAAACCTTTTTCTGAAATTCTAAGAAGCTTTTACTAAAGTATGAAAAAACTTCTTCTGAAGTTAGGGAAAACTTCTTCTGAAGTTAGAAGGAACTTCTTATGAAGGTCAATGAACTACCTTTGAATCTCAAAGGAACTTCTTTAGAAATTCTCAGGAACTTTTCCAGAAGTTTGAAGGAACTTCTTCTGAAGTTCGAAGGAACATCTTCTGAAGTTCAAAGGAATTTTTTTTTGAAGTTCGAAGGAACTTCTTCTGAAATTTGAAGGAACTTCTTCAGAAATTCACGGGAACTTTTGCTGAAGTTCGAAGGAACTTCTTCTGAAGTTTGAGAGAACTTCTTTTGAAGTTCGACGAAACTTCCCGATGTTCAAAGGAACATTGTCTTAGCATCGCAAGAACGTCGTCTGAAGTTCGCAAGAATTTTTTTTCGGAAGTTCGATGGAACTTGTTCTGAAGTTTGAAGGAACTTCTTCAGAAATTTGCGGGAACTTTTCCTGAAGTTCAAAGGAACTTCTTCTGAAATTTGAAGGAACTTGTTTTTAAGTTCAAAGGAACTTCTTCTCAGCTTCTAAGGAACTTTTGCTGAAGTTCAAAGCAACTTCTTCTGAATTTTGAAGAAACTTCTTCTAAAGTTCGAACTAATTTCTTTTGAAATTCGAAGGAACTTCTTCTAAAGTTCAAAGGATTTTCTACTGATGTTCAAAGGAAATTCTTGTGAAATTCAAAGGAACTTCATCTCAAGTTCAGAGGAACTTCTTCTGAAGTTCGAAGAATCTTCCTTTGAAGTTCGATAGAACTTCTTCTAAAGATCAAAAGAATTTCTTCTGAAGTTCTAAGTAATATGTTCTGAAATACGAAGAATCTGCTTCTGAAGTTCTAAAGAACTTCTTATGAATTGCGAAAAAACTTCTACTGAAGTTTTCAGAAACTTCTTCAAAAGTTCAAAGGAACTTCGTCTGAAGTTCACAGGAACTTCTTCTGAGGTTGAAAGTAAATTATTTTGAAGTTCTCTGGAACTTCTCCTTAAGTTCGGAGGAACTTCACCTCAAGTTCAGAGGAACTTCTTCTGAAGTTCGAAGAATCTTCTTCTGAAGTTCGATAGAACTTCTTCTAAAGATCGAAGGCATTTCTTCTGAAGTTCTAAGTAATTTGTTCTGAAATACGAAGAAACTGCTTCTCAAGTTCTAAAGAACTTCTTATGAATTGCGAAAAAACTTCTTCTGTAGGTTTCAGAAACTTCTTCTAAAGTTCAAAGGAACTTCGTCTGAAGTTCACAGGAACTTCTTCTGAGGTTGAAAGTAAATTATTTTGAAGTTCTCTGGAACCTCTCCTTAAGTTCGGAGGAACTTCATCAGAAGTTCGAAGGAACTTTTTCTGAAGTTCGAAGAATCTTCTTCTGAAGTTCGATAGAACTTCTTCTAAAGATCGAAGGAATTTCTTCTGAAGTTCTAAGTAACTTGTTCTGAAATACGGAGAAACTGCTTCTGAAACGCTAAAGAACTTCTAATGAATTTCGAAGAAACTTCTTCTGAAGTTTGAAGAAACATCTTCTGAAGTTCAACGGAACTTTGTCTGAAGTTCATAGGAACTTCTTCTGAGGTTGAAGTAACTTCTTTTGAAGTTCTCTGGAACTTTATTTGAAGTTGAAAAGAACTTCTGAAGTTCAAAGGAACTTCGTCTGAAGTTCTAAGGAACTTCTTCTAAAATTTGTAGGAACTTCTTCTGAAGTTTAAGGGAACTTCTTCAGAAGTCCGATAGAACTTCTTCCTAATTTTGAATGAACTTCTTCTGATGTTCAAAGGAACATCTTCTAAAGTTCGAAAGAAAGTCTTTGAAAATTTGAAGAAGTTCTTCTGAAGTTCGGAAAATTTTCTTCTGAAGTTCGAAGGAAATTCTTCTGAAGTTTGGTGGAATTTCTTTTGAAGTGCAAAGGAATTTCTTCTGTAGTTAAAAAAAAAATCTTCTGAATAACGAAGGAATTTGTTAAAAAAAAATCTTCTGAAATTCGAAGAAATTTATTTCGAAGGAATGTTTTCAGAAGAAGCACGTCTGACGTTTGAAGAATTTTATTCTGAAGCTCGAAGTGATTGTATGAAGTTCGAAGAAAATTCTTCTGAAGTTCAAAAAAAATTCTTCTGAAGTTCAAATGAAATTCTTCTGAAATACGAAATACTTCTTCTGAAGTTCGAAGGAACATATTATGCAGTTTGAAGGAACTTATGCTAAAGTTCTAAGGAATTTCTTCTAAAATTTGAAGAAACTGTTTCTTAAGTTTAAAGAAACTTCTTCTGAAATCTGATGGAACTTCTCCTGAAGTTTTAAGAAAGTTCTTCTGAAGTTTGACGACCTTCTTCTGAAGTTCAAAGGAACTTCTTCTGAAGTTCAAAGGAACTTCTTCTGAAGTTCAAAGGAACTTCTTCTAAGGTACAAAAGAACTTAGTCTGAAGTCGATGGAACTTCTTCTGATGTTTAAAGGAACATCTTTTGAAGTCCGATGGAACTTCTTCTGAAGTTTGAAAGAACTTCTTCTGAAAATTGATGGAACTTTTTCTGAAGTTCTAACAAATTTCTTCTGAAATTCGAAGGAACTTCTTCTAAAATGAAAGTCATTCAGATTGTAAAATGCAAAATTCTTTGAATTAAACTTTTCAGGCCTGAAATTTTCCGAGCGTTATTATACAAGTAATTTGGTGAGTTCTGATTAAATTGGTGCTCAATAACATAGAAATGATTGAGAAAACTTCTTCTGATGTTCGACAACTTCTCGAAGTTCAAAGGAACATTGTCTTAGCTTCGCAAGAACGTTGTCTAAAGTTCGCAAGAAGCTTTTTCGGAAGTTCGAAGAAACTTCTTCTGAAGTTTTAAGGAACTTCTTCAGAAGTTGGAAGTAACTTTTGCTGAAGTTCAAAGGAACTTCTTCTGAAATTCGAAGGAACTTCTTCTGAAATTCAAAGGAACTTCTTCTGAAGTTCGAAGGAACTTGTGTTGAAGTTCAAAGGAACTTTTGCTGTGCTACTAAGGAACTTCTGGTGAAGTTCAAGTAACTTCTTCTGAAGTTTGAAGAAACTTCTTTTAACGTTCGAACTAATTTCTTCTGAAATTCGAAGGAACTTCTTCTGAAGTTCGAAGGCACATCTTCTAAAGTTCGAAGGAAAGTTTTCGGAAGTTTCAAGAAGTTCTTCTGAAGTTCGAAGAATCTTTATCTGGAGTTCGAAGGAATTTCTTCTGAAGTTCGGTGGAATTTTCCTTGAAGTTTAAAGGAATTTCTTCTGAAGTTAAAAAAAATCTTCTAAAATTTGAAGAAATTTCGAAGGTATGTTTTCAGAAGAAGCTCTTCTGAAGTTCGAAGCCTCTTCTTCTGAAGCTCGAGGGGATTGAATGAAGTTCGAAGGAACTTCTTCTGAAATTCGAAGAATTTCTTCTGAAGCTCGAAGGAACTTCTTCTGAAATTCGAGAGAACATCCTCTGAAGTTCGAAGAAAATCCTTCTGAATTTCAAAAAAAAAAAACTTCTTCTGAAGTTCAAAGGAAATTCTTCTGAAATACGAAGGAACTTCTTCTGAAGTTCGAAGGAACATATTATGCAGTTCGAAGGAACTTATGCTAAAATTCTAAGAAATTTCTTCTAAAATGTGAAGAAACTTCTTCTGAAGTCCGGTGGAACTTCTTCTGAAATTTGAAGGAAGTTCTTCTGAAGTTTGACGACCTTCTTCTGAAGTTCAAGTGAACTTCTTCCAAAGTACAAAAGAACTTAGTCTGAAGTTCGAAGGAACTTCTTTTGAAGTTTAAAGGAACATTTTTTGGAGTCCGAAGTTTGAAGAAACTTCTTCTGTAAATTGACGAAACTTTTTCTGAAGTTCTAATAAATTTCTTCTGAAATTCGAAGGAACTTCTTCTAAAATTTGAAGGAATTTCTTCTGCAATTTAAAAGAACTTCTTCTGAAGTCCGATGGAATTTCTTTTGAAGTTTGACGAACTTCTTCTGAAGCTCAAAGGAACTTCTTCTGAAGTTCGAACGAATTTCTTCTGAAATTCGAAGGAACTTCTTTTGAAGTTCGAAGGAGCTTCCTCTTATGTTCAAAGGTACTTTCTCTCATGTTCGAAGGAACTTTCTCTGAAGTTCAAAGAATCTTTTTCTGAAGTTCGAAGAAATTCTTCTGAAGTTCGGAAAAAATCTTTTGAAGTTCAAAGAACTTTTTATGACGCTTGAATGAACTTATTCCGAAGTTTATAGGAACTTCTTCCGAAGTTTGAAGGAACTTCTTCCAACGTTTGAAGGAACTTCTGATTAGTTCTAAAGAGCTTTTCCTGAATTTCGAAGTAGCTTTTTCCGAAGTTCTTAGAACTTCTTTTAAAGTTCGAAAGAACTTCATTTGAAGTTCAGAGGAGATTTTCTTGAAGTTCAAAGTAACCTTTTTTGAAATTATAAGGAACTTTTTCTGAAGTTCGAAGGAACTTCTTCTGAAGTTCTAAGGAACTTATTCTGAAGCTCGAAGGAACTTCTTCTTAGTTCGAAGGAACTTTCTCTGAAGTACGAAGGAACTTCGACTAAAGTTCGAAGGAACATCGTCTGAAGTTGGCAGGAACATCTTCTGAAGCTCGCAGGAACTTCTTCTTAAGTTCGAAGGATATTCTTCTGATGAAGTTCGAAGGAACTTCTTGGGAAGTTCAAATGAACTTCTTCTTAAATTCGAACGAACTTTTCCTGAAGTTGCTTAATTTCTCAGAAACTTCTTCTGAAGTACTCAGGAAATTTTTCCGGAGTTCTTAACATTCTTTTAGGAACTTTTCCTGAAATTCTCAAAACTTTGTCTGAAGAAACTTTTTCTGAAGTTTGAAAGAACTTCTTCTGGAATTCAAACGAACTTTTCTTGAAGTTTGAAGCAACTTCTTCTGAAGTTCGACGAAACTTCTTCTGAAGTTCGAAGTTCCTTCTTCTTAATTTTGAAGGAATTTCTTCGACGAAACTTGTTTTGAAGTTCAAAGGAACTTCTTCTGACCTTCTAAGAAACATCTGCTGAAGTTCAAAGGAACTTCTGGTGAGCCTCTAAGACACCCCTGTGGAAGTTCAAAGGAGCTTATTCTGAAGTTCGAAGGAACTTTTTCTGAAGTGCAAAGGAACTTTTTCTGAACTTTGAAATAACTTGTTCTGAACTTCAAAGGAACTTCTGAAATTAATACTGAAATTCTGTAACTTTTTCTGAATGAATTTTTTCTGAAGTTCGAAAGAACTTCTTCTGGAATTCGCAAGAACTTTTCCTGAAGTTTGAATGAACTTCTTCTGAAATTCAACGAAATGTATTCTGAAGTTCGAAGGATATTCTTCTAAAGGTTAAAGGAATTTCTTCGAAGAAACTTGTGTTGAAGTTCAAAGGAACTTCTCCTGAACTCCTGCTAAAGTTCAAAGGAACTTCTTCTGAAGTTCGAAGGAACTTTTTCTGAAATGCAAAGAATCTATTTCTGAAGTTCACAGGAACTTTTTCTGAAGTTCACAGGAACTTTTTCTGAAGTTCACAGGAACTTTTGCTTAGTTCTAAAGAACTTTTGATGAATTTTGAAGGAACTTCTTCTGAAGTTAGAAATAACTTTTTTGAAGTACGAAGGAACTTCTTCTGGATTTTAAAGGAACTTCTTCTGAAGTTTGACGGAATTTCTACTAAAGTTGGAAGAAACATCGCCTAAAATTCACAGGAACTTCTCCTGAAGTTCTCAAAAACTTATCCTAAAGTTCTCAAGAACTTATCCTGAAGTTCTCAAGAACCTCTTCTGAAGTTCTCAAGAACTTCTTCTGAAATTCGCAAGAACTTCTCCTGAAGTTCTCAAGAACTTCTCCTGAAGATCTCAAGAACTTTTCCTGAAGGTCTCAAGAACTTCTCCTGAAGTTCTCAGAAATTTCTCCTGAAGTTCTCAGGAGCTTCTCCTGAAGTTCTCAGGAGCTTCTTCTGAAGTTCTCAGGAACTTCTCCTGAAGTTCTCAGGAACTTCTCGTGAAGTACTTAGGAACTTCTCCTGAAGTTCTCCTGAAGTTCTCACGAACTTCTCCTGAAGTACTCAGGAACTTCTCCTGAAGTTCTCAGGAACTTCTCCTGAAGTTCTCAGGAACTTCTCCTGAAGTTCTCAGGAACTTCTCCTGAAGTTTTCAGGAACTTCTCAGGAACTTCTCCTGAAGTTCTCAGGAACTTCTCCTGAAGTTCTCACGAACTTCTCACGAACTTCTCCTGAAGTACTCAGGATCTTCTCCTGAAGTTCTAAGGAACTTTTCATGAAGTTCTCAAGAAAGTCTTCTGAAGTTCGAAGGAACTTTTTCTGATGTTCTCAGGAACTTTTCCTGAAGTTTTCAGGAACTTCTTATGGAGTTTGCAGGGTTTTCTCAGGAAGTTCTCTTGAAGATTTTTGAAACTATTCTGAAGAAATTTCTTAGAAACTTTTTTTGAAGTTGTAAGAAACTTCATGTGAGGTTTAACAGAACTGCTTTTGAAGTTATTAGAAACATCTTCTTAAGTTGAAAAAAACTTCTTTTTAATTTCTCAAGATCTCATAAAGAATTTCTTCTGAAATTCTAAAATATTTTTTATGTTCATAGTGTAGGTTTTAATATCCTGAATTTTAACGAATATATTCTAATGGGTATGGAAAATTTTGCTGACATTCTTAAGAATTTTTGAAGTTAAAAGAAACTGAAGAATAAGTTCGATCACTATTAGTTTGAAATTCTTAGAATTTTTGTCTGAAGTTGTAAGCAACTTCGAATAAAGTGTTGAGGGATTTCATTTGAGGTTCTAAAATACTTCTTCTGAAATTCGAAGGAGCTTCGAAATTCCCTAAAGAACTTCATCTCAAATTGAAAGGAACTTTGTCTGATGTTCTGAGCAACGGTTTTTGATTTGGTTTAGGGCTTCATTTGATGTTTTAATGAACTTTCTTAAGTTTTAGAGAACTCCTTCTGGAGTGCTTGGAATCTCTTTCTGGAGTGATTGGGAACTTCTTCTGTAGTGCTTGAGAACTTTTGATTTTCTTGGGAACTTCTTCTGGTGTACTAAGGAACTTCATCAGTAAGTTTTCAGAATTCCTTCTGAAATTTTATAATTTTTTTTTAAAGTTCTTTGGAATTTCTTCTTGAGTTCACAGAAATTTCAGGAAACTAACTTTGAAGTTCTCAGGAACTTTTCATAGATTTTTCAAGGACGCTTCATCAAATTCATAGGAACAAATCCTGAAGTTGAGTAACTTCTATTGAAGTTCTTAGCAACTCCTCCTTCTTAAAATTTTCTTTTGAAGTCCTAGACGAGTGAATTGAAGACCTTTCAATTTTGTAAGCAACTTCTCCAGAAGTTCAAAGAAACGTCTCCTGAAGTTCTTAAGAACTTCTTTTCGAACTTAAAGCAACTTTTCCTTAAAGTTTCATTTTTTGAAGTTCTAATGAACTTTTCTTGAAGATCTAAGGAAGTAACACTTTATTTTTTTATTTTTTGGGATCTTCTTCTGGCGTAATTGGGAACTTCTACTGAAGCTCTTGAGAAACTCTTCAGAAGTTCTTTGAAGCTTCTTCTGGTGATGTTAGGAACATCATCGAAAATTATTCGAGAGTTCTTCTGATAATTTAGGATTTTTTTTTAATTCTCTGGTATTTCAACTTGAGTTCTCAGGAATTTCTTCTAGAATTCTTTGAAACTCGTCATGAAATTCTTAGGGACTTCTCCTAGATTTCTATAGGACAGCTTTTCAAATTCTTAGGAACAAATCCAGAAATTAAGCAACTTCTATGGAAGTTCTTAGCAAATACTTAGCAACTCCTCCATAGAACTTTCTTGTGAAGGTCTAGAAAACCTTCTAATTGTTTGAGGAACTTCTCCAGAAATAAAAAAAAAAATTGATATAAGAAATTATGTAGTTCTTCTGAAGTAATTTGAAACTTTCTCCTGAAGCAGGCACTGCTCGAAAATTGCCAAGAAACTCTTCTATTCTGAATTTCTTGAAGATGTTTTCTTATATTTTTAGAATAACATTTCTCATCTTCTTATGATTTTTTTGAATTTTCTTGGAACTCTTGGAAACTTTGTCTGAAATTCTAAAAAAAACTTCTTCTAAACCTTTGAGAAATGTTCGATGAAGTCATAAGAAACTTTTCTTGGCATCCATAGGAACATGTTCTGAGGATTTAAGAAAATGATAATGAAGTTCTTGGAAACTTTTTTTTAATTTGCTTTAGAAATTCTCGCGAATTTCTAAAGAAACCAAGCTTATTTACACGAAAACTTCTTCTGAAGCTCTAAGAAACTTCGGTTGAAGTTATAAGGAAATTCTGTTGAAGTTCTTAGTAACCTTTTTAAAGATTTGGGAAGTTTCTCCTGAAGTTCAAAAAACCGTCACAGGATTTTTTTACAAACTTGTTCTGGATTTCTCGTGAAGTTCTGAGGAACTTCATCGGAACTTCTAAGCAGCTTCTCCTGAACGTCCAAGTAACTTCATATGAAGTTCTGAGGAACTTATAACAGCTCCAAAAAAACTTCTCCGGGAGCTATATGGAACTTCTTCTGAAGTGGAGCTTTGCCTGAAGTTCTCAAAAAAGTCCCTGCTCTAAAGAAATAATTCTGAAGTCTTAACAAATGTATCTTAAAATGCCATGAGATTTCTCTCGAAATTCAAAGGAACTTCCCTTAGAGTGTTGGAAAATTAAATAAAATTAAATGCTTATGTAAATCACACAGTTTCATGTCACATTAGAAAAATAAGCATTTCCTTTTAATTTACACGGATCTCCTTTCATGAAAAAAAAATACACTGTAAATTTTAGATAGACACTTTTCTTCCCACCAGAACCAATAGATGATGCTTGGGACTAACATACATCCTCAATGTGTAAAAACAGGTGATCCTAAGTTAAGGTAATATGGGCTCCGACGTCCCCCTGAACGATGGGCAATTAAGGAAATGGTAGGAATGTATTGAGGTGGTATTCGTTTCGATGAAAGCCTCTGCACTACCACAAGAAATCACTGACTGCGATGTTTGATAAAATTATTGGATTGGTAAACGATACGCTGACCTCTTGTTTATCGTTGTTTTCAGATTATTATCAATTTAGTCAGTTTTAAGGAGATGCACAAATATACATTTATATATCCGATCCGATTTAAACTAACGGTAAGGATGCTTTTGGGGTCAATCACAAAGTGTGATGATGGTTTACTTCATTAGGAAAAGCTTTTTTTTTAATCATTTAAATCAACGGTTAGTATGCCATTGGCGTCACTCCTAAAGTGTGATGGTGGTACCTTACTAAAAATAGATAACCTGGAATAGGAAATTCCAAATCAAAATTTTTCAATATGAAAAAAAAAATAGAATTTCAGAATTCCAAACTGCATAACCAACATAGCGGATATAATGGTTGAATTTGAAGTTGAAGGTTTTTTTTAATTCGATTTAAGAAATATAGTTTGGCAACTGAACAATAGCAATTGAAACATGTAAATTGATGATTTAGAAACGAGAACCAACTGTTTTTAAAATACAAGTCTCTGTAGATCAACTATGAAATTTCAAACATTTCTTTAACTAAATTATAACTCGGAAACAGCTGAAAATGTTTTCAAATTACTATGGGAAGCCAAGACACAATCGATTAAGAAAATGATCAAGGTTATTCAGGACCTAATAGCTTGTTTGCTCACCATAATTTGACCTGATTCGTCGAACAGATACTTTCTACACTGTAAACAACTTAAAACTGTCTTCTTCTGAAACATTCTTCCATGCTCCCATCGAGTGTATGACATTCCCATTTCAATTCCTATGCGGCCGTAAAATGTCTACAGCTAGAAGGCAAAACACCATGAACCACATCAACTCGGCGTTTGGAATCGCAATATCACACCAATTCGTTCCACCGAATTACGCAATACTGGATCGGGTGCTGCTCCCTCAAAATTCCTAGCCAGTCAAAGTCGTGTACTGTTTTTATGTGTTCTATAACCACTACCTTACCTTGTTTAGGAATAGTACGACCACATTAAGACCCCCTCGGATCGAGTTAATCGCGTGCACAGAATGAGCAAACTGTGCTCATCATGTCGTTTCTTCACTCCAACTCCAACGACGCTCAACTGGCTAAGACACTAGGAGGAATTTGACATTTCCAGATTTGGTTTGGAGGGAATGTGTGCATTAAAAAAGCGACTATTTTCGGATGGATGGTAAAAAAAAAAGGAAAAAGATATTTTAACAAACCAAATTGCATTTTATTCGAGTAATGGGCTGACGCTAGATCCGGCCAAAACACCACGTCGTCATCCTTGTGGTACTTTTTAATGAAGGCGGCAACTTCTGGGAGGCACTAATCGCATGAAAAATCGGAACATTTAGTCGCTTTTTTTAATGCACACTTTATGTCTTCAATAAATCTGATAATTCGACAAAGACTTTTCATTAGGGCTTAACTGCCAAACGTAAGCAATAGCTTTTCCCGCGAATTTCTCGTGATTGAAAACTCGCCCAATCAATACACCACGGTCATTTTGAAGAGGAAAAGTTCACCTTTCCGATAGAATTGGAATTGGCTTACATGAGTAGCCTTTATGCCACGAGAAATTGAATAATCTTTATGAAATGGAGAAGATTGATGTGTTCGATACAATACAATACAATACAATACAATAAAATAAAATAACATTAACATCTATTTCCGACCATGAATCTTATTGTTCGGGAATCATATAAATGTAATATGCATATTGTCATTACAATAGATTTACTATTCACTCCATATGCAAGGATTTTCAACAATTGTGAAACAATACAATTAACTGTAATTGACTCAAATTTGTTCGGAAAAAAATGATTTTTTCTATAGTTAAGATACATAACAACCTCCTTTTTCTATTGTCGATGTCTTAATTTACATTAGATTCAATTGTAGATACAATAACCCCTATTGTCATCTTATCGTTGTGAACAATTGTACATACTATAAATTCTATTGTATGGTTACAATACATTTAATTGTAAACCTATGAAATTTTTTTTTCGGAATAACCAGGGGGCATTCATTAAGGATTTCGCTGTAGCTCATATGGATTTCAGTATCAATGTGGTGAATATATGGTTTGGATGATTGCATCAACTTGTTCTTCCTAATATTCATAACTTTTATATGTGCGCATCGTCACGTCGTTATAGGAAACGAAGCGAGTGTTAAAGAGCAAGTTGATTTGTGCTACCATGCCAGTCGTGCCTTAGCATTGATCGATTTGTTTTGATGGGCCATATTTAGACAAAGATTTTACTTTATGGCCTAACTGACAAACGTAAACAACAGCTTTTTCCGTAAATTTCCCTTTATTCAAAATCTTCCAATTCTTCGAAATGGCTGTAGTAGATTATTGAGGCAAGTTTTCAGAGTCGAAAAATTCAAGGAAGAAGCCATTGTTTACGTTTATCAGTTAGGCCCTAATGAAAAATCTTTGTCGATTTCAGTTTTCAGATGTCCAAAATTGTCAAAATTATGTGAACTATGGTGCACCACTATGATATATAATGTTTCGGATACCGATGGCAGCATGATCGCTTCAGCAGGCGTTTTGCAGGCTTTTCATCTTCTGGGGTTGCCCGGATCTCGTCTCGCAATATCTCTGCCACAGTTTTGATTGTTTGCACTTTCACACAGAGACAAATTTGATAGTCAATTTTACCATTATTGGGGGTTAGGATGACTATGGCAGTATAGTTATTCTGAACCGGCCCCCACCCGAATTTTTTTTTTTTTTTTTTTTGCGTTGCCCCCCCTTATAAAAAAAAAAAAGAATTAACAAGAATTTTAAAAAATTTATACCAAAAAAAGGAGCACCAAGCAAAATTAATGGATAAAAATTCACAAACAAAAACAAAATTTTTTAAAAATCGATTCCCCACCCTGAGATTTTTCGATCATCTTGAATCTGGATTTAGATGTGTCGCACCCCCTGTTCTGAACCGACTATGATCATGGTCAAAACGACCATTAAAATTAGTTGATTAAACATTTACCATAATGTCTGAATAGTCCTTGTTACCATGATCATAGTCAAGAATGCCATGAACGTTGTAAATTCGTCCATTTTCATGGTTATTGTAACCATTGCATGCAATAGTCATCTTGACCATGATTAAATTGTCGGTATAACGATAGAATTTTCCTCAGAGCAGATGGTCGTCAACCAAGTTATTGAAATGATTGAAATCCATCTGAGACGAAAATTACATAAAAATCAATTGTAAAAAAATATATATATAGGGTGTTAGGTTCCTTAGTGCGAATATTTTCAGTGACGATAGTAGTTGACATTTGAAGAAAAAAATTGTTCTACGCATATGGTCAAATCTAAAAGTTTACGGAGTTATTGAATTTTTAATGTTTCGGTACATGTTAGTCATACATTATACACAACATGTCGTATTCATAACAAAATTACAAAAAAAAAAAACTAAGCAAGCTAGAAAGTTTATTTCAAAGAGAGAGTTGTAGAACACTTTTAAAGCCATGTTTTTGTTTAATTAACCACGACGTACGTACAAAAACATGAAAAAACCCTTGAAAAAAGATATGTTTAAAACATTTTTACCCCTAAAAAGACATTAAATGATAATTACTCAAGGTTTAAAAGTAGCTTTTATGTAGGAAATTTTCTTAGCTTTTAAATGGAGGAAAAGAATCTGGCTAAGTAACATAATTTTTGTGTTACAGCCAATTTACTAACATGTACGTTAAAAGCTCAAGAACTCCGTAATCTTTGAGATTATGCGTACCATATGCGTAGAACATTTTTTTTCTTCAAATATCATCTCATATCGCCCATGAAAATATTTGCACTAAGGAACCGAACACCATGTATGTTGCTCTACATCCACAACCATAATTATCATAATTAATTAAAATGCAAAATACAATCCGATAAACACCAAAATCCTCTGTCACAATTCACACAATTTGACACAAGAAGGCATGAAGCGATTCAAGACGGCGTTGTCAGCACCTCCGGCAGTAGAAGGTGTAAAAACGGCGTCAAAAAAATATTACGCCTTCTGAACGGTGTGATGCGTTTACACGGAAGGCGGTGTTGCGAGTCAGAGAAGGCGTGAAGTAACTACCTTCTTGGTTAGAAGGCGACGTAGGACGGTGAAGGATAGACGGTATCCCAACGGAAGGTGCGATTACGCCTTCTATTTTGTATGAAGAAGGCATCACGATGCCGTGTGTGTATTCAGGCCTTAAGACCTAAGCAACGAGCTGGACTGTCGACTTACAAGAAAGTGGTGACTCCAAATCGCGACGATAAACAAAACACCACCGCCAAACCACCACCGCCAAAGTTGTACACGACGATGCTGACGAAGTTTGATTGCGTGGTACAGGACGATGAAACTTACGTCAAGGCAGACTTTAAACAGCTTCCTGGACAGGAATTTTATACGGCAACCGGACGGGGAAAGGTGGCAGATACTTTCAAGCACATTAAACTGTCAAAGTTCGCGAAGAAATATCTGGTGTGGCAGGTCATCTGTACTTGTGGCTTGAAGAGCAACGTTTACATTGCGACCGGAACCGTCAACCAGGAAATTTATCTGAGCGAGTGCCTACAAAAACACCCACTGCCTTTCCTGAAGCAACACAATTGTTCCGTTCTATTTTGGCCGGATTTGGCATCTTGCCATTACGAAAAAAAAGGCCATGGAGTGGTATGCTGCCAACAACGTTCAAGTGGTGCCCAAGGACAAGAACCCTCCCAACACGGCAGAGCTCCACCCAATCGAACAATATTGGGCCATCGTCAAGCGGAACCTTAAGAAGACTCAAAAAGCTGTTGTGACCGAGAAACAGTTCAAGGCAAACTGGCGTTCTGCGGCGAATAAAGTGGACATGGAGAATGTATAAAATCTTATGTCAGGTGTTGAACGAATGACCCGGCAATTCGCATTCGGTAAAAAGGAAGCTTCGGGTAAGGTGCTCGAGAGGGTTATCCTCAACAGACTGACAACATACACGGAGGGTATAGGCGGTCTGTCTAATAACCAGTTTGGCTTCCGTAAAGGGAAGTCGACGGTGGATGCCAACCTGTCCGTCACCAAGACTCGCTCCAACGCCTTCAGGTTCCTGGGTACCTGTACAAGATTCTCGAAAGCTACTTCCAGAATCGCGTACTGGTATACAATACAGAGGCAGGCCAGAAACGTGTGCAGATCACCGCAGGCGTCCCACAAGGTTCGATCCTGGGTCTGGTGTTATGGAACACGATGTACGATGGGGTAGTGCGGCTTGAGTTCCCGAGCGGGGTGAAGATAGTCGGGTTCGCGGACGACATCACCCTAGAGATATGTGGTGAATCCATCGAGGAGGTCGAGTTAACGGCCTCGCACTCCATTGGCATTGTGGAGAGATGGATGAGCAGGCAATTGGAGCTAAATGAATTATGGAGAGTGTGAGCTGTTTAGTGGAATACCTGTAACTAAAAAATAAGAAGAATGATTATTAATTTCCATTTAATTCCAACTTTCGTATTTCGTCTACAATGTGCAGACTTCTTCAGTGTCGTGTACTAATACTCGACTAAGTCGACTACGTCGAGTATTAGTACACGACACTGAAGAAGTCTGCACATTGTAGACGAAATACGCGTATCTGTCAAGATAAGCAATAAAGGTAGTTGGAATTAAATGGAAATAACTAATCATTCTTCTTATTTTCTAGTTAATTGGAGCTTGCCCACCATAAGACCGAGGTCACGGTGGTGAAAAATCGAAAATCGGAGCAACATGCGTTGATCAGTGCAGGTAACTACACAATAGAATCGAAGAGGTTCTTGAGGTATCTTGGGGTTATGATCGACGATAAGCTGTCCTTTGTCAGTCACGTCGATTACGCCTGCAAGAAAGCTCGGCGGTGAAAGGGAGTAAGCGTAAACTCCTGGCCAGCGCCGCCCTGTCCATACTTAGGTACGGCGGGCCGGCATGGATCACCGCTATGAGTACCAAGAGCTACGCAAGTAGCCTAGAGAGTACACACAGGCTTATGTGCCTAAGAGTGGTGAGTGCATACCGAACGGTATCACGCGACGCGGTCTGCGTCCTAGGGGGGATGATGCCAATAGGCATTGTCATAAAAGAGGACGTAGAGTGCTTCGAGCAACGTGGAACAAGAGGTATTCGGAAGACCACTAGAGCCGCATCCAAGGTTAAGTGGCAAAGGGAATGGAACAACTCCACCAAAGGTCGGTGGGCCCACCGACTAATCTCGGAATTAACCGGGTGGGTCGGTAGGCGACACGGTGAAGTGAACTTCCACTTAATATTGTCTGGCCACGGCTGTTTTAGACAATACCTGCACAAATATGGGCATGCACAGTCCTCCGCATGCAGCGAGTGCGCGGGAGTCGAGGAAACTGCGGAACATGTGTTCTTCGCATGTCCTCGCTTTGACGGCGCGAGATCCGGCATGATTGCCGTAAGCGGTCACGACACGACTCCGGATAACTTGGTCCAGAGGATGTGCCAGGACCGGGACGTCTGGGACGCGGTATGCGTAGCAGCCTCCCAGATCGTCCTCGATTTTCAACATAAATGGCGAAACGACCGAAGGCAGGTCGCAGGGACCACCTAACTACTAAAACCCTAAGTAGTTAGACATAGTGGGTGCTTAACAAGCACAACAGCCCCCTCCCCGAAGTAATACCGTAAGGTGGTCCAGGGACATCGCAATAACGTATAAAGCATAAACACATTATTTAATTTATGTATTGTGAAATGAAATATGCCATCCAAAATATGATCGAAAGCCCCTCGAAATTTATTTACATTTGAAACGTCAGCCCAGTTACCGAGAAGCATCCGCTAACTGGGCTGTGCACTTAGCCCAGTTAGCGAACGGTTGCTGTATATTGAAAATATACTTTTAGTAGTCAAAGAAAAAACAAAACAAAACTTAAAAAATAAAATCCACACTTGTGAGGTTAGATAATGTGTAACATGGTTCAAAATTGAAGCGGAGCGTACTTGTTTGGATCCCGATTAGAAGCTGCACAAACATGCACACGAAACAGCATACACCCACACATGTAAGGCAAACATATCATGAAAGAAAATGGAAATTAAAGACTTTTGTATAGAAAATTCATTTGGACACAAGGAATGTTTTTGGAAAGAAAAATGTGAGTGTTTTTAAGCACGCTGAGGTTTGTCAAATTACCTTTAGTTTGTATTCAGAAACTTGATACATAGTCGAACCATGGTTTTAAAAGTTCGTGTATTTTTTTTTTTTTGGCACTACAATTGGCATAAATTTACGTAAAAAAACATCTAAGCTTAGGCCAAATGTTTCTCCAAAAGATGATTGCGAGTGTCCAATTTTGGCGGAAATGTTTCACTTAGCACAGCCTACTACATCGGTACACTTGGAGGTCAACAAACCAAACGGATTCACACATCGACCATGTTTTGATAGATGGTCGGCAATTCTCAGACATCATCGACGCAAGAAACTATCGAAGTGCCAATATCGTTCTTACCATTTACCTGTGTCAAAACATGGCTTTTTTTAAGATATCAAGTAAGGTCAATTTTGCAGCAGACGACAAAAAAGATTTGTTTTTACTGCAAGGGAAAACAAGGCTGCCAGTCACACTGCCAGATTTAATGTAGCTATAAGTTGGATAGGCGACACTCATGTGCAAGATGATTCCAGTGTAATTAGATTTGAAATTTTACACAACAAATTTGAAAAGTTTTGTTCGAGCTTGAACGCGAGGGGCCTTTTTGAGATTGCATATTGGATCGTTGCAAATCCTTATCAAATTTAAAAAGAAAAAACCATCGCTCCCAAAGAAACCACTACAATCGTAACAGTATTATGAATCGCGAAATTCATCGCGTAATCGTGCGTCATCGTCACCGATTTTCACTCGTATCGCGAGCAGTCATATTGATGTCTGGCAGCCATGATACGAGGATTTGAGCTACCCTTTTCTTTTCTGGCAACAGTGTTCAAATTTCTTTTGCTTAGTTTTGTTCAAGTGAATCCAAGCAAGTAGGCTTTTCGAAACAAAATCAGTCAGCCCTGGTTAGAGTGTTTGTCTCTGTTCTAGTAGCAGGCTGGCAAATCTAACAAATGGCTTCGAAATATGTCTCGAAACGGCTCAGTGTCCTCATCATCATCATTTGATGACTGATTGTGGGTGCTGGTATTTGCGAGAGTTTTAACTGAATCCTCCTGGGTATCCTCCAAAGCTTCATATGTCGAGTCCTCATAAAGTGCTCCATACGTAGACATTCCGTCACGGCTCTAATTCAAGAGTAGTTTTTCGTCTTTTTGTTGTAAAAGTTTCATATCATCTGGTGTGATTTAATTTTATAACAAAGTTAACATATTTTCCAACTTACACTTCTCTCCGTATTACACACTACTTGAGATTCGCATAAAGGGCAAGTCGACATGAAGTTTTCATAAGGGCCAATGTTGCAAACAACGTAAACAATGGCTTCTTCAACTTTCTTGAAAGCTACTCTGCTCACATAAAACGAGAATGTTCTACCAGAAACTCAACACATCCCTCAGAGGCGTCTTGCCCTGAGCTGAAATGTGTCGGGATAAAGATGGGAGTATTCTGACAAACGATTGTGAGGTGACCGAAAGGTGGAAGCAGCACTTCGATGAACATCTGAATGGAGTACAGAAAGAGAACCAAGACAGCGAAGGAAGTACCGTCGGCGATGCAGCAAATGACGGAGATGTTCCACCCCCGACAATAGGTGAAGTTAAGAATGCCATCAAGCAGATGAAGAATAACAAATCGGTTGGAGAGGATAGTATCGGAGCAGAACTCATCAAGATGAGCCCGGACAAGTTGGCCAATTGCCTGCATTGACTGATAGTCAGGGTTTGGGATACCGAACAGCTGCCAACGTAGTGGAAGGATGCGCTATATGCCCTTTCTACATGAAGAGCGACAAACTGGACTGTGTAAATTATCGTGCGATCGCCGTCCTTAATGCCTATAAAGTGCTATCGCAAATCGTCTTTCAGCGACTGTCGCCACTAGCAAATAGATTCGTGGCCAGTTATCAGGCCGTCCTCATCAAAGGCCGGTCTACAACGAACCAAATCTTCACTTTGCGGCAGATCTTCCAAAAGTGCCGTGAATATAGAGTCCTTACGCATCATCTATTCTTCTTCACTTCAAAGCCGAATATGATACAGTAAACTGAAAAGAGCTATGAATGCCCTAATAAATTTCGTATGGTTATTTTTCTTAACAACCTATTTGGGGTATCATCCAAACCAGTAAAGAAATGGCTGGAGGATTTGTGATATCGTTCGTTAAAGGTAATTTTTTATCAGGGTGATCATGGACGAGAACGGCAACTCGACGACGAACCCAGTATTCGTAAGGTGGTCAAATCTGGACGAATACGGTGGGCAGGACATGTTGTGAGAATGCCGGACAATCATCCTGCGAAAATAGTGTTCAATGGGAAACCGGCTGGCACAAGACCACGAGGGACACAACAAGCAAAATGGTTAGAACTGGTGGAACAATTGGAGGGGAACCGAGAAAGTTGGAGGGATATTGTGAATCAATGACTTTATGCCATGAAGATAAAATAAATAACAGAAGTTATGATGTTTTCATGAAATAGGAGAAAAAAAACTGGATTAAGATAATGTCAGAACTTAAAATTCTAGCCTACTCTTCAGCTTGGGATCTAATAACGTTCCGCATCCTACATTGGACAATATTTAAAATCCGGACTTAGAAGTTTACACCTTGTAAAGCACAATTTAATTTCATGCCTAGCAGTTTTTTTTTTTAATTTTTATTTCTAATTATTATTGTTATTCCTGTGCGGCCGAATATTATTCGCATCATTAATGAAATTTTACATTTAAATTATGGTTAGATTTATTATTTAGGTCCTCCCTTAGTTTAATTTGGAGCTCTGGAGCTCTGTCGCAGCAACAAAGCAAATCCATGCTGGAGGTGGCTGGGTTTTCATGCCGGGCTGGTCTTAGAATTTTACGTTGAGCCTAATTTGCCGACTCCCATTGTAATTTTCGCACAAAAATGCTTATGACACACATGTGATACAGTACCGTTGAACGTATTTAATCGTGTACCTCAAACTGTACGTTTTGTTGTACCGGATTAAAGAAGTATCACAATAGATTTTTCAAGTCTGACGCAGGTATTATACAAATGCCAAAATGGTACCTGACATCGAAAGCTCTGTCATTAACTGTGGAAGTTTATTTAGATTTCGGTAGATTTGATCATAATGGTTAAACTTTGAAAAAAATGGCTGCGTAGTTCGCATCGAAACAACCATTCATGAAATGCGGCGGGAGCTTCATGCGATGTTATATAGAATGAACACAGGTGGTATAAAAAGCTTCGCACACGGCGCTGAGAATCACTCAAGTGTAAGTTGAATTTTACTTAATTTGATGAAAATAAAATTTACTCACAACGTAAGCATCGATTTGTATTTCCAAAGGAACAATTCAAAAGGTCCTTTCAGCTTTGATCGATTCTCTTCATCTAATTTCAATAATTGAAATTAGATGAAGAGAATCGATCAATTGTTTAATTATTAAACAATTCACAGCTATCCAAACGTTCTCTGAGAAAAATTCTATCGTTATACCGACAGTTAAATCATGGTCAAGATGACTAAAATAACCATGAAAATGGACGAATTCACCACGTTCATGGCATTCTTGACTATCATCATGGTAACAAGGATTATTCCGACATTATGGTAAATGTTGAATCAACTATTTTTAATGGCCGTTTTAAACATGATCATAGTCGGTTCAAAATCACTATACTACAACAGTCATTCTAACTCCCAATAATGGTAAAATTGACTATCAAATTTCTCTCTGTGTAGTTTGCACTATGATTGTTACATACACTCAGCGTAATCAACTTTCGATATTCATAAGATTGCATTATGATTATTTGCTACCAGAAATCGTTACGAATTTCAACAATTTACCTTATGAAATATAACGATGTTGAAAAAATAAAAATATGGAGCAACCTGGATTTGAACCTTGAACGTTGAGGTTATGGGTCCAGTGACTTGACCACTAACACTTGTAAACAACTAGAAAATGAGAAGAATGATTAGTAATTTCCATTTAATTCCAACTACCTTTATTGCTTATCTTGACCGATACGCGTATTTCGTCTACAATGTGTAGACACTGAAGGTGTATATAATCCCCGACATATTCCAGGCGTTACATTAGACATAAGACCTATCCTTGATGATTGAATCTTACATTGACTTTGTATTTGACTTATCATGGCAAAACAAATAAATCGGATTGTACATTCTACGCACAAAATAAAGACTTTAGTGCACAAACAATTTTCGATCAAATGTTTAGGTGTAAATACTAGTTACTCTTGATTGCCCTGCCCTTCTGTTCAAAAAGGGGTTTGGGCGCGTTCTGTCACCTTGGTCGTAGCAAATTTTATGTGTGAACGGGCTGCCACATCAACGTTCAAAAGTGCTTGAATCAAATGAACAGCTTGTAATGATCATTTGAAGATGCGATGGAGGATCATTGCCCTGATATTCCCAAATGTGGTACGTAGTAAAATGTCTCTTGTCTTCTATAAATAAACGTGTTTGAATTAACCAAACACGTGGACACTCATCGGGAAGGATCTCTCATATGCATCCGTCAAACCATTCTGAACGGCCGTTGTGAGAATATCACCATGAAAATCTCACTTGTGCATTGCGTATTACCAATAACTGGTGCCTCCTCTCTTTTCTCCTGTTTTCATCCTTATCCCGTAACCGCAAGCAATACCATGTTTCAAGTACGTCGTGGGACTAGAAAATCAATAAGTGGCACTGAAAAGAGCTGTTTGATATCAAAGCCGTGAATTATTTTTGCTGGTCGCCTCTCCGGTTGATTTCATATCCGTTGACTCCAAGAACAATTCTTGAAAATTAAAATAGTCCAAAGCTATTCTTCTGCCAACTTTTCGTTGGCTTTTTTCAGCTAGCTGTCTCACTGGCGTTCACCTGTCCATTAGCTAACAGTTTCCATTTGCTTGTCGCCTTCCCGTTGACTGTCTATTATATCCATTCCTAAATTTCCGAAAATATGCCAATTTAAGTTAGATGAGATCAATAAGTTTGTGTGCAGGAATGATTTTTCCAAAATGTGTTCATGGAAAATCTTATAATAACTGCTCAAAAAGTAATTAAATGCAACATCAACTATAACAAACAAGAGATGAATGCGTACTGATGCACCAAAAGGACATCTTTCTTTAAAATGGGCAATTTTTAGTAGATTTACAACGCCACCTAAGATCTCCCTGCAGCTTCATTTCTTATTAATCTTGCAAAAATAGACTCATCATCAAAAACATTTTGGTTGTTGACGAACATAAAAAAATATTCAAATAGGATTATCTGTTCTCATGCTATGCCTGGTCTTAGGTGTATGTCATACCATATATTATACAAAATAATTGATCCATTGTGCCATAAGCTGACATGAGTTTGTAATGTTAAATTTTTTGTTATGATTGTGCTTTATTTGTATTAAATTTTGCCAGATTTTTTATTTCTTTAGAATATTTTTTGTTACGACTTCTGTTCTTTTGGACACTTGCAAACCAAATATCCACACAGTTATTTGACAGAACATGTAATATTCTGCGTTATCTAATGCACATATTTGGAATGCTGTATTTTGCATAAATGCATTGCATATTTCATGTAAATTTAAGCCAGATATCCACTGAATCAGGTTTGTTGAAAGATTGCAAATTAGCCGGCGTCGGTGGTTTAGTGGTAAGCGTGACTGCTACTTGGCACCCCAGTGGGTCTGGGTTCAATTCCAGTCGACGTCGGTGGTTTTTCTGAGGCGATAATATCTGGTCACGTCTTCCTTTGGATGGGAAGTAAAGCCGTTGGTCCCGGCTCATATTCATGAGTCGATAGGTAGGGTCCAGGTGGTGGAGTCACCATGTGAGAAAACAGGCCGACGGAAAAAAAAAATAAAAAGAAAGATTGCAAACAATTCCGTTGCTAAAGCTTGCGTTAGGCCCAAACGTTATGTGGACGGAAACGGCAAGTTTGACAGTTGTCGCAAATGACGTCGATATGTCCAATTGAAATCATCTTGGATCCAATCAGTTTTCTATCCGACAAGCAGGTTTAGTAAGATTGCGCTCCTTCGCTGCCATCGCCGGTCCGCTTCCGTTATGACTGCTTTCGAGCCTTTTAGCTTGCAATTGAACGAAGTAAAATTTGACGCATGGTACCATCTCACATAAATTTCATCAACTTAATTTGATGAACTCATTTTAATTCGCTGCAAATCGAATTGAATCAGCTTAACAGAAAATGCGCAGTTGGTGAATCCTACACTCCCGCTTCATTTTACTCAATTTTTTGAGTACAATTGTATACTATCTCTTTTTCTCTCTCACGGAAATGTTACTCAATTTTCGTAAAAAGTGGATCTACTCATAAAATTGAGAAGATCCATTTTTTACGAAAATTGAGTAACATTTCCGTGAGAGAAAAAAGAGATAGTATACAATTGTACTCAAAAATTGAGTAAAATGAAGCGGGAGTGTAGTAACAAACGTTTACTTTCCTTCAACTCAAATGTCAAATCGGTGTGACTGACGTTATGATTCAATGACGTCTATATAAGCTCTAGCCCAACGCACTGCTTGCATGTATTGGAAGCAAAAATAATGTAAACATTGCTAAGCCGACGAGTGATGACGTAACGCTATACAACTTTCTATGGGCGTGCATATATAAAGATCAAAAAAATGGTATAAACGTTCATTATAAATGCTGAATTGTGGAAATAATCATGACACAAATGCCATTTATTGAGCAGAAGCATTTCCTCCCGATTACATGGATCATTTAAAGTGAGTTTAAATGGGATAATTGAATTTCTGCCACACAAACTTGCAAACGCTGGGACTTCACAATCGATGAGCGATAAAGAACCGATTTTCCGTCAACAATAGACTGGAATCGGTTGAAAAATTAAGTTCTATAGCGCACACAATAAACAATCACGGAGCGAACGAATCAAACAAAAATAGTATGACGTAGATTTTTCCGAGCTCTCGTGTAGCGTGCAAAAGGAACGCGGCGGTATTAGTGTCATGAGTGAATTTTGCTCATTTTACTAATATTGTTATGGCTGCTGGGCAAGACCTTATATAGACGTCATAGGTAATGCGTGTGTTAAAATATTGATAAAATAGTATAGTAAAAATCGATTATGATTTGCTGCGTTTGATTAAGGTAAGACATCCGTTGTAGACGGTTACAGAGTTGTTTGCATGGTTTTTTTTAATAATAGCGATTAATCTATAAATCAACACTGTAATTAATTAAGTGTTTAATTGTAAATAATCGTTAATTAATTCATTACTTGTCATTAATTTATTACTTGTTACAGTACAGTCAAATAAGTGCCTTCGAATGATTTTGTCATCCAGTATGCAACGGTGACAATAAGAGGGGCAAAATAAACACTGTGCATTCAAGTGTTAGGCAGAACGATAAGTGTTGATTGATTCGAAAAAAATCACCACTTAAGTGATAAGCTTAACCTTTGTGGCTATCTTCGCGGGCGTTGCAAGCTACTGCCACAACATAAACAGACGGATATGAAAATAAGTTGGGCCGATAAATCGATACGAATCAGCTGCCAATTAAAGTCAACGATTATTTATTGATTTTGATTTAACATCAAATTTGTCATTTGGTTAGGAAAAAGTTTCACCGCACAGTATGTACGAAACGACTAGTAGTGGGGAAAACTTGTTACTTTGACATACAAGAATGGTACTGAAAAAATACATAGATGGCGCAAGCAATGAAATGTACAGACCAACATTGACTCAAATGTGTTTCAAAGCGACTGATAACCAAAACATAGATTCGAGAAGTTTATTTTGGTGCTCTTGACATTTTTATACGCATTTATCGAGATGATTTTATGTTGAAGTAGAAACCATATCTCAATTCATTTCATAATACATTGTATCGCAAAAATAGGGAGGAAGAGAGTTCATTGATAACATAGGGATCATTGTTATATTTAAAACTTAGACGACCTCACCATCCTCTTCTGAACGTGAAGCTTACAACCAACGTAAGACATTACAGTCTAATTTTATCCTGCATCAGAGACTAAAACAAATTAAAACGAAACTTCCGAACAGGTGAAATGTTTACCATTATACAGGTCGCAAAACCAACGCAAAACTTCAAACTATTCATTGCTAAAGATTTTAGTCAGTATACCTTGACATTTCTTTTGATTCATATAGACCCAAGCCGATCAATCTATGCATCGTAGTTATTGAGAGTTTTGCATGTTTCTATTTGATTTTTTTTTTGGTGCATCCTGTATTGATTTGGTTTCATGGAACTTTAGAAATTATCGGAGCATTGCATACCAACTGTCATTGATTGTGCAATTCTACACCTATCAATAGCTCGCCCTGACCGTGCATTTTACGTTGTCCATTACCTCATCCTGGTATCTACGGAAAATCCCGTCAGTTACAGTTGGGATTTGAAACCAAAATTCTAAGTTTTGCTATTTATAACATTTGCACACATTTTAAAAATGGTGGTTGATTGGTGGATAAGTTGAAGAATTGCTTTTTTATATTTCATATATTTTAAACACGGAAAACCATGGCCTAGTGAGATCAACTATCGATACAGTGTCAGCGCTTTCCAAATATACAGAATCGAATCCCATGTCAAAAACATAAAAAAAAAAGGAGATCTGTCAGTCATTCATGCAACCACCAGAGAGACGTTTCTTTTTAATTTGTTGCAACATATTCGTAGCTCTTTTTATTGTTCTCGTACACTACACGAATTTTCTTTCTGTGTAAATAAATGCTTTTTGCTTTTGACAGCTGTGCATTTGGCATTAATTGCGAAGGTAGCTTCATAAATAGTACAAATCAGTTTCGTTGCAGATAACAACCCCCAAGAGATTTGTTAGTTCTACTTTTGTTTTCGTTATATAAACTAAAATTTATTTTGAAGTCTGCTTTGACGTTTGTTTCATCATCCACATCCACACAGTCAAATTTTGTCAGCAATTTGTCGTAAAGCTTACGCGCTCTTGTTTTCAAACTGGTTTCCTGCTTCTCGTTCCTGTTTGAGGTTTTTATTACCTTGAACGACAGCAGAAAGTGAAGAAAGCTCCCACCGCTTTCTTCACTTTTTGAACGAAAGAATACCATGTTTTGACCTTTCTAGCCACATCTCGGATGGAAAGGTTCGGGTTTTGCTTAATCAGCCGAAGTACTGCATCCCGCTGGGATTCGAAGTTGTCGATCCTAGAGCCGTATTGCGGATCTCGAAACGAAGAACTTTTTCTCACAAGCGTTCGTACAAGAAGTCGTTCGTTTCGAGCTACGTAATGCCACCCCTGGTTTCCCGATCGAGAGTCAACGGATCCTTCGTTTCCGTTTCAAAACGCTACTTACTGTTTTGCTATGTCATGATGCGACATAGACGGATTTTCCACACTCTTGGGCAATTTTTTTCCACGCACTTGTTGTTCTTTCGACTCTATTCTCAATACAATGCTTTTGTGACAGCAAACCGTATGTCAACCGTATGCGGTATTGGTGACATCTTTATATTGAATCCTGAAGACTTGTTGCTTATCTTGACAGATACGCGTATTTCGTCTACAATGTGAAGACTTCTTCAGTGTCGTAGTTAAAGGTAGTTGGAATTAAATGGAAATTACTTATTTTTCTTCTCATTTTCTAGTTATCTTTATTGACAAATAAGGCTCCATTTTTCTTCAGCTGATTAATTTCCTCCAGTGATCCCTTGGCACAATGGGCCGAGCCCAGGTGCGGCCAAAAGACCACAACCTCCTTCGCGCGATACTTCTAGATGAGGGCGTCAACTACTGGCAAGCACTTCGTACTGAATATCTCCTCGAACACCACAAGCCCCGAAGGAAAGAACAGTGGCTTGGACATTCTCTTCTTGCTGATCGTCAGTCACAGAAAGACCTTCTTTGAGAACTTGGCGTGGGAGATTTATTTGACGTCAACGCTTATCTCCCGGGTGGCGAACGAAAATACCCAGTCCTCTGCACGTCGTTGGCGTCCAGCGTCAAGTAGGTTTCGTCATCCATTATGATCACGACGTAGCGCTTCGGCGAAAAGATGTTTTTCACCAGTAGCTTCAACCGCTCCTTCTGGGACCTGCCTGCAACTCAGCCACGGCCGGCCTCCATCTTGCAAAGTTACTTTCTTCACCGTTTGACCGGCTCCACAGGACGATGAAGCCACCTTGCTCTCCGTCTTCCTCTTCAGCTTATGTGGCACTTTGCTGTTGCGCAGCACTGTCGAGTGGCATCCTAGCAGTACAGTTGTTGCAAAGCGGATGAAATAACTTTATTGTGACTCAATTGAGTCACAATCAAGATGCTGCAAACAATAATGTTGGTTTCGTGTTGGTTGGAGCTCGACGCTCTCACCTTTCACCAGAAGGGAGAGTTTGTTGTGAATACCGAGAGAAACCTTTGTGCGTAGTTGCTTCAAGATTGCTGATTCTCCCAAAAATTAACGTTATCGCCTGCCGAGTTGCTCACCAACAATTGAACAAGACCATATTAGGCTCTCCTTTCGTCATGCCTTATTTTTCCGACGTTAGGTGCTTATGCCGGGGTAAAGTTTTAAAAAGAGTTTTTGATTTGAAACATGAAATTAAACAATTCATGGAAATTAAAGGAAAGCTGGTTGATTTTTTGCAGACAAGAAGTGGATTTGCCAGATTTTGCGTTTTTGACCGACAGAACAACGCATTTGAACGAATTGAACCTTAAGCTTCAGGGAAAACAAAATTTTGTTCATGAGTTGCTCCAACACATGAGAGCTTTTGAGACTAAATTGCGTTTGTGGGAGATTCAATTGAGAATACGAGATTTTTTACATTTCGCTTCAATGTCGACATGCTCGATTAGGGAAACCAAAAAATAAGTCGACATGATACTTTCACTAAAATCGGAGTTCAATGATCGGTTCAATGAAATCAAAACGAATAAATATCTTCTCTGTGCCGTGGGGCGATGACGTGGGCATGGTACCAAGCCATTTTCAGCCATGAGATGCCTTCAAGAAAACGAATTTGCTGGAACTTTATTCGAAATACATCAGTGCGGATATATTTCCCGAATTCCCGAACATGCGTTGAAAATGCTGTCTCTATCTAGCACTACATATCGTTGTACACAAATGTTTTCAAACATGAAAAATGTAAAATCAAAACCCAGAAATCGCTTGACAGACGAGCATTTGTAAAATGTGCTACGACTTTCTGGTTCAGATCTAACTATTGATATTGATAAGCTCGTCAAAGAATAACGCTATCAAGCAAATAAGAGAACAGACTGTGAAGATACAAATATGGATTTGTTAACATAAATGAGAACTGACTATGTAAGTAAAAATTTGTAAAACCGTTAAAATGATACGTGCTATAAATTGAAGACAAATCTTAATGACCGTCAAAAAGCATATTCATATCATTTCTTCAATATATTCACACATCCTTGGAAAAATCCTCAAATGTCTTTAGAAAATTCGCTGCGGCCCGCCATATCAGTCGGAAAATGCCTTGTGGACCTCAAACCTTATCATGCTGACCATAGTTCTAAGATATGCGCACAGCAAAATTTAGGTTTATTAGCCACATCTTTTTTATTTGTCAATACCAAGATGTGAAAGAGGCCAAGAAGTTGTGGAAGTTCTCTAAAAAGTACATTTGTAGTTGTGGTTTGAAGAGCAAATTTCTTCATAACTACAGGTAGGATTAACCAACAAGTTTACCCAAACCAGTGTTTGCAAAAACGGCTACTACCATTCATCCAAAAGCACACGAGTTTTATGTTGTTTTGGCCTGACTTGGCGTCTTGTCATTATGGTAAAGCGGCTCAGGAGTGGTATGCAGGAAACTACGTCAACATTGTACCAAAGGACTGCAATCTTCCGAACACCCCAGAACTTCGTCCAATTGGAAGATTTTGGGTCATTGTGAAGCGAAACCTTGGAAAATCGAAAAGAGAGGCAAATAATGAGAAAGATTTTGGTAAAAAGTGGAAAAATGCTTCCAGAAAGGTGACTGAGGGCACTGTGCAGAACTTATTGGATGGTATCAAACGTATAATTAGAGCACAGACAAACAGACGTAACACTAAGAACAAATTGCCTTACAATACATCGTCATAAATATAAATTTAGATATGTTAAAACACTAGCGCTATCTGAAGGCCGCTCTGCCCATTTAAGTGTCAACCATGTTTGATTGTCTTGCCTGCCGCAACAGCTGCCAAAGAGCGCGCCCATGAACACGCACACTACTTCAGGCTCGCTTGACTGTCGATCGTTTGTTTTGAAGCAAGCGAAGCAGGTTCGTTGAAAAGTGAAAATTAGTGGACACTTGCTCCTCCGTTATTTCCTCAATCAATTCATGATTGACCTGACTGGCAAGGAACTCGATGTCTTGGAATTCAATTTCCGTTTCGTGGGAGGGTTCACCAGGCATCTCAGAAATAATGTGCGTAGCAGCATGTGGCGACGGGATGGCATTGCCAGATAACAAAACAAAATACTTTTTTGCTTACCCTTTCTCAGGCTTGTACTAGTTTTTATAAGCTGTCGAGTTGAAATGGTCGGATCATAGTTTCCGCTTTTCGACCGCCTTTTGTGCGCCACCTTCAAACTCCACCACAAACTCCCTTCACTGGCAACATTTCACCCACTGCGCGCATCTACTTGATGTCAAAATTAAATTCTATGTGATATTATTAGTAATATTAATCTCAATAAATTTCATAACCTCCTACGTCACGGGGAAAACTACAAAAGCAGTTTCCGCAGTTTTTACCTTCCCGATTAAAGCAAAATTAAAATTCACATTTGCCTCCCTATGTTTGACAAAAAACAAACAAAACATTTCCGAACACACTCACACTTGCAAGCGATGTTAGTGCAAATAAATCACTCAGCAGGAACATTTTATAATTGTCGATGCGGGCGCTGTGAGTGGTGGCTTGGCCAACTATTTGTATTCAAATTAAGCGTTTGTTTAGGTGGACGATGGGCATCAATTAGAGTGTTAAGTCTGGTTGTCTGTGATTAGAGCATACGGATATAACAAGTCCGAGTAATAATATTTTGAAGTAAATGAGTTATAAATTAGGATTTAGAAATAAATAGAAATCCTGCGAATTTTTCTTTGGCTTAAAGTACCGTACCTTGGCTGAAAATCTCGATATTCATGAAAACAATTCCACAACCAGGGAAAAATTTAATAAAGGGAATTTACATTCTCAATTTGAACGGCCATCCTGCTTATATTTTATTTCAAAATATATGCTCTATGAAACGCTTGAACAGAACTCAACATTGTAGATTAATTAATATTTCTTATGACCAATTTGAAAAAAAAAAGCCATCGGCATTATAAATACGAAGATGTAAATCATACAAAATTGTAATGAACTGCCCAATCTTAAAATTCAATGCATGAAATACGCTGAGATTATAGCAGTCGCTCAACAGTCATTTGAATGTTAATTAGTATTGAACTCGCAGGCTTTGGTGTGAAGAAGATTAAGTAATGATTTAAAATAATAATTCTTCTAATACTTATAACCGGAATTTAAGCAGTTATTGTTGTATTCTTTTTCCATTTTGTTTTTAAATAAGAGATTTCAATCAAAATTCTAAAAACAAAATCGCCCAGTTTCGAATTAAACCCTGGCAACGACCTTCTAAATAACAGAGTACTTTGCATCCACTTATTAAGCGGGTTGCTTCAGGCAATAAAGTAAGAACATAATTATGCGAAAATAATATAATCAAATGGAACGAAAAACACAGCAAAAAGACTCCAATGAAGAATTTTGAACAGAGTGTGATTCTTTCATCGTTCTGCTTGAGACCGTTCCTCAGGTCATGCCTGCATGATTTTCGTTTTACCCCTAGATTTGCTTAGCTAAAGAAGACAAATGTTGTATGAGGGACTAATTTGAATGCTCTCAAAAACAACGGAATTCTTATTCATAGCCCAGTTTCAGTATGCCGAAATACTTGGATCATTGTCGATTTTCCTAAGGATTTTAGCATACAAGTCGTTGAATAAATAATTAATCGAGCTCGCTGTGCTACGCAGGACCTATTTCATTTCGAGCCACAGGTTTTTTTAACCATGACTACATAACTTAAGCAGCGCGTTGTACCTAATTTAAAACGATTCACCCAACATCTACGCCATAAGTTTTAAAATCAATCTTCCCATCAATCATGTAAATCAAATTACCAAACCCAAATGGTAAGCCATCACTAATGAACTGTTGAACATCGTCAGCAGCAAGCTCAGGTTTAATCCAATATGTTTTGTATTTTCCCTTTTTTTTCAGTCCACTCGTCTACACAACTCTCGTGCGTGTCCATCGCCCGTGTGGAGTACCCAGTGTCGGTACGGCACATTACCGGTCTCACTTAATTATTTATTTGCACCAATAGATAAACAGTTTGATAGACAACACTGGCAAGAAACAAATAAAAATAAAAATCGCGATCAAAATGAACAATGTTTACAGTTCATTCCTCTCGCTCTCGTAGGTAGATCGTTACATGGTGTTCATTCAAGCGTGCAAGTCCGCGATCGCAATGGTAGATTTCTAGTTTCTGCGGAACGATCGTGCCTGGTAGTTCTTATTCCCCAAAATCGGGAATGTTCGGCAGCTCTCTTGAATTTCACCTACCAATCTACGAAAATAATGGATGTCAGTTAGTATGAAGTAGTGCCAACAATAAATGGAAACGTGACTGCAGCTAGATTAGGGGCATTTTTGTTTGCGGTTGTTTTGTTGTTCACTCATGTGTTTCGTCGGCTTTTCATAGTCGGCTGCAGTGAGGATTATACTCTCTTGCACCTGGAAACATACATGTGTACATTGGTGCGATGGAAAATACTACGAAGCGCTACACAAACGTACGGTTCATGCGGCTCTACAAGTGAGTTCTGTTTTGAATAGGGATGTACTTAATAAAAATGTACACACCAAATCCTAGTTTTGATGTTCGGTAAAGATATTTAAAATAATTTCTTTACTGAATGATCTGTAAAATTTCTTCAATTTATAGAAATCTATCAAAGAACTAAAAGTTTTCGGTAATTCGTATGAAAAAAGTACTGAACATATCGAGACAAAATCGTCAAAAGGTCGAAAGTAACATTTGTAAACAATGACTTCAAACGTAAATTTCCTGGAAATGCCAGGTTGCTTACATCTATATCCACTACCGACGGGAAGGTAATAACTCCCTGTATCTGTTTCTGGTGTTATTTTGTTTGTGGAGCAAGCAGATCCCAGAAAAATACGCTAGAAGTCATTGTTTACAAATGTTACTTTCGACCTTTTGGCTATTTTGTCTAGATATGTATTTATTTTACAGATCTCGAGTAATTCATGTTAAGGGCGTAAAAGCCATTTGTAAACAATGACTTTAAATGTCGATTTCTCTTGAATTTCAAATCACTCTTGTGAAATGAAAGTAGTATTTGGTAGAAGAATGTTAGTTCTACCATATGAAGTAGCTGTGGGGTTCTCGGGATTCGTGAGAGATCAACGTTAAAAGTCATTGTTTACATATGGTTTTTAGGCCCTAATCATGAATTACTCGAGAGATGTACTTTGTAAACTAATGAACTGTCATTGAACATTCGCTGGTCAATAAATTACCGGTTTTCGGTAAAACTATAATAAATACTGACACAAAATATAAAAATCACTGGAGTTCTTTATTGAACGCTTCAGTATATATCACACCTGTAAAACGGTGGAAACCGTTTAAGATAAGATAAAGTGTGAAAAGGTGAAAATGGAAGACATGTTGGGCGTACTAGGGGTAACGGATGCCGAAGTAAATGAGCTTTTCAGTAAGTACAGTTCAAAGGGTTTCAAAATAATCTCATTTTTAGTACTCCAACAAAATGGATATTGAATACATAATTATTTGAAAGAATTATAAAACTCAATGTTTCGAAAAAGTTTTAAATAACAAAGGCAATGAATGAACAATTCGACAAAGATTTTTCATTGGCGCCTAACTGACAAACGTAAACAATGGCTTTTTCCGCGAATTTCTCGTCATTGAAAACTCGCCTAATCAATCTTCAAAACTTTTGTATTATTTACTGAGTTTTTCAGTAATTTTTGACAGTTGAAAGTTCAGAACTAGTTTGATGATCGTTCAGTAAACATACTAAAAGCCAAGGGTCTAAGAACCAATTATGAACAATGACTTTAAACGTTGATTTCTCTCGATTCTCAAAACAATCTCGCAAATCGAGGGAAACATCTATTAGGGGAATATCTGCTCTACCATATGTTGTGGTGGGGTATCGTAGGAGCCTAATAGTTTGTGAGAGATTGAAGTTAAAAATTATTGATAACAATCGACTTTTAGGCCCTAATCATGGCTTACTCGAGATTTATTGATTTAATTGATAGTTTCATCGTAAAACTATTGATGAAATTTCACAATTTTAATTACATTCTATTGCCAGGAAACAAACTGTATGAGAAAACATCTCATGTCTGCATGATGGTTTGAAAATGACAAAAAATTCAGATTATTTCGTTTCTTCTCGTAATATTGAGATGGTCTGTTTTTTCATAGTCGCTTGATGGCCGTGAGATTTTCCAGAACTGACTGCAAAATATTTCACATCAAAATATTAATAATGTAGGGTACGTATCTATTGACTCAGGGTAATATGCAGCGATCGATTACAATTTTAATTATAACTCATAAAGTAATTGAGCTCAAAACGATATTTAACAAGTAATACCTTTATTCAGACATGCTGAATAATAAATTTGCTCTTTTGAACAATGTGAAGTTAACCAACCAACTTAATTATGTCAAAAACGTTCGACGGCTATGAATGTAATGTCGGTCTATGTGTACCATATTGGGCCTATTTGTGCATTCAACTTCACATCATAATAAAGAATTCTTGTTCAAAAATAATTTATTCTTATAATCTTTTTAAACATTTCATTTATTCTCATTTCATATTTATTGACTCGTCATCAGAAAAACATTGTTATCCCAATGACAATTAAATCAAACTAAATTATATACAAAAACTAACACAGCCATCTTCGGAACCAACACTTATTAACCTTACATTAAATACATTAAAATCAAACACGTTATAGCAGCTGTTAAAAACGCGGCACATTCTAAGCACAGTCTCGTGTTTGTCGTAGTTGGTCCTTGAGTGCCGGTTTATAAAGAAAGATTGTAAACGGAGGTTTCGTCGTCGGGTTTTGATGTTCAAGAGACCAAGTAAAGTGGAACAATCGATGTTTCCCTGAAGGAGGTCACCCTCGAAAAACGCTTTGGCCACCTTACCCCTTTCTTTCAAACAATTTCCGCTTGATGAGCTTACACCTACTTTCATAACTTGGCAATCTGCTAGGTTCTTTCCAACAAAGATGTAGCATATCAAAACGTATAAACCTTCTTTGAACGGCTTCGATCCTGCATTTGGTAGAAAGGGGACCAAACGACGGCACAGTACCCCAAAAAAGGACAAACCAAACAACAGTATAGTGCCTTCACATGAATCCTAGCTTCGATAAGGCCTTGGAAATTGTCGTGACCTGATCGAAGTTTCCAGCCTCGATAGTGTCGATTCACTGTTGCTGCTGCTGCTGCTGGTCCGTTACTGTCAAAGATCGTTAAAAGAATGAGCTGAATCAGCACAGATTTTTGGATAGCTTACTACAACTTTTATTTCGTTTCACGCTAAGTTCATTATACTCATAATCGAATGATTATACCCTAATTGAAAGGTAATTAAATACTCAAATTTTACAATGCATCTTAACATTTCCTTCACAAATATTCTATTAACTACAGAAATGATTAGGAAATTTTGTTCTCGAATGACTCCAGATCCTTGACTGTTGTTTCACGTTACATGCGCGTTCCTCAAAGGATGTAGTCGTGGAGATACATCCACGTTTTCGACCAAAGGAGATAACCGAGCATTTGGATACATTTAAGGACATTCTGTTGATCCGGCACCAATCATCGAACACATGCAGTTCCTGCTGAAAAAAGTGGGCAACTTCTGGACGTCGTTCATATACAGGGTTTTTGGTTCTTTATGAAGAATCTCTCAGGGCCTCAAAGAAGATCATATTTGATGAAAATAATCATTCTATGCACATGGTCAAAACTAATCAATAACAGAGTTGTTGATCTTTTTTATTTCAGTGATGTTTGCACTTAACTTGCACCAACGCAAAGATTATACTTTAAAGAGTAAATCATTTACGTTGATTCGAAAGCTAAAAAATATGTATGTTTTCATGACGTATGGGAATATAATCAGCAGAATTGAGATGCATTTATTAATACTAATAAAATTTAATGATATAAACTAATATAAAAACACCAACAAAATATTTTTACTATCCAAAATCATCTTCCTTGACACCTTGAAACAGATAAAATTTATTTTTTGAATAATAATTTTAATATGATTGTAAGAACATACAAGGATGATATGATGAAAATAATACGATGTTCTAATGAAATACTAAATAATAAACATATATTAATAAAATGCAGATATTTGCCTCTTCCGCTGCGATATAAGATGATCGGAACTCTGAAATCGCGAAAATTTCCAAAGTCTGTTATTGTTGAATCAAAATATTTGTTGATATGATGAAAGAAAATTGATTACCTAGCAGCCTAGCAAAACAGCAAATAAAATTTAAGCAAACAATGAGGTGAAATTAATTTCATAGGAATATAATTACTGCCCAAAAACGAAAGACCTGATAAATGCACAAAAAAAGAGGAATTAGGATCCTTCGATAACTCTTGTTTCCTACGGGGTCCATACATGTCTGTGAAATAGAAAATGAAGAATCTTAAACAATGATAGTTTACATAAATACAGTGGGAATGCTTATTTATGTGATTAACCACAATGGAACTGTCTCTAAGCTTCGGGTCTTGACAAAGAATCCCTACTGAGCCCTTGCAGCACGTCAAGCCGGCCAGTTCAGCGCAAGGGAACTTATTCCATACTTTCATATGACGTAAAAAGCACAAAAAGTCGAGCCTTATAAAACAAAAAGGGAAGAAAATAAATAACCTCATGCAAAAATTTAATACCGCCAACCATTCGAACACTAGTCCTTGGCGTGATAAGTTTGCAGCTTCTTTACTACGCCAACTCCGATAGTTGAAAAGTCAATTCTTAGTATCTATGACTTGCTTTTCGCTGGCAGTGAAACCACAATTGTGTACAACAAATCCATCCTTATGTCACAAAATACGTTTTGCATAACTAAGTTGGTGTAATGTTATTCCAACAGTATTTTAAACTATCTCTAAAATCATGTCCTGTTTATGTTTAATAAATGTATGGGACTATGTTCATAAGAACAATGATAATCAATAAATCACTTGGAGCAGCGAAAAAAGTATTTTCAGCTCAATCGTTAGTCAAAGTAAACTGATTTGGCCCATCATCCATATAAAATACAAGAGATCCAAACCGTTCAGAATGTGACATGTTTTGCAAGACGTTTATAATACAATTATTGAACAAACTATTAATAGTTATTTTAAAAAAAGATAGTTATTTGTGTGGTACCTGGGAATACTTAAATATATACCATAACATATTCGGCTTGGTAAGCTTCTTGAGTAGAAGGAGCTCCACAGATAATTCTGAAATTGATTTAATTTTGAAATACATAGAGATTAAAAAAAAAAACAATCAATATCTCTTGCAAAAACCAGAGTAACTGTTTTTTTTTTAAAAAACGAGCATCCCTAATTTACCACCCTCGTCGAATGAACTCCAAATGAAGCTAACCATCGTACTACCACCACCACCACCAGCAAAGGCAATGGAAAAGCGCACGGGAGAATGGCATCGCAGCGCAGCGCATAGCTCGCATGCAGGGGGAGAGAACCGGAGAGAGCGAAAGAGACTTGAACGCAAACCGCTTGCTTGAACCCCGGACCGGAGTGGCTGTGGATGTGAATGTGGATGGGCTGCTTTTGTTAGTTGCGAGTTTAAGCTGGAAGTGTTGTGACCGTTCGTGTATTTCGTTATTGAGTGGCGACCAAGACCAAGGTGCTGTATCGAGAAGAGTGCTTTGCCTACCTACATTTTAAGGTTATTTCAGTGTTGATCCGAAGAATAGATAAAGGTGCATTCCAAAGGTGCGAACAGAATTGTCCGCAATAATATAAACGGTGGTGTTAATCGAATGTTCCGTGCTTTGGGTGAGATTTTCGCAACTAATGCCAGCAGGGAAGATACTGTTTACGAGATCGAATAGGATTAGATATTTGCCAGGAAGTTTCAGTCGGTGCCTATTTCTGAGATTTTTTATTCAATATTTTCTGTGCTAGTGGAAAAGAGTTTAATAACCGCCGGAGAGTCATTCGGGTGTTACTACAATTAGAAAAGCGTGCAGAGAGAAGTGAAGAAACGATGAAGTGTTTCCTAATAGCAGCCCAAATATAAAAGAAGAAGCTGTTTTACCTTGTTGTTCCAAGTGCAATAGGGAAGAAGGAGTTTCCCCTAAGTGTGTGATTAAGCAGAAAAGAAGAATAAACGCTGTGCCCAACATACATACGAAGGTGTGTACCATCCACGTATTACAACTCGGGCAGAAGCGCTACTTTGGAGCTGCTCGACGGGTCCGTTCGCGTTCCGAGCCAGTGATCTCCGGGAAAAGAAAAGAAAAACATCAACCAATTCTCATCGTCACCACCGCCGACCGCACGTCGACCGTTGTTCTTGATGTTTTGTTGTTGCTCAATGCATAGAGGAGCATAAGCGGTGGCTCGGAATTAATGAACGTCTGGTGGCAGAACAAGTTGTGGTGGATTCCTCTGTTGGTTCGTTAGTAGGCCTACAATCGAATCGCGGCGCTCTGCCGGGCAGGCAAGGGAGGAATCTTTTCTTAGCACCAGAACCGGCTGGGTTGATTTGGTTAGTTCGTCGGTTGGTGCGCGCTAGGGGAGGAAGCGCAGCTGCTGCAGCTGCAGCGGCAGGCAGAAGCAACAGAAGCCGAGTGCGGCTCATGGTTCTAAGGTAAGAAAGAGACACATATCACAACAATGATAGTCGTTTGCAACATTACTAGGAGAGCGGTTTACTAGGTAGATTTTTTTTTTCTCGCTTCCTTCCAGTAGGTAGGTTTATGAAGACAAGCTTCAGCGCTTGCTGGTTTTCTGAATTCAGGTTCTTTATGATGTTAAGGTAGGACATAAGCGATGCTGTTAGCTAGGATGTGTTTTTTCATGTGCTTGCTGATTTACAGGTATTATTTGAATGAGAAAATTATTTGCTGACAGACAAAAACTAATTACTCAGTCAGACATATCTAGGACCTTTTGATATGTTGCCTTGAAATAATTGTTAAGCCTGTTTCCCCATGGTAGTGCAGGAGATGTATCTAGCTCATCTCATGTTTGACAACCTATACCTATTTAAGCTTGACAATACGAACAAGTAACCATTGAACAAATGGTAAACTGTTATTTTAAGCAAAACCTTTTTAACGGATTTCGTAAATTCAGGTTGTTCTAGAATTTTTCCAAAAATGAATTTCCTCTGGGAAGAAAAGAGTAAACAGTACCGAAGATCGTTAATTCGACCATCAAATCACGGTTTTTAGAAAATATATACCAAAGCTATCAGATGCTTATGTTTCTGGTGGACGCATTATTGTCCCATGTTACAAATCATCAGTTTCGGAAAAATGCCATTCGCTTTGGCCCACTTGAAAAATGTACGCATATTTGTCCCATTAGAATAAATATTGCTCCCAGTGGGACAATTATGCGTCCATATTTCCCATATATATGGGAAAAATTTACAATTTAAAAAAATTTAAAAATTTTCTAGAACTAACAACACCGGTTTGAATTATATTTTAGTGCACATCAAAGTATTGTGGTGGGCATCAAAACATCAAAAATATCCAAATGTCACATGGGACAGTTTGTTGTGCTTTCATTGGCAGTATGGTGATCAAGAGGAATGATGAGTGCAAATCAGTCTAATTTAGAAATTCACTTCGTGATTGAAAGACAATTGATGTGCTGCACGTTATTGAAGCACAATTTAATATCAATTATACATGGGTGTAACGTTGGCCAAAGTTATAGGAAATTTAAAGTATTTTAAATTATGTTCATTTTTATATAGCTGTAGAAGATTTTCACATCACTATTGCTATAAAAAGATTACACACTTGTTATTTTAAAGCAATAGTTAAAGTGAAAAATTACACAGCCCTCATACTAATAAACAACATTTGAAAAACTTGAATTTTTTTATGATTTCGGCCAACATTGCACCAATGTTTAGGGTGGTAACGTATAAATTCCCCCCTAGGACCCTTTTTTTGCTCCTTGATTATCGAGATTTTTAGCCTTGGGCTGGTTGATCTCCCGTCGTAGTCACTCAAAAACCATTCGGGTATTTTCGTAACTCATAACTTGTCCGGGGGTAAGATTTGAACTCGTGACTTTGATGTGAAAGGTATGGATGACTATGCCGCGGTCACCCCCTCCTCAAGGACCCTATTCCAATCACGGGGTCAAATATTACATACATTTGGATTGTCCAAAGCAGTTTTTGTGACAAAAAGTGGTTTTATTGTTTTTTAATTTTTCTTTTGTTAAATGGTGTAAGCGGCGATTTTGATCCGACATCTATATTCAAACGATACTATTGGACGTTGAACGAGGCACATCAGCAGGGCTGGTAGCGGGTCACTTTTAAGTGACTTGGTCACTATTTTGAGTCTAGTCACTAAAAAGTCACTATTTGCATCCAAAAGTCACTAAAGTCACTATTTTACGGAAAATGGTCAGTAAAGTCACTATTTTCGCACCGCCGATTCTAAAACGTTCAAAAAAAAAAATCACTGGTACCTATTGTACAATAGTCAACCAAATTAAGCGATCTGGCCATGAAAGTCGAGAAATAAAAACTAGATACCCTGGCGAACGCTGTCCCACCTCTACCTCAATTGAACTGGTCGGTCACAGCACTCTAGATTAGCTTGAATGCGACGCACGTGGTCCCAAATTACATCATCTTTCATTAAAGGGCGATACGGTCAAAATTTGGTCAATATCAACTTGACGTATTTCTTTCAATTTTGCATTTAAAAAAACCTGAACACCCCTCATTTTGAAGGTGTGTGTGTGTAGAATGTTGCTCCTATTTTCATTTTGGAATTCACTCTTCAGTTGTCAAAATGCCGTCCAAGCAAGAAGAGCAGCGTATCAAAATTTTGCTCGCGCCTCGCGAAAATCCGAGCTACTCGCACGCAAAGTTGGCAAAATCGCTAAAAGTTGCCAAATCAACCGTTACAAATGTAATTAAAGTGTATGGGGAACGTTTGTCGACAGCCAGGAAGACTGGATCGGGGGGAAATCGAAAACCGGAAGCCGCTGAGACGACAAAGAGAGTTGCCGGTAGTTTCAAGCGAAACCCTAACCTATCTCTCCGAGATGCCGCAAATAAGCTGGGTGTATCGTCTACAACCGTGCATCGAGCCAAAAAACGAGCCGGACTATCGACTTACAAGAAGGTAGTGACTCCAAATCGCGATGATAAACAAAATACGACGGCCAAAGCGCGATCCCGGAGGCTGTACACGACGATGCTGACGAAGTTTGACTGCGTGGTAATGGACGACGAAACCTACGTCAAAGCCGACTACAAGCAGCTTCCGGGACAGGAGTTTTATACGGCAAAAGGAAGGGGAAAGGTAGCAGATATTTTCAAGCACACGAAACTGTCAAAGTTCGCAAAGAAATATCTGGTTTGGCAAGCCATCTGTACCTGTGGCTTGAAAAGCAGCATTTTCATAGCTTCCGGGACTGTCAACCAAGAAATTTACGTGAAAGAGTGTTTGAATAAACGTCTGCTGCCTTTCCTGAAGAAACACGGTTGTTCCGTACTGTTTTGGCCGGATTTGGCATCTTGCCATTACGGTAAAAAGGCCATGGAGTGGTACGCCGCCAACAACGTGCAGGTGGTTCCCAAGGACAAGAACCCTCCCAACACGCCAGAGCTCCGCCCAATTGAGAAATACTGGGCTATTGTCAAGCGGAACCTAAAGAAGACCAAAAAAACTGCTAAGGACGAGCAGCAGTTCAAGGCAAACTGGCTTTCTGCGGCGAAGAAGGTGGACAAGGTGGCTGTACAAAATCTGATGGCAGGGGTCAAGCGTAAGGCCCGGCAATTCGGATTTGGAAAAGCGGAAGCCTAACTGAATATTTTTCCTGAATTTTATACTAATTGAACTTGAAAAAGAAATTTAATTTGATTTTTTAAATAAACGATTTCACCGATTTACACGCGTTTTCCCTTGACCAAATTTTGACCGTATCACCCTTTATGTTTACAATATTCCAGCTATTTCAGAATAATTTTTTATATGTCTACACAAATAAACCCAGTGAACCCCTTGACGAATCGAACGGGATAGGAGCGAACACATAAAACGTTTATCCAATATAAAAAAAAATCAAGTCATTTTTAATTTACACTCACATTTTTTCAAAAATATTTTGTTAGATTCAGTTTTTTCAAAAGCGGACTTCTCTTTTGGTATCAGAATAGTCGAGAGAATTTTCGGTGACTCGCTCAGTAATTCTGAATCTAGATTTGATTGTTCGTATCCCGACAATCAAGCGAACTCAAATCGATCATTGGTGAAATACACTGCAATTCGACCAGTTTATAAAAGTAATGTTTTCAAAGTTCCATTAAAACCCGTACACTAGAATTTTATGTTTTTGTCTAGGAAATTTCAGAGACAAATACTCTTAGTTTATGATACAGAAGATTTTAAAAATTCATAATTCATCAATTATTTAAGTTTATACTGACTTTGCTTGACAGCTGTTAAACTGAATATATTTCGGCAAAGTTGTAAAATTTGTTAATTAGAATTTGATCCAAAAAATTTTGATAGAGTTTACAAGCTATTGATAAGCATACTGATCTATTTGAATGAAATTTTCTTTAGAGGGAAGAACCACTAATACATCTAATGTACGCTGATCTGGAAAGGCTGGTGCGAACCATCGTCGGTCGAGTTTGTAAGCCCAATGTGTGGCCTGCGAATACTTCGCTTCCAGAGGACATTTTCGACAATATTGAGAACTGGCTACCTGCCCTTTCAGGCCTATTTTATACACGAAATTTGGTGAATTCTGATTGATTTGGTGCTCAATAACATAGAAATGATTGAAAAAAGTAGGAAATATTTTTTTGAGATGTGCTGGGTCGTCCAAACTTTCCAGGGATCAGAACTTAAGATGTGCAGTTGTAACAGTAGCTTTATCCGCTATACAATTTTATTATATGTATTCAAACATATTCAATGAATGTCTTGAAAGACCAACTGACATTATGAGATAATCTTGGATATTCTATGCCAAACAAACTAACTTAATTTTGTATAGCCAATAAAGCTATTGTTACAAATTTTGAAGGACAGTTTGAATGAACTGAAACTGGCCTATGATGTATGTGGACGTTTCAGAATATTCATTGAATATGGTTGAATATTTATCGTAGCTTTATATAGCCCAAAAAGCTACTGTTATAACCGTATATTTCAAGTTATGAACTCCAAGACTTTTACTCTTAAAGTTATAAAGTAATGACTGTTGGCCTTCCATAAGATTCATTGAATATGTTTGAATGTAGATGGTCACCATGTATAGCTCAAAAAACTTCTGTTACAACTGTAGATCTTATGTTTTGAACTTAAGAACAGTTTGGACAGAACCTAGAATATCTAAAGATTGTCGCATTATGTCTGTTAGCCTTCCGCACTATTCAATCAATATTGTTAAATACATATTGCCCCTTTACACACTCCAAACACCTACTGTTACAACTGTAGATAACACTGAACATAATTCTGAACTCAAGGATAGTTTGGATGACCTAGATTATCCCCGTTCATCTCATGATGTTTTTTTTACGTTCGAAAATATTAACTGAATATGAGCTATAGTTACTACTGTAGATTATAAGCTCCGAACTCAAGGACAGTTTGGATGACCTAGAACATCACAAAGTTATCAAATAATGACCTTCCAAAAGGTTCATTTAATATGTTTGAATACATAGCGTAACCTTATATAGCTCTAAAAGCTACTGTTACAACTGTAGATCTGAAGTTCTGAACTCAACTACATTTTGAATGACCTAGAACATCCCAGAAAGATACAAAAATATTAAACGTTTATCAACGAGAATTTAATAGTACCTATGCATATGTACAATATTCTAAAACAACGCCTTACACTTTTAATAAGGCATTTATTTTTTCTTCCTATACTTCTTCGTATTCAGGATGTTCTAGGTCGTCAATTAGGCCTTACACTCATAAGTTTTTTTTTAAATATTTTCTAGGTATAAGAATTAACAGAAAAAAAAAAATTTGCCGAAGACAGTATACGCATTTATTCAGTCTGTGTGATTGTATACTGCCATTATTCCATTTGGGTCATATATGACCCCTTAGGCCTGAAGGAGTTAATATACTTTTTAAGACAAGGCATAACACTTAGGAATTTTTCAATAGTATGTGGCCCGAAATCAACAATGTTCTCTATTGAAATTGATGCGTAGTAATACCTTCGATCGGTGTAAAAATTTTGAAAATCTTTTGAGAAATGACTGAGATATTTATGCTCAAAACCTGACCACCTTTCGTGACGGTTGCAATGCGATTTATTTAAAATTGTACCCCAGTATAGAAAACAAAGACGTAGTGCTACGTCAAAAGTCTGGTTTGCAGATCTCGTTTATTCAATATTGCCAATGCCTCAACCCACCAGCCGGTGCATCAAGTGAAAGCTCCAAGTATGTTGTGAAAATCGCCAAGTTGATTCCGATTCAGGTCAACTATGATCTTCTTATTGACGAATGGAACTTGTTAAAATGCTAGGAGCTGACCTTGAGTACAGAGTGCAGAATTGAGGAGTATTGGAACCAGTTTTTACTAAGAAAACGGCTGTAGGTGAGCCTAAATACCCTGTGAAGGTAGTGAAAGCAGCTTCACAGGGCAACGGCTCAAAAAAGGAATTGAGAAGCAAGATATGTCAGAAGTAATTCTAGCACAGACCATGCTGGAAGGTGTTTCAACCGTGCGTATAGACCCGTCTTCACAAAAACGAGCTGCGGACCAAGTGCTGGAGGTCGTGGAGAAAAAAAAGTCGCTTGATTACGTCGCTTCTTTACAAAAAAAAAAAACCCAAAAAGTGACACTGCGTCGCAGTATTATCCAATTTTGCAAACGGAGATGATCACTTAATCAATTTTAACTAAACTTATACAACAAACGTATAAAAGATTAAAAAAAAAAGTAAATACTAAAATTTGGAAATCACTTTTTAGTCACTATTTGGTCACTATTTGGTCAATATTTTTATTATTTTAGTAACTAAAGTCACTATTATTTATCCATAAACCCGCCACCAGCCCTGTAAAGGGTGTATTCGATTAAAATGGCACACACATATATACTCATCAAAATTAAACTGATTATCGGATTTTCTTGAAATTTTCAGGGAATGAAGAACTACTAATGAGTTTTGATTTACAACATTTGTTTTATTCAATTTCGTCTCCCATCCCGAATGCCCGCACCTTCCTTTTCACTCCACCCATCAAATTGTGTACAACCGATTTTCCCAGTGTTTTTGTTGTTTTTACCCAAATTTTCTTCAATTCTAGCTCTGTTTTTATAGTTTTGGGATGTTTGCGAAGTTCCGTTTTCATAATTGCCCAGAATTTTTCAATTGGACGAAGTTCCGGTGAATTTGGTGGGTTCATATCCTTTGGCACAAAATTGACTCCGTTGGCTCGGTACCACTCCAATACGTTTCGAGCGTAGTGGCAGGATGCTAGATCAGGCCAAAACAGAGTTGATCCTTTGTGCTTCTTAATGAATGGCAAGAGACGCTTCTTAAGGCACTCTTCCGTGTAAATCGCACCGTTTATTGTTCCGGAAGTGATGAAGGGAGCACTTATTTCACCACATCCGCAGATCGCCTGCCAGATTAGAAACTTCTTTGCAAATTTCGATAGTTTCTTCTTTCGAACATCCTCCGGAACATTGAACTTCGACTTGGCAACGAAATATTCTTGCCCAGGAAGTTGACGGAAGTCAGCCTTGACGTATGTTTCGTCATCCATCACGATGCAACCGGATTTGGTGAGCAGCTTCGTGTAAAGTTTCCGGGCGCGGGTTTTCGCAGTGATGTTTTGTTTTTCATTCCGGTTTGGGGCTTTTTGCACTTTGTAAACATGTAATCCAGCACGCTTCATGGTTTTCTGCACAAAACCGACTGACACCTTAGACTTTTTAGCGACATCTCGAATTGACATGTTTGGACGGTTCTTGAATTGTTGTACGACTTTCCTGGCCATTTTACTGTCCATTGGACCACTTTTACGACCACTCCCTTCCTTCCTTTGGAAACTCAGACGCTCTTTGAAGGTTCTTATTACACGAGACACAGTTGTATTTGCAATTCCAAGCCTTTTAGCAATCCACCGGTGGGACGCCCCTGGATTTTGATTGTGAGTGCACAAAATTTTCTCACGGACAATTTCTTGTTTCGACGACATGACTGGAACTACTGAATGTATAACTATGAAACTTGGCAGATGTAAATAATACACTATGGATAAGATCTACTCAAATTTCTAGGTTTTTTACTCATACGATTCAAAAGTAACAGAAGATTTTCTGTGTGCCATTTTTATCGAATACACCCTTTAAAAACACCAAAGACACAAATACACACATTATCGCCTCGTTTCCCGCGCCAGCCACAAACGCAAAAAACCCAAACACACACAAACACAAAAAAAATAGACTGTTTTTTTTTTTTTTTTAAATAATTAATAAAACAAAAAAAATTTTTTCATATATTATGAAAAAAAAAAAACAATGATTTATTATACAAGGTTAAACAAAAAAAAAGGTTCATTGGAGCTTTCTATGGAAAATAGGATTTTATTTTTCCAATGTTTGCCTCCCGTTTTCTCGGTTTCGTGATTTTGGAATACCGCCCTTTTCAAATGTTAGTCTAGAAATATACAAAATCAGAAAAATACGGACCAAAGAATGACAGCACAACAATTGTTCGTGCCTTTCTCCAGCACAGCACACTACGACTTCAGTAAATTTTTGTTTTCAGTTTTAAACCTGGAATGAAAATGAAATGAAGAAGACAATGTTGAACCATTTTCAACCTGTTCATATTCAGATTTGCATGGGAGCAAAAGTAGGAAATTTTCAACTAAAAAATAGATTTTTCATGCTTATCAAATTTGAATGTATACATTTTGGAAACTTTTCCAATCAAATGTTATATGTTCAGTCGAGACAAAGCTATTAGCTTCGAAAAACCTTGCATACACTTTAGCGTAACATTCTCATTTTTTTAAATTTTGAAATGACACTCGGTATAGAAAAGAAAAACGCATATTAATTTAACGCAGAACTCCGTGACAAACCTTAGATAAGATAAATAACTCTTGTAAAGATTCTCTAGGATGCGTGACTAAGTCGATGATTCTGATCTTCTAAAATTCAAAGTGCATTGCATTAGTAACGAAAAGCAAAAAAGAAACAATATTTTCTTTCCAATTAACTATATTACAAGTAGCCCCTGGTGTAAAGCTAATAGCACTTATTGTTTACATTTCCCATCATATGTTAAACGATAGCTTTATATGCGTGACGCCCGCTGGATCACACGAGCATCCACCTATCATTATTATTCAACGAAACTGAAAAAAAAAAATGCTGCTTACCTTATGACTCAACAGCAGCAAGTCACTGACTCATGCTCGCAGTTTTGCACTAAACCGCACAAAATTCATTACTATTCCTCCCGTTTATGCACCTGTTAGGTTGCTGGCTGCTTCCCTCGATTCAATCAAGATCTTCAACTATAGTTGCAGTATGGTATTCAGCACGCATGGCACCTACCTTATCTCCATCTTTGCACTGTCCTATGAATGATTCAAATTTCAGTCCAACGACCAGGAATGGAGAGTTGGAAAAAGTTCAACCCCTTGTCGTACCTTCGAAGTCATTGTTGTTGATCAGTTCAAAAACGCCACGCAGGCGGTATAAATTCCACCGGATTAATGGGATCAAATGTTTCACTCTTCACCAACGTGCCGCGAACTGTTGGGGGGTTATTGTTTCAAATGAACCTCTGCATGAATGGAAGCGATAGAGTATTTAGAACGTTTTTTTTCACATACCGGAGAGAGATGGAGCGGAAGATGCTTTCTCGTTTTTGTCCGTGATGAGCATGATTTATGTGTGTGGCCGTAATGTGAGAACAAACGATGATTTCTTGGAACTTAAAGTGAACGTCCAAGCTGACCTCGTTGTGCAAGTTAAAATTTTATTGCCTGCATTGTTGCCCAAACTGCATAACGGATGAATCTCCTACTCTGAAACTGCAATAGCTCACTCAGCTCATGCAATAAAGCATACTCCTGCAGTTCATCAAATTCAGACAAAATTGATCACCTCGGTGAAACCATTCATCAAACACGAGAATAGCACCTTGTACCATGACCGATGCCAATAACTATTTGCCATTATTTTTTTTTTTCGCAACAAAACGGTACCGTAATTTATAGCAAATTGAAAAGGCCATTCTGTCTGCAACTGTGGTGCAAAACATCGTGCCGATCGTTCGGTTCAACTCGTGTCGATGCGTTTAGTTACCACGTGGAAGTCATTGCAGACCGAACACACATACCTAAGCCCCATTGGAAACCGGAAAAATGCAACCGATAGTTGTTCAGCTGGATTTTCTATGACCACTTATCGTGCTCTTTTTCCTTCCATTGCTGCCCACCAACTGGGCATGGACGAGTCGCTAAGTACGAAGAACTACTTCCATGACTAGTGCCTTATTAGCAGTTTAGCTTTTTTTAAAAGCCGGACAATTGGTATTGAAATTGGTCATTGGAAAGGCTCTTTTCCTGATTCAAACGAAGGTGTACATTTCACTCGAGCTCTCTAGCCAATAAAGTAGCAGCAACCTTTCGACACCTATGATTAGGCTCATATTTGGTTTTTTATTGCTTTGCGGAGTGAAACCGAGTGAATCGGATTTTAAGTAGCTTCTCTGAATCGGTATGAATATAGATTAGTTTTTTTTTTCAAGAGTGGAATAACTGTAAGAGGGCTGGCGTTGAGCAAAACGTTTCACGATTAGAGCACTGAAGGCGGCTGTGGTGGGAGGAGCCCGATGGCCGTTAAAAGGTGATGCATCGGTTGAAATTACGTGTCGATGGATGTCGATAGCGTTGTGTGGCTGATTGAATGATAATTTGTGTTAATTGGCACTAGTTGGCATGTTATGTAGATCTGGTTTTTACGTAATCGCTATTAAGTTGAATCATTTATTGTAATTCAGAATTGGTTGGTACAATGACAAGAGTTTTCGAAAAAGTTCTCAATATCGAGACTGAATCAGAAATCGAATCTGTTGCCTGAGATGTTCTGTTCTAATCTGGACTGGTAAAAAATCAATTTTGATTGACTTTGTCACTATTTTGAAGTCAGCTCGTAGCAAGCTTGTGTCTACGTGTATTTTTCAATTTGATTTTCTTCAGAAATGTTCTGCAGTGTCTTGAAATATTATATATAGTTTTATTTTATTCATACCACCCCTGTGTTAAAGTACATGAAAAGCTTATGGCCTTTTCATACAGGGGTGGTATACAATGCAATAGAGTTATCCTAAAAACGGTATTTCTCCAGTTGTCTCTATCAAACATTAGATTTTTTTTTTTAATTTCATGAATTTATAATGGTTAATTTTTTTTATTATTACAGAAAAATGGAATCTCAAATTTAATAATTCTAACAGAAATTTGCACTCCTCAGCGTATAGATGGGAACTTTGACCTTCCTCAACTTTAAATTTTTTTTTGACTTTTTCTATTTTTGTTTATTGAGGTTAGGCTCGGCGAATTTCTACTTAAAATTAACTACTTAACGAGAAAACGAGAAGAAAGATTAGTAAGGCTTGTTCGCGACAAAATCTGGAAAGATTAAATTTGGAATAAAACAAATTTGCTGTTGATTCAATTCAAGATGCATTTTTTATTCGTTTAATTGTGCATTATTAGTCATCTTAAAACTAATAACAGTGCAGACTTCTCTGCAACCGATAAAGCTGCTTTTGTCCAAGATTTTCGATTTTTTTTCTATAGTTGTAGCTTGTTGTGTATATTGAGAGAGTTCTCTCTTCACGAGAGCTCTTCACGACCACAGCTACAAATATTTTTTGGGAAACTTAACCTTTTTCTTCGTCCTGAAATGCTCCTCTACGCCGTTCCATCGCATGGCAGTATAATAAGACGGGAAGCTGCTTAAAGTCTTCCAGCACATAAGTTTCATCGTCCATTATCATGCAGGAAAACTTCGTCAAATATTCGCGATACAACTTGCAAGTCACATTCTGTTTATCATTACGGTTCGGTACAGTTTTCACCTAGACCGACTTCATTCCTTGCCGGGGCTTGGAAGGATGCACGAAAGTTGGGGAAATTTTTATTTTTCTAGCCACAGTACGTTTTTTTTTTCCTCTGTTCGGGACATAAACCACTGCGACCAGTAATTTTATCTATTGTAGTATATCCCGTATCCTTTGTTTAGTGCATGTCGAGTTACTTCATCACTATTGACAAATGATGAAGTATTCGGTGTTGTTACAGTTGTCATTGTTTGTTTTGTTGGCAATGAATGAAAGTTTCCGCTATTTAAACCCTTTGTGAGCGACAGTACTTTTCAAAGGCGCGCCCCTTTATCCGTCAAAACCGGATTCATTGCAAACAAAACAAACAATGATTCCGATACTGACCATGCATCAGAACCCTAGTCATAACCAATTCAAACTATAGAACATCAAATAGAAAAATGAGAAGTCACATAAATGAATACTAACCATGTTTCCCTTATTCCAAGCTCATCCTCGGTGGCTCAATCCGAGTATTGTCACCTTTCACAAGACATAAAATGTAATAAGGACTAATATATGTTCCTTTGATTACAAAAACAAATATGTTCCCTAGTTTGAATTAATTCAGACTAGGGTTCGGTGGTAGATCTGATACCCCGTAACGCACCACGAAAAGGTGATCTACCAGCGTTACGGGTCAGCCACAGTACGTACCGAAAGATCTGGTGTCTTCTGCAATATTTGCTTCACCTTCGCGTCCTTCTGATGGTTCCTGAAATTCGTTTTTGTTCCGTTCCCAGCCTTCCTGGCTGTTGTTAAACGTGTATCGGAAGATTTAAGAACGTTATGGAAAGTGCCTGCAGAAAAACCAAGAGTTTTTGTAAGTTTTCTTACTGACAGATCCGGATTTTCATTGCGACCGCAAACAATTGCTTTTCGCACTTGCTCTTTTTTCGACGCCATCTTCGATCTAAAAGCTTGTAGTATCACCAAACACTGATTTTACACAATGAACAGACATACGTCCATCAGTCTGTGAAATTTCACGCGTTGATGAAGTATTTTAAGAGATATACGTATTTAGGGGTGTCAAGATTTTGTCGAGAAAAAGCCTTAATTTCCATTTTATTCCAACTACCTGTATTGCTTATCCTGACAGATACGCGTATTTCGTCTACAATGTGCAGACTTCTTCAGAGTCTAATACTCAACTATTAGTACACGACACTGAAGAAATCTGCACATTGTAGACGATATACGCGTACTTGTCACGATTAGCAATAAAGGTAGTTGGAATTAAATGGAACTAATTTTTCTTCTCATTTTCTCGTTACAGGTATTCCACTAAAAAGCTCGCACTCACCAGGATTCATTAATTACTTCTTATTTAAGTTTTGACCATTCTGTTTTTGTGTACAATAATAGTTTTTCCCGATCTAGCATGTTTGATTTCACAATTAAGTTCGGTAGTTGAAATAACATTATGTGGTTCGATATAAAATGAATCCAGTTTTCGCCTATTTTCGTTTTTCAGAAACACTGTTTCATTAACGTTAAAATAGATAGGGTTCGTAACATTATCATACTGTATTTTTCTTTGTTGTTTTTGTTCCAAAGGTTATCCCAAGTAGCACAACTTGTTTCAATAGAGCATGACAATCTGTAACAAATTAGGGATAATTGCATTAGCAAAAACATACACAACAGCGACGGAAAAAGCGCAAGGGTGAAGCCTATTTGCAACTTGACATTTGTCTACAGAGTTGCAATAGCATTTTTTTAAACGTTCAAACATTGTAAATCGCGTTGCAAAAAAGTGAAATGATACCGATTTTTAAATGAATGCGAGGATAACTTTTTTTTAATGGGTATCGTTATCAAGGAAAACTATAAACGGCCTTGAATAAATCTTCGAGAATAGAGCATTGCTTCAGAACTTAAAAAAAAAAAAATTTGTGCAAATTATGTTTACATTTGGAAGAATCAAATTACTGATTCATTAGTAGAACAATAAATTTTGGAAGAATGAGTGAAATTTTAAATTCTCATTTTTATTGCAAAGTTTTGGCATATGGCGTCTACGAACAAACCAAATACACTACCGGTTTAAACAATCATGGATCCATTCTTAACACGTAAAGTGCTTCTATAATATTTATTTATCCAGACTTCTTTAAATTATAGATATTTAGACAATAGCGACATTAGAAGTTTGATAGTGAGTTTTCTTTATTTACACCTGATGTATTCAAAATTCAAAACTACTGAATTCCAAAAAGTCAAATATTAATACATTTAACATTAAACTAAACTAAAGACTGGACTCCTAAAAAATGAGGCACACAAAAATGATCAGGATTAAATAGCTATATATTAGCTATGTGTTGGCATAACTTATTTATTGAATTTCCTCCCCCAAGCTGAATGCTCGTACATTTCTCTTAACACTGCTCATGAGATCTTGGGCGAAGCTTTGTCCATCTTCCTTACACAATTTCTCCCAGTTTTTCTTCAAAGCTTCATCGGTTTTGAATGTTTTTCCGCTTTTCTTCAACTTCTTCTTCATTATCGCCCAAAACTTTTCGATCGGACGAAGTTCTGGTGTATTTGGCGGGTTCGCCTCCTTCGGGACCACATTAACGCCCTTCGCTTCGTACCAATCCATTACATGCTTGGCGTAGTGGCACGAAGCGAGATCCGGCCAGAACAGCGTGGGACCACGGTGAGAGCGGAGGAAGGGCAGCAAGCGCTTCAGCAAGCATTCCTCTCGATAAATCTGCCCGTTTATGGTGCCGGTTGTAACGAACGGCTTGCTGTACCGTCCGCACTCACAGATCGCCTGCCACAACAGGTACTTCTTCGCGAATTTGTCCATCTTTCTCTTCCGGATCTTTTCCGGAACCTCCATGCGGGACGTACCGACAAAAAACTCGAGGCCGGGGATTTGTTTGGGGTCCGCCTTGATATATGTTTCGTCGTCCATGACGAGACCGCCTGGCTTGACCAGCCACTCACGGTACAGCTTCCGCGCGTGCAATTTGGCCACCGTTTTTTGCTTGTCAGTCCGGTTTGGCGCCTTTCTGACCTTAAAAACACGTAGCCCGCTTCATGGTCTGCTGGACGAACCACTTCGACGAATTGACCTTTTTGGCCACGTATCGGGTGGAAAGGTTCGAGTTAGCTTCTCTGGGTATTCCGTTTTCGGTTTTCGGCCGCTTCCAGCGTGCCGCTCGATGGTCTTCGTCTCCTGGAACATCTTCACAACGCGGGACACGGTGGAATGGTGGATTCCAAGCCTTTTGCCGATCCATCTGTGCGACCACCAGGATTATCGATCACGGCGCCCAAGATTTGCTGGCGTAGCTCTTCTTGTTTCGAATGCATCTTGAAAATTGACAGATCGCGATGTTTTGCACACATAAATATAACACTCTAAACTAGTTTTACTCAAAATTTCATTAATTTTTACCCACGCGATAAAAAGTTACACCCAAAACAAAGTGTCGCATTTTTTCCGAGTCCAATCTTCACTGATATTCAATCCAAACGGTATAGGGAAATCACTGTTAACTGTATGGAATTTATGTTCTATATTAGCGTGAGTGCTGCCCAATGAACAAATTCCATCGTTTCCAATGCCTGATATGATACATTTTTCTTCAGGATAATAATTTTGAGAATGTTTAACTTTGATGATGTATATATCAGCTTCTGTATCTATTATGAAAGTACATTTAGCATCTGACAACGATCGTTAAAATTACGAAATTTGAAACTGATGCATTAACGTTTTTCCGGGGAAACTGACCAGAATGATCAAGGCTACGATGGATGGCATACAGTGTTACGTGAAGATATTGGGTGCGTTATCGGACTCGTTTGGAACACGCAAAGGACTTCGACAAGGGGATGGTCTTTCCTGCCTCCTGTTCAACATTGCGTTAGAAGGTGTTATGCAACTTGCGGACTTTAACATGCGGGGTACGATTTTCGATAAATCCGGCCAGTTCATCTGCTTCGCTGACCACATAGACATTGTCGGCAGAACGTTCTAGGTGGTAGCTGAACAGTACACCAAGCTGAAACGTGAAGCGGGAAAGGTTGGATTGAATGTGAATGCGTCGAAGACTTAGCATCTGTTAGCTGGAGGAACCGAGCGTGATAGAGCTCGCATAGGCAGAACTGTGACAATCGACGGAGATGAGTTCGAGGTGGTGGATGAGTTTATGTACCTCGGATCATTGGTTTCGTCGGATAACAACTGCAGCAGAGATATTCGAAGACGCATTATTACCGGAAGTCGTGCCTACTATGGACGGTAATGCTTAAGAAACTAATTCCGTACAACTGTTTTGTTCAAAATTGGCCCAAATCATGGTTTGCCATCGAACACATGTGTTTTCTAGAATATAATTATGTTTCGAAAATGCACCCAAAATTGCTTCTTCAGAAACCTTTTTGTTTAAAACTTCTTCATCCACCTGAAGTCGTGAAAATACATTTTTAGATATCTTGTTTTTGTAATTGGGTAAAATAATAAATGTATGCATTTTTTTAAATTCTAAGTTTATTATCGAATGTTCACAATAAAATATTTTTTTCCGACCTGTCTTATATTCACTCCATAAGCCTCTATTATATCCTTGAAGTTCGTTGTTAGACAGGTTTTTCATACAATGAATACAGTTTTCAAGTTAAAATTGAATCAAGAATCAATTATTTTTTCAATCAGTGGAAAATAATCACTCTTCGACACCGAAAGCAGCATGTGCAAAATTTCATTCCACTTATCGGCCATGAAGTTTGGTCGATCGGTCATTTGGCGTGAAATCCGTCGCATATCTTGTGGATGACTTATCTTAGAATTTCTTGGAATATTTTGAGGAAAGAATCCAATGACTTTTTATTTAAAATATTGTCATCTGTCAACATTTGAAGTTAGAAATTAGTAATTTTTGTTGTTTTTTGTGAATTGTAGTAATGAACTATTATGAAAGATTTTTGCTTGTTTCAATCATAAGCAGATCTTTATAATTTACAAACTTGCAATTTGAGAATGTATCCTGATTTTTTTGGGACCTGAAACAATCGAACTTCCATAGGAGAATTTTCCTTCTCTGAATAATACGCAGTTTTTTAGAATTTCCAAAATTTTCAATTTGCTTATCTGCAGAAAGACAGATCGAACTTAATTTTTCTCTTTATTTTTGGGACAAAAACTACTGGATTGTCATGAGAGATTTTGCCTTTTTTTTTCAATTCTAAGCAGCTCTGTTTAGCTTCAAAACTTTTAATCAGCTAACAAGTTATGTTGATTTTTTCCGTTTTTTTTTTATTTAAACGCAAAGCGATTCGAAGCAAACTGAAACAAATAAATTAATTATCAGTCACTCAGTCAGCTTAGTGACCGATTGGGCCTGATGACCCATTCGACCCACTATGGCGTTTCGCCTAATGGCGATTGACCTTATGGCATTCGGTCTTATGGCAATCGTCCTAACGCCCCATTACCGGTTTGAGATGCCAGCGGTTGGCAACGAGCAGACATATGAACCGGTTGATTACGCACAAGTTGAAATTTCCGTGACACTTAAAGAGCTCTTTGAGGTTCTACAAATTGCGTTAAACATCTAAAGAGGTCCTATATGATTTGATCAATTATCTCATCATCTTTTTAGTTCATAAGGCAGATGCAAAATCATTTTCTGTATTTGATGTTCATGGTGTTTTGTTGTAACTTCATTTATTACACTATGTAAAGAACACGTCACGCCTCAAAAGTTAAATGAATAAAAAAAATCGAACAAATTAAATAGGACCCGTAGGAATGTTTATCACTATATATCGGAAAATATCACTTTCCATACCGTAAAAACAACGGCTTATAAATGGCAAAGTTCATTGCTTCTTTTTCTAATTGTCTTTGTCTAACTTCTTTCATAGCGTTTTTGCTGACTCTCAACTTAGTATCCTAGAAGCACTTCCACAGTTATTAAATGAGAGCTTCCCATGCCATTATTAGTTTGTATCAGTGCATTAATTTGTTCATTAAGTGGCAAGCACACTGATTTTCTTTGCCGAGGAAATCCGAGAAAATTTCCAACCCGAAACATATCAAAATAGAAAACATAGTAAAAGTAGAGCAACTAACTTTGAAAGCATGCGCTAGAACACTATATTCAAAGTCCAAACTCTAATGAAATAACCCTCATAGGCAGCAGATTGGTACCAAACGACTCTGTTCCACAACGGTCCCCGTGAATGCTGCGGGTGGTGGAAGGAGGGCTCCAAGCCTAAATCTCTCACTCAATCTGCGATTAAGTGCGCAACAAATCCGCACTTGTTTCAGCGCATTTTCTACGTCCTCATCAGCACTGGAGAGCCCAGCCAACCGCAGAAACCCGGAGCCTTCGAGATATCCACTCGACTAATTTGTAGCCGGTCGGTCGAAAAAGTGAAACAGACCTCAATCGCCGTCGTTCAATTGCTATTGCTAGTCGTTAAGGTGAATATGCGAACAACCGGCTCAAGCGCGCCCGAGAACCTCCGAGAGGTTTTCGAATTTGGCACACCATCATCTCGACCACTCCAGCCCAGAGGAGACTCGATTTGGAGCCAGATTCCAGAGTACCTACAAACATACACAGGTACGACGACGCATGACTTAAACCTGTTTTTGGGCTTGCCGCACCGCACCACAACACTTCGTTCGGTGGGTAAAACTTGTTTGTTTCACTCACCGACTGTTGTGGGGGGCGTGCGGTTGTCCGAGATAAGTAGCTCAGATTGGGTCACTTTTCGCGTGCAGTTTCCACCGGCAGCGTAAGGATCAATCGTAGGAATGTTAAGAAACTTAACATTCACATTTCTACCACTCGGCGAATACGTTGGGTTGAAGGTTGGTTCTGCTCTGGGTCCCGGTCAGATACCGAAAATGGTCCTCCGATACTCTTCTGTGGAATAAGGTCGGGCTGTCTGTGTGGTTGGAATTTCTTACCGGGAGAAGTGAAAGAAACTGTACGAGTGGTAGTAAAACAACAACCACCGGAAGAAGTGGTCGGCAAAACGTGTTTTTGGCAGGTTTTTTTTACGAGCGAGATTAAGTGAGGCTTGTCGGGTGAAATTGGTTGCTTGGATTGAGAGAGTGGGAGAGAGAGAGAGAGAGGAAGAAAGACTAGAATTTCCAATTATCCAGCAAGTTGGATGAATGCGGGCTTAATTGGAGGCAATCAACCTATTGTTTTGATTGAGAGGATTATTTCGCGATCAGGTGTAATGGATGAATGTCGGTAAATGGGTTAATCAATATGTTTTTCGGTTATATCCGGTGGGTGATCATCCAATCAAACAGCTGCATAAGGTGAGAAATTAAGCAGGTATGAAGTATCTCACGATTTCACTGATTGCTAATTTGATTTGATCTGATAGGATGATTCGTGTGGTATTCAGTACTTCGATGATGAAATTGCATTGAACTACTGGGGTACATTTCGAACTAATTGTGAAGTATTTAAAGCAGGGTTCATTCCAATTATTACCTTATCCCAACTGGAAAAAACGTGACAATAAACCAAGATCATGTATTAAATGTTCGCAGGGCCTTAAAAAAGAAATCGTCGCAGTATAAAACAGGATTATATAGCCCTCAATTAATAACTGTGGAAGAGCTCCATAACACAAAGTCGGCGCCATTGTTAAGTCCTAGAATTACCATGATGACGCCAACGAAGAGTGTAGAAGTGTGTATTTAAAACTCAGTTCAACTGTTGTTTCAACTTTCAATAAGACATGTTTGCATAAAACGCTTTACGGTAACGGAAGGTGTGCCAAATGTGGGTCAAAGTTCTTTCGAGTAGCTCACCACCGATGCCGTATTCAACAGTTGCATTTGTTCGTGCTACACCTTGAAACCGATTAATATTTAATAGCTCGAACCACCACAAGAAACGAGCAACCACAACCGATTGCAGCTAAACTAGATTAATTTTAATGACTTTGTGAAAGTCACATTAATTTTAGATTTGATTGAAACAACAATTTTGCATTTTTGTCATATACGCTTGTATGTAAGGTAACTGCCATTCTTGCTTCATTTACTCGCTTAAATTCACGGCAAATGCTTTAAAAAAGGATTCGCAGGCAGAAACATTTAGGTGAAATACATTCTTCCAGCAAACAGTACGCAATACTTAGTAAAGGGTGTCCACGATGAAATTGCCACACTATGAAATTGCTCTAACTTCTTAACCGTTGGGTAGAATTTAATGAAAATTTGGGTGGATTTAGTTCATAGTGCATTATTTACATCCTGCATGTTTTAAAGTCCTGTGATCAAAACTCGCGGAAATGGAGTCGAAAGAACAGCTCGTGCGTGATAAAATCTTGTGCATTCATCACGAGAACAAGGATCTCTCGCATCGTTCCATCGCTAAAACGTTGGGAATCGCGAATTCCACGGTGTCGCGAGTGATTCAGCGGTTCGAGGAACGGTTGACCACCGATCGGAAGCCCAGAAGTGAAGGAAAAAGTATTCCGTACAACACCAAAAATCACAACCGCGTAGTTGGGGCCTTCAACCGAAATCCGAACGCCTCCGTTCGGGATGTGGCTAAGAAGCTGCACCTAAGCCGAAGTTTTGTCCAGAAGGCCAAAACTAAGGCTGGGCTTCGAACGTTCAAGGTACAAAAGGCCCCTAATCGCGACGAGAAGCAGAACAAGTCCGCCAAAACCCGTGCCAGGAAGTTGTACCTCAACATGCTGACGAAAGTTTAATGCTGCATCATGGACGACGAAACATATGTGAAGGCCGACTTCAAACAGATCCCCGGCAACCTGTTTTTCACGGCCAAGGATAAGTTCAGCGTTCCGGAGCATGTCCGCACTCAGAAGATGTCCAAATTTGCGAAGAAATTCCTGGTTTGGCAAGCCATCTGCACGTGCGGGAAGCGGAGTGCACCTTTCGTGACCCAGGACACGATGAACGGACAGGTGTACATAAAAGAGTGCCTCCAGAAGCGGCTGCTTCCTCTCCTGAAGGCCCACAACGTCCCAACAATCTTCTGGCCGGATTTGGCCTCATGCCACTACTCCAAGGACGTGCTGAAGTGGTATGCGGACAATAAGGTCAATTTCGTGCCGAAAATGTTCAACCCTCCCAACACTCCGGAGCTCCGCCCCATCGAGAAGTACTGGGCGATTATGAAGCAGCACCTTCTTAAACGACCTAAGGTAGTGAAGACAGTCGAGGAACTGAAGAAAGTATGGGTTTACATGCAAAAAACGGTTGATTCACAGGTTGTGCAGAATCTTATGGCCGGGGTTAAGGCCAAGGTGCGGGCATTTGCGTATGGACTGTAAATAAAATACGAGTAAAATGGTAAAATGAAGTTTAATAGTTATTTCTCAATCCCTGAAAATTTGATGGCAATCGGATGAAAACTCGAATTTTGCGAATCAATTTTGTGTGTGGCAATTTCATCGTGGACACCCTTTAAGCATCCCGCAGGATAGTTTTACCACAATTCATTCACTTTGAATCTTTCAAATTGATCTCATTCAGTCGTGCTACAAGCGATAACTTACGAGTAACAAGCTCTAAAATTTTCATTCAACGGCTATAGCAGCATGTTTGTATCCATTTTTTACACAAATCTTAACAAATCAAGAAGCAGGAACGAAAGCGGACAGAAAGGTTTCAAAATGTTTTGAATAACTTCATGTACTTCAATGGTGTTTCAATTATGTCTGGGTGATAACCGAAGTGCTTAGAGATTTTTTTATAAATTCTGTATTTTTTTTTTTTTCATTGTTACGCTCCAAATGATATTATGAATTGCTAACCATAATGCAGCTTTCTGACAAGTATCGGTTTTATTTACAGGTTTGCACAAAATTTCATCTATTGTAGAAATGTTCACATTATGTTTATTTCTTAACACTTCTACCGTCCATTCTCGAATGTCTTTGGTTCTAGTGCACTCTCTCACACGATGCAGGTTTGTGTCTGGAAGACTTCAGTTATCGCAATTTCCGTCTAAGAGCCTCCCAATGTTGTAAGCTAATAACTTCTCTTTATTCGGTATAACATCATTGATTAACAGAAAAACATTTATCCTCGGAACATAGAAAGTTGTAGCTTATATTCTTCCAAAGTAACGTCCAGTTTTCATCAGGGTAATCATTTTCAACCCGAACAGAAATCTCTGCGGCATTAAGAAGGTTGTTGTACAATTGTTTTGATGTTTCAACTCTGGCATTTCTTCCTTGCGCTATAATTCGCGCTTCTGAGATCCATTCCTTAAAGTTTCGTGTAAGGCGACCGCTATTCGTGAAATCCAGTAAATACTCCTCCGTTGTATCTTCTCCATCCAGGCCAGAATGTAAAACGTTTTTCAAGAAAAGAGCTTTGCATTTTGATTCCGGATCAACCAAACGTAAACCTCCTCTAGAGTTATCTAAATACAGCTGATCTCTAGCAACTCTGAAAATAGATCCACGCCAACGGAAATTTCCAACCATGCTCTTTATTTTAGCCAAATGACAATTCCTTGGTGGGAAAACCCGTGCAATGTACCACAATTTAGAGAGTATGAAAGTATTCAACACCCATACACGTTCCAGCAAGTTTAAGTTCCGTGGTGCGTTTGTTAGCAAGGGAAAACTAATATTTCTGATTAGTTTCGCATAATTCTTGTCTATGATCTTCGACCAACATCCAGCGATGATCACACCCAGTATTGTGAATTCATCGACCTCCGCAACTTTTTGGGGACCAGATATAGCTTTATTGAAGTCGACAACGAAGATTTTCGAAAATTAACCCGTATTTTGGCATATTGAGTGAACGAACCAAGGAGTTGCATAATCAAATCGAATTCGTCCTGGTTCATGACAAATATGTTGATGTCATCAGCATATGCTACAACTTTTAGGAATTTTCCGTAAACAAGAACACCTGTGGAGCTGTCATGTAAGTTCCTGATCAATGGCTCTATATAAAGCACGAAAAGGATCATACTGAGCGGGCATCCTTGTCGCACTGAAGAGAGATTTTTTATTTCTGGTGTCAAGAAACCGTTTAGCAAAATTTTTGATGCTGCTTTGCTATACATCGATCTCAAACAAAGAATCAACTGGGTCGGGAATCTGAATTTTTCTAACACTTTCCACAGGAAGGTATGGTTCACGTTATCGAACGCTTTTTCCAGATCAACGCTAAGCAAAAATCCTTTAAACCGTTTGCATTCAATTGAGCGGGTCACCAATCGTCTGATATCTTTCAGGTTATCCGTGCAAGATCTGCCATTTACTGTAGCACACTGTCCTGGACCCAACAATTGATCCAATACTGATGCGATCCGCTTGGCAATAATTTTGCAGAACAACTTGTAATCTGTGTTCAATAGACTTATTGGGCGATGATCTTGAATTGTTGGGACCGTTGCTTTCTTAGGGAACATGATGATGATCCCCGCTGAGAAATCTTTGGGCGGAATTGTTTGTCCACTCAAATACGCACTAAACAGTTGTGCAAGATCACATTTAAGCAGGTCAAAATGCTCAACGTAAAATTCGTATGTTAAGCCGTCTGGCCCAGGCGACTTCTTCTTTGAACACTGTTTAAGAGTTTGAAAAATTTCATCCTCAGTGATCGGTAGAACTAATCCAGTCGCATCTTCTTCATCAAGCATATTGGTGATGTAACTGATAGGGCATGCTGGATCACTGATCCTAGAAGCTTCACTTTCGGCAAAAAGATCGGTGTAATGTTTGTGTACGTCTGTTAACGATGGACGATTGATCGGCGATCCACTGACTCCAGCGGATTGAAGCACGGGTGTAAGATGGTTATGTAAATGCTTGGATACTTGGTAGACATTCATCTTTTCTTCTACTCCCAGTGATATTTCTGGTATTCTTGACTGTAAACGCCGTAGCCTTGCATACTCTTGCTCCATCAAAAGATGCTTAACCATGTTGATTTCCTCGGAGACATTTTCTCCGTTAGACTTCCTACAGGACAAGTCTTGAAACCGAGAATACAATACACTTTTACTGGTCTGCTCAGCCTGGTACGAACGCCACGATTCAGCTTTGTAGAAACTACGAACTTTGGCCTTGAATGCATGATTCCACCATGCATTGTGATCCGTGTAACTCAACCTGTTCCTTAACTGCGCATACTGCCTTTCAAATGCTTGACTAACCACAGGAGACGACAATAGCGTTGAATCTATTTTCCAATATCCTCTTCCTCTAGTGTTGAGGTCTTGTTGTTTCACTGACAATTTCAATAGTACTGCATGATGATCCGAACACGGAACCGCAATAGTTTTTATATCAAGTACACGGGCAACAAAAGCCTCTGGACCATAAAACCGATCTAACCGAGAAGCACAGTCTCCTCAATAAAAAGTGAATTTATCTAGATGGAGCTGTTAAGCGACATCTTGTAGTTGAAAAATATTTACTAAACTTCTCAGACCGTTCGAAAAGTTTTTATCAGAGCTATTTGAGTCATTTGGATCTAGGATACAATTAAAGTCTCCAACTAAGACTGAATATTCACAATTTGTTTTACTGATATGCATTGTGATTTGATTGAGAAATAGGTTATCCCTTTCTTTCTTCTTATTGGTTCCCGATTGAGCATAAATATTAATATAGTTTATCCCATTCACTATGACTGATACAATTCTACCAGATGGGTCAAAAATTTGAGAGCTGTAACTTAGGTTTTTCTTTAGCAAAATTCCTGTCCCTTTCTTATCCACACTTATGTTTACCAGAGCGTTATACGAGCTAAGAAAAGAGAAGTTTTCAAAAGTAACCTCTTGCAGAAACATAATGTCGACATCGTGATTTCTTACAAAGTCCTTAAACATTGCTTTGTTAATATCTGTGTTTATACTGTTCAGATTAAGCGTGGAAATATTGATGGAAAAGTTCATTTCACAGTATTACAACACCAAATTTACTTACTTTTCCTCCGTTGAATCCGCGATCGTGTACGCAGAGATTGCTTTTCGAGCACTCGAAGTTTCGTCGTTTCGGGTTCCGATGAATCTGAACCATTTTTTACAGCAGTTTCGTCTCTTCGCGACGCGCGGCCTCGCTTCTTCGTTGTACACCAATCTTGATCGCTGATTTGTTGCTCCTGCTCCATTTCGGTTGATTCCACTTTCCCAACAGGGCAGGTACGGGCAGCTAGTACCGGTATTTGTGCAGTAGGGCTGTCAGTCTCTCGTTGTGATGCGGACCTTGCATCATCGGTTCCAGTTTTTGCTGTCTCGTTGAATTGCGTAGTGGTTGTAGCTGGTGTTGCAAGCTCAACAACCAAAGTTTCACTCTCCCCTTCCACGTGAGCTTGAGATTTTTCCTCCTCTGTTGATTTGTCCCGCCTCTCGGACGTTCCAGGCTTCTGATTGACCAACATACCCAACAGAGCTCCAGCATAGGACGTTGAACCAGATTCGTTCTGTCTCAGGCGGTTGGAGACCGATGTTCTCTTCGGGCAACTCGCCTTGACATGTTCCGGACTACCGCAGGCAAAACATTTGCTCTGCATACCCTCATAAAACACGCGAACTTGGAAGTGTTGTACATGTAGCTGAGGTGGAATGGCAGTGGAAATCTCCATATGTGCACCACGCACGCCGTTGAGTATTGGATATCCAGTATCTTGGCCAAATCTTTCTCGGATCATGTGATGAATTTTACCGTATTTAGACAGCACGGTGGCTACGTGCTTCTCATCGACCTCGACAGGTAGTCCAAAAAGACGTACGTATCGGAAGTCACCTCTGGCCGTTGCAAATGAGACCTGAACCGTCTCACCGTTGTCATAAGCGAACGTGTCGCTTGGTGGACATTTCAGTAGCGCCGTCTTCATCAGGTCCTCTGTTTGGAATTTAACATAGACACTATACTCCCTGGGTTCTCGAAACATCGCACAAAGCGACTCCGGTGACCATTCGCACTTCCGAAAAAAGGCAAAAACCTCTTTGTCCGTTGGCATTTTCGTTTTTGGTCCGAACTGGACCTTGACACAGTTAGTGTGAACGTTGCGAGATTCCATTATTCTTTTTGTATTACGTATCGATTTCGATATATTGACTCAAGGTCAGTGTAACAATAGGCAGCTGAACCTTGGTTCAACCAAACAATTATCTTCAACACTATTCAGATAACGATTAATTCTCAGACCGCAGTGAAAAATACGACTACTCGCTCCGATGTTTGAATATGATCTGTTAAATATGATCTTCAACAGTGGAATATGGGTTAGGAATTAGGGGAGGATTAGTATTACTATTTTTGTTTAGATTTTAAAATAAGGGGTATTAATTTACGATCCACCAGCTTCCCCCACCCCCAAGGCCCAACCAAAAAAAACTCAGGAACAAATCCCAAAAAAAAAGCAATTAATGCTGCTTGTCTCCAGTTCATCGAGTGTCCCACACTTTCAAGATCTTGCGCCACTTGGTCTTCCCATCACGCCTTGAATGAAGGGTTGAATGCTGCCATCCTTCATATCTTGCTTCTGTGTAATTACTATCTCAACTAGTTCGATTTTCGAGATGCAAAAGTCAATAAAATTGTTTGTCCATGTTCTGACACTTTTAGTCTTGCTCTAGCGATTTTTCCAAGTAATCCAAGGTTGGCCCTCTTTCTTCTTTTCAAAATTTAAATTATAAGCTAATCTTAATGGGCGGTTTTTATCCCTACATAAAACATGTCCAAAGTAACTAATACGCCCCACTTTATTTCTCCTATTAATAGTTTTACCATCTAGTAGTTTTTTTGCATTAAACTTCATATCACTATGTCTAACGCATTGCTGGTATATGCTCCTTCAAATGAATCTTTCGTAGCTGGCTATTGCAATCCTATTCTTTTTGGTCAAAACCGTTACTTTTGTGCCGTATTGAAAGGATGATTATATCACTGTTAACGTTTGCATTGAAAAAAAAAAAATGGACTTTTTTTCGGATGGTGATAACAAAAAGCTAAGACAGATAATTGCTTTTGATAAATTTCCCATGGAAGGTAATTATTTAAGCTTACTTGTAAAAAAATTCTACGCTCTTGCGAGTGGTCTTCGGGCAGTTAACCGGAACATTCGGAACATGGCGGATGAAAACATGCGTGTAGGCATGTTTTTGAGTTCTTTCTTCGTTTTATTTATCAATTCTTCCTCAGTTTTCGCGACAAAATTGTTGGAGTAGATCTTACGCTTCAGGTTGGCCCAGAAATTCCCGATGGGATGCTGCTGGGGGGACGTTGGGCGGATTCTCCGACTTGGGTACCACATTGATATTCAGCCGCTCCATTTCCTCCAACGATCGCTTCGAGTAGTGAGTCGACGCCGGATTCGGCCAGAACATCGCGTCTTCGCCCTTATGGTATTTTTTGATGAACGACGCAACTTCCGGCAGGTATTTTACTATAAATTTCCCCGTTCACGGCCAGTCCGGAGCGAAAGAAGAGCGGCTTTGACATCCCCTTCTCGCTGATTGTCAGCCACAGCAGCACCTTCCTGGGGAACTTAGTGTGTGAAATGAACTTCACCTCGGAGCTCACTTTCTTCGTGGGGGAAGTAAAATACGAAGTGCCATGTCAGTCGTTGCCATCGAGGGTGAGAAAGGTCTCGTCGTCCACACCACCGCCACGTCGCGATTCGCCGGGAAAATCGAGATGACCATCTTATTCAACCGCTGCCGCTGCGTCATTGCCTGCAGCTCTGAAACCAGTGGACGCGACTTCCGCTTCCTGACATGTATGTTCATGTTCGCCAGGTACTTTTTCACTGTTTGGCCGGTTGAACCGACCTCCCGGCCAAGCGCACGCAGCGATGTATCCACTTTTCCCTCGGTCTTCCTCTTCAGCATCCTTTGGAGCTTCTTGTCGCTCAGGGTCGTCGGCCGTCCGGAACCGGGCTTTCTTTCGATGCTCTGATTGTTGTCTAATAGTGCCAAGATGTTGTACATGCCGGAACGGGCTTATCTGGCGTCCACAAAGTGCCACACGATGTCCGTTTTCGACGCGGCAGGGTGCCGTTCTTTGAACGCGCACACTTCTGAACGGAGTTGCTTGACTGTTTTTGCCATCACGGGTAGAGTTCGACTGATAGAGCTGCCAAATGTTGTCTGCTGACTTATGGGTTACTATGATTGATGCTTCGTGGGTAGTTTCGTCAGTGCTGGTGAAGGTAAACCCATGAAAAATTGGCAATTTTTGTCCATTTTTTTAAATGCAAACGTTATTCCAAGTCCAAATTTCCCCAATTCAATAATCCTAGTTGTCTTCTAATTTAATTAATTAGTTGTTTCAATACTGTGCATCAGAAGAATTTTATTAAAGTCAAGTTTTAGAAGCTCTCTTTAAGGAGTTAAACGAATTTTAAAATTTTGCGAATAATTTTCCAGTTTTCAGTTTAATTTTGCCTATTTTTTTCAAAAAATTCGTGATTCGTCCAGATTCATCCCTGTAGATGTGTGATGGTGATGATGATTCGCGTACTTACAGTTTTTCTGCTTTGCTACCTGTCACCTCCAGTCCCGGAGATGGGGTGACGGACGATCAAAAAAGTGACCTCGTTTGTGTGGAACACCGGTACGATAACTCCTGCTGTCGTGGCTTTAGGGATCGCGCCAGAAGGTTGGCCGATCGGAAAACCGTAGCGATTACGATGACGCGCTCTCCTAGAGCCTTGGGGGCACTGGATATACCGTGTCTGAACCGTGTACCGCGTCTGTGGCGAGATGATTTCGGCGGTCGTTGGGAGGTTATAGCTAGAAGGGATTCTGACGCTCCCACGGATTTCAGCGCTTGGAAGGACTTTAGCGCTCAATGGATTTCAGGACTCGGTTGGATTTCAGCGCTCCGACGAGTTCTACGCTCGAGAAGACGCTACTAGAGTTAGCCATCCGCCCATCAGAAAAGAGTTTTGCTGCTTCGAGGAATGGTGTAAACAGTGTGGTATCATACGGAGGGCCTCCGTTTTGTAGCACGTGAGTCGGGCGGATTACACCAGTATTGGTAGACTTCCCACCTGTGGACATCCTTCGAATCAGGCAGTAACGTAGGGCGTGTAACGCACGTGGGGCTGAGTTTTATACCGATGACCAACGCTCTACGAATGCCCTATAGAGGTACGCAACCTCGAGGCGATAGGAACACCCAGCGTAACCTCGCATGGTAACCACCAATCCACTGAATCGATTTCGCTATCGGTCTAGACACTTACGTCCTCCGAGATTCCAACCTCCAAATTCCGGAAACTCGGAAACCGTGTTTTCGTGTCCTTTAAGTGTGGGTCTCACCCTCTTCCCACCTATCATCAATGATCAATGATCAAAACAAAAATTGTAATGATTTGAGCACTAGATCTACTATTGCCTACCTAGCAGGTGCAACTAACGCTATTATTATAAAAATCGTTTGACCGTTTCACACGCTCCATTCAATAATACCAACGGCGTGTTGATCCCAAATGATTATAGTCCTTGTGTCGTGGCCATAGAGGACTGCCGGTCGAATCAATGTTATGTAGATTGCCAACTTTGTAGCACGGTGAAATCTGTTCGATCGAAACGTTCTTCGGAGTCCAAAGTAGGCACGGTTTCCGGTCATAAAGCTTCATTGTATCTCTCTGCTGGTGTCGTTGTCGGCGGTCACCAATGAGTCCAGGTATACGAATTTGTCTATCACCTTGTTTTCATCATGGGCGATCTGAACACGTGGTAAAAGGCTAACATTGTCTTCTCAAAGTAATGATGAAGTTAAGTAAATCGTTAAACAACAACCTAATCAATAAACACTTAAACAAATCGCATATAAATATAATTCAACAAAACCTGATTCGAAAAATAATTATGCATTCCGCTGATGACCAGCTGAAAAACGTCGAGTATCTGCCTAGTAAACGGATTACTCTCATGGTAAATGAACTTTGTTTTGTGAACATGGTTTTTCAAGGCTAATGATTGCCTACCCCATAAAAACATCCAAAACGAAAAAAAAACGCTTTTCCATCTCACTGTGCAAACTATCTCGAAAGCTTGCATCTTAATTGCCCATTTAAGGTTAAGGTCAGCCGACAATTTTCAGTTTAGGGTCAATTCATCGCACACTACCACGACCACCATCCCATCATATCGCCATTCGAAACGACGGATCGTGCAAACGAAGAAGTAAGCCAACATTTCAATCCCCCAGCGCACACTTAAAGCCAACCGAAAAATTTATTTGGCCTCACCCACCAATTTAGCTTATAATCGATAATTATCCACAATCTTCATGCTCATTTCTCACCTGGAATTTGAATTCATTGAAAGATGAAAAGCAATCGCTTTCGCTTTACTTCTTTTCAGATCAATCTCGATCGGCACGCTTCCTCCATGGAATTCACATGTGTGTGTGTGTGTGTGCCCTGGCTCATCTTCACAATCATAGTTTTGTCAGTTACCTCATCATTCGATAAAATTCCAAAACCATTCGTTAAGAAAGAGAAAAATCTTCATAATCGAACCGCAATTACTGGCACCCCTCAGCCTGGCCAGATTGCATCGACGATCGAGAAATAGGCCACCGGTTTCGGTTTCGAAGGAGTTTTCGATTTTTGCGATGCTCAGCTTCTTATCAAACCGTTTGGTTTCTTGTCTGGTTTCGCGCGTGCAATTTCCCACTCACAACTTCAAAACAACTTTCGCCACCGTCGTCATTGTCGGCGTCACCATCGTGCATCGCCCCTCGGATAATTACCCCTCCCGCGGTTTAATCATCGAAGCGCATTTTTGTTTTTGTCTAGATACGAATACAACTTCCAATCACTACTGCTTGAGATAAGACCGGCGATGTTGGTGGTATGTGACTTCCTCGATACAATTGCTAATTTCTCCGGCACAATTTTTACTGGTCGGTGGGCTTGAAGCGTCTGAAGTCATTAATCGTACGTTCCAATCCCGCTGCAGGAGGTGAGCCGCTACAAATGTGATTCGGCTGATGGCGGAAAGTGGCGTCTATGATGCAATCGGGTACATCCTCTTCATAACCGGTTGATAAGCAATCAATCAGTGAGAGTTCAGTGGGTGGTAACCAATTTTTGGTCGTCAAAAGATAATGGATCTTTAATTCGAGAAAATTATTTTGGCCACAACAACGAAAACTAGACTCTATGATTGTTCAATGCTGGCAAGCAATATTTGAGCGGTTTCAAGATCGTCAGTTGAAGATGTGATATGATGCGACCTGTTTTGACTTGCATGTTTATAGATAGAGAGTTCTTAAATCAATCCTTCGAATACGTTTATAGATAGAGAGTACTTAAATCAATCCTTCGAATACGTTATTATTAGACGTTAGAGGTTAACAACCTTGCTCAAATTATTCCTAAAAAGAGACGAACATCTTTAACGATGTGCATTCCATATAAAAATTGATACTGAAGACCTTCACAATGCTGAAAACTTCCCTAAAATCCATATACCTACAGATATTTCAAATTTTACACGTAGCTGACTCTACCGTTGACATAAATGAAAAGACGCATACAAACAAATCATGTGAAATTAAGTTTTCCATAGAGCTCATTATTTACAGAGAATTGTATTGTGTTTTTTTTGAAGTAAATTTCCCCTCCGTTATGTCTGAATTGATTTCTCAGGTCATCAATTAAAATTTTTACACATGCGTTGCCATATTACTTCCATTTGTTATCTAAAGCTTGCTTCAGATAGAATTGGAACAAAAACAATTGCCTGTATTTCAGTTATTTATTATTGAATTCAAAATCTTTTTCTATACAAATGTAACGTTTTCTTCATACTTTTGAGAAAAAATACGGATAAAATTATTCGTCACGGTTTCGAAGGAATTCTCGAATTTTTCCTGTAACACGGCTCATTAGGCGGCGCACACCTTCTTCGTCCATCGTTTTAGCTATCTTATTCCACCAGGTCTTCATCTGATTGATGTCTTTGACAACCTTTCCCTTTGCCTTGAGTCTCCTCTTCATGATTGCCCAGTATTTCTCAATAGGGCGGAACTGGGGGCAGTTGGGTGGGTTAAGGTTTTTCGGAACAACCTGGACCCCTTTCTCTGCATACCAGTCTTGAACGACTTTGCTGTAATGACAGCTTGCCAAATCTGGCCAAAACATTACGGGATGGTCGTGGGATTGAATGAACGGCAAAATTCTTTTTGGTATAGTTCCGACGTCATTGTCTTATTTGTAACGAAAACTTTCGTTTTTTTGCCACAGCTGCAAATGCCCTGCCAAATCATGAATTTTCGTGCAAATTTGTCGGCAAAAACAAATTTAAATTTAGCTGGAACATCCCCCCGAGCCGTTGCCAAGTAAAATTATTGACCTGGGATTTGCCCGAAGTCAGCCTTGACATAGGTTTCATCGTCCATCAGAAGACACCCGTCGAACTTGGTCAGCACCTGGTCGTATAGCTTCCGAGCACGGATTTTGGCCACACTATTCTGTTATATGGTCGGATTTGGCTGTTTGCTAGCTCGATACGACTTGATTCCTTCCCGGAGTCGAGTTCTCCTCACGGTACTATGGGCAGCACCGAATTTTCTGGCCAAATCACGGTCCGACAGATTGGGATTCCTCTTAATCGTCTTCAAAATCTTACCACGCAGTTTCCGGTCGACAGTTCCACTCCGACGATTGGCTTGAGGCTTCTTTTCCTCCCCCCCCCCCCCCCAAAACTCCTTTTTCCTTCTTTTTACTAACACCCACCCCCCCCCCCCCACCCCCCCCCCACAAAATTCCAACCCTCCCACCCCCACCAACCCTTTTTCCACAACAAACGTCCTTCCCCCTTTCCAGCCCGGCTCCCCCCCATAAAGCACCCTATTCCCATATTTTACATTTTTGGCCATCTGACTACTGAAATCGACTAAGATGTTTCATTAGGGCCTAACGGGTGTCCACTAAATAATGAGAACGAAAAGAATGGGTCAGGAAAAAAATACCAGTGAAGTTTTGTTCAAACTGATTTATTTTATTAAAAGGGTCAACTTAAATCTTCAAACTAAGTTTAGTGAATATTGTCATATGGTCCGTGGTCCGCCGTGCGGCGCAGCTTAGTCGTTATGCTGGAACATGACCGTTGGACGGCAGCCACATCGATTTTTCGGATGCAGCTTTTGATCCTGTTGGTAAGTTGCTTGGTGTTCTTGGCCTTCCAATTATCCTTGTATACCATGGAGCTCAAAAGACCGAAGAAATCCTCGATAGGACGGCACTGTGGCAAATTTGTCGGATTCCGGTCTTTTGGGACATATGGTATATTTTGGCTCTCCAAAAACGTTAGCGTTTTTTTTGCGTAGTGCGATGATGCCTTGTCCGGCCAAAACACGTATTTGCCATCCGAGTGATGTTGTTTAAGAAATGGGATGAGTATTTTCTGCAAACACTCTCTTTGGTACACCTCCTGGTTGATGGCCAAACCGCTTGGTTTGAACCACGGCTTCGAAATACCCTTATCGGATATTACGATGTATAACATAACCTTCGATTCAAATTTGTGCTTGAACTTATACATTACTTTTGGAGGAGTAGTAGATTTGTCCTTAGTGTAGAATCGGTCGTTTCCCGGTATCTGAGACTTCGAAAGAGGAAAGTAGCTTTCGTCGTCCAGAACGAAAGATTTTCCGCCGTAATTCCGAGTCATCCAGCGGCATTGGGATTTCACGGTTTGAATCTGCTCATCTGTGTACTCTGGGGATCTGGTTTTCTTTCTACACACTATTCCTTCTTTCTTTAGCGTCTTGCAGATGAGTGACTTCGAACAATGGAACTTTCGGGCTGCTTCCCGTTGACTTACCGAATCCTTGTTGTTGAACATGCTGCGCAGCGAGCGGAGCGTTTTCTCATTCATTATTTTCGCTGGACGGCCGCAACCTTTCTTCCGGGTTACTCTCATGCATGCCAGGATACGGTATACGGTGGATACCGGAACTTTTTCACGACAAAAATGGTCCACCGTGTATTTTTTTTCCACGATCTTCGTTCGCTTGAAAGAATTGTACAACGCGCGCGCGCAGTTCTTCCTGTTTCGACGGCATGCTGAACACGACTGAACATGTTAGAGTGAAATAAGAGTGTATGAAAATTTTCTGGAGAGTGCAACGATTCATTCATCTAAAGTGACATTTCTATGCGGCCGTTTTTGTTCTGATGGAAAAGTATTGAAATCATTCTCATTTTTTAGTGGACACCCGTTAACCCCCCCCCCCCCCCCCCCCCCCCCCCAACCCCCTTCTCCTCCCGACCCTTTTTCCCTCAAAACCACCGACGTCGACTGGGATTGAACCCAGACCCACGGAGATATTGGGCTGGTTGGGGCCCACTTCCCCCATGTTTTCGAATATTGTTCATTAATCTATGGTCGGAGGGGTCTGCGGTATTCAAAATAAGCCTATTCTTATGTAGAATTTCCCTAGGAATCGAATGATCAGCAACCGCACGAGTCGGAAAACAGAGATATTTTGCTTATTTTACCCCAATTCCCCGAATTTTTGAATATTGCTGAATAATCTATGATCGGAGGGGTCTGCAGTTGTCAAAATAGGCCTATTCTTATGTAGAATTTCCCTAGGAATCGAATAAAGGTGGTTTGAGCCACCGCACGAGTCGGAAAACAGAAATATTGGGCTTATTTTGCCCCAATTCCCCGTATTTTTGAATATTGCTGAATAATCTATGATCGGAGGGGTCTGTGGTACCCAAAATAGGTCTATTCTTATGTAGAGTTTCCATAGGAATCGAATCATTACGGTAGCGTGTCTTAATCATTTGGATAATAGTTTGATCCATTGGCTGCATAACAGCTGTAGTATTGGGAGGCAAGAATATTGTAAAGATGGCACCATCGCTTGTTTTAAGCTCATCTGAATTAAAATGAGCGGAACAATTATCCAGAACAAGAACGGCTGTCGAAGGTAGACCAGATTGCTCCAGAAATGCTTGAACCTGCGGAACGAACTGTTCGAAAAACCAAGTTTTGAATATCTCTCGAGTCCATGCATTTTTAGACGCATTTTTAAACCGGAAGTTCTTTCATGTGCTTAATAGGCCTTGGCTTGTTATACTTTCCGATTAGCATAAAAGACAGCTTCAGAGCGCCGTCCATGTTGCTACATGGCATAAACGTCAGTCACTCTTTATTGACCTTTGTATCGGGTGCTGAGTTGGAGTCGTTGTTGGAGTCTTTTTAAAATAGAGTTCGCTTTCATCGGCATTAAATATCTGAGCTCGGTGCAGATTGTAACGACGCATGTCTTCACCAAACTTCTTAACCTTTTTCTCCTGTTATTTTAAGAACATGGAATCCATAACGATCAACGAACGTTTGTATGTAGCCGCTACTTTCGAAAGAACCATCACCCGACCATTTTGAGCATTTCTGTGCCTGTACTTGCAACATCTCTTGGCTTACCGGAATATGATTTTCCCGTTGTTGTAAGAACCAAACATACAACGCCTCGTCTACTTTTGGGTAAGGTCTGTATCCGCAATAATCCGGACACCTCAAAACATGATTCAAACATAGATCGCGCATTATATTTCCGTCGTAGTTGTTTATTTCAGATTCATGGGATGTCTTTTAACAATTCGTGAAGACAAAACATAGTTATTCGGTATTTGCATAAAATTTTCGAACTTTGCGCTTAACTCCGTCCATTAGGGTTTGTACAGACTCTTCAGAAATCGTAGAAGCCGTCTTTGTCCAAATTTGCCAAACTTCCATTTGATGTATTTGATTACTTGCTTTTTTCCAGAAAGCTTCCGCTTCATCAGAGCCCAATATCTCTCGATTGGTCGTAGCTCTGAGCAATTTGGCGGGTTTGAGGTTTTTGGTACAATGTTCACTTAATTTGCTTGGTACCATTCCATGACAGTTTTAGCATAGTGGCATGATGCCAAATCGGGCCAGAACAAAGGTTTTTCTTTGTGACTTTTGATGAAGGGTAGCAATCGCTTCTGCAGACACTCTTTCTGATAGATCTCCTTGTTGATTGTGCCTGTAGTGACGAAAGATTTACTCTTTTTGCCACACGTTCAAATTAATTGCCATACAAGGTATTTTTTGGGAAATTTCGATGCCTTCTTCGTTCTGAAATGCTCAGCTGTAGCATTTCTAGCCATAGCAGAATAAAAAGCTAGCCCTGGAAGCTGCTTGAAATCCTCCAGGACATAAGTTTCATCGTCCATAACAACGCATGAAAACTTCGTCAAATATTCGCAGTACAAACGTCGAGCCCGTGATTTGGCTGCCAAGTTCTGTTTGTCGTTGCGATTTGGAACTGTTTTTACTTTATACGGCTTAAGTCCCAAACGTTGTTTTGATTTTTGGACAAAACCAGGCGACATCCCTATTTTACGAGCCACCGTTCGAATGGAGAGATTTGGGTTTTTCGTTAATATCCTTTTCACGTTTCGGTCCATGACAGGATCAGCGCGTCCAATGTTTTTGTCACTTCTCGGTTTCCTCTCCACCGTCAAACGTTTCGAAAATTATTTGAGCACATCGTGAACAGTAGATTTAGGCAAATCCAATGTTTTTGCAACGTCCCGTATTGACAAGTCAGGATTTGCCGTACGCCCGTACAAAATTCGCTCGCGCACTTGTTTTTCTTTCGTCGTCATCTTGAATACTAAACATGAAATGTAAACATCAATCATAGTATTTTTCATCATAGACTCTAGCTATACCACAGTGAAATTTTTCATTCCTACAATTCCTACAATGATTTGTAATGATTTTCTTTAATAATTTTAAGTTTATTACTTAGAAGAACCACCGACCGTCTGTTCTTTTCGCCACAGAAATTTCTTTTCTTTTTCAGAGACATTTTAAGCCTTCCTGTTCCGCTCAAGTTCAAATTGAATACAGAAAATCCAAGAACCCACTTGCTGCCAACAAAAATCTCTTGCTGCTAGTGAAAAACGAAGAAGACAGAGCTACCAACATAAAAACGAACAATAAATTTGAAATGACAGTTAATGCTTAAGCTAGTGAAATGACAGTTAATACTTAAACCAAGGATAAGCAGTTTTTAACTACATCAGAGTAATAATTGGTTGCACTGGATTGGGCGAAAATAAGAATTCCATTTTCTTCAATTCAAAGTGAAGGACCTCACCAAAAAGCTTTCTGAAAAGCTGATTTTTTTAGCTATTCTTGACATGTTTACTATGTTAAATGTGTTATTGAGGGGCACCAATCTCATGCTCATTCGTTTCTTACATTTCGTTTTCTTTCATGCGAGGGAGTGGGTTTCCGAAATATCTTTTGTAAGCATGAATAAGTCATATGCAAACCATACAACTAGTCAATGTAAGATCCTACGAATGTACAAGGGAGGGCTTTGTTAAATATTACCAAATCTTACAAGGGGGAAGAGGGGTTAAAAATCCCAAAAAAAAGTGCTTACGTAATTATTGAATGGCCCCATAGGATGTTGTAAAATGGTAGGTAAATACACCATTCGAAGTGGGAAAAATTATGGCAGCCACCATGGATTTGGCAACCGTTTCAGAAACACGTGTTTGTTAACAATATTCGCAACACCATAGATTTACATTTTGTGGGCACCTTCAGGAAACATAAGAAAAAAAGTTATTAGTTACAGTGATCAAATGCAATGGAGAATTAGCCAATCTAGAATTTTCTGCAACAAGATCCAATATTTTTTCATTTCTCTCTCTCTCTCTCTCTCTCTCTCTCCCCCCCCCCCCGCCTCTCTCTCTCTCTCTCTATTATTTTAGGAAGATTCCTATTATTTTAGGAAGAATCTTTGCTGTAAACAGTTGCTGCAAAATTCCCCACCAAGAGCTCTTTTTTAAAGTTTGTTAGAGGAATGTTCAAATTCAAATACACTGTCCTCTGCCAATAACTAATCAAAAAACTTTTCTTTTAAACAAACTCCAGAAACCGTTATATCGACATTAATAAAAGCGGTGTCATGTATGGGATTTTAAGTGTTCAATGGTGATGGCCATATAAGCTTATTTCAAAGAGTCGCCCTACTCCATTGATCGTCACCACTGATAAATGTTTTCTTATGAGTTTAGTCAAATTTAAATACCATCACAGTCACGCCCAATGCTCTTCAAAGGTATTTCCGAAGCCTTCTCCAAGCGGGGACAATGACCGTTTCGAGCATACAGCTGTCTACATCGTTCTTATATTTAAAAATCTTCTGCTTTTCTTTTGCACTCTATTATTACCTTATCACGTCACACTATACCAGACCAAGCAGGCATACTCATTAATGAGAAGTGGTTTGAATTATTACACCGTAAAATGGCAAGTGGCTTCTCTTATTTTTATGCATGATGCACATAAGCATGCAACCTGTGCAAAGCGATAATAAAAAGCAAAAACCTGAAGATTGCAACAGGTTCACATCGGCTCAATGTCTCAAGGAGAACGTCAAAGCAAGGGCCCCCATAAAGATGGTGAGGTGCTTGAATCTTCAGAAAAAAAAAATCACTGACGACGAGCAGAGCAATGCAAGGGAAGGGGGTGCTGTTGAACTTGGGAGCCGCCGGCTCTTGAATGTCAGAACCGTGGGATCCGTGCCAGAGGCGGTTAGAATGTCAACTAGCGGGCTCCATCCAGCAGTGTCACCCAACCCGTGTGATTCGGTCTGATTACAATCCAAAATGTCCGTCAGATGGAGCTCATCCATTGGTATGCTTCACAGGTACACGGCAACGGGACGGAAGGAAGACAAGTGTTGAAAAACGACACTCCGAAGGTGCCACAGCAAACCGTTAATGCACTGCATGGATTTATGACTTAACCGAGTGCGCCCTAGCGGTAATCAAGTCACGAGGCACCACTTAATGACGGCTTCAGCAGAACAGAAACGAAATCTACAATTAATTGGTCCATTATCTGCCTGTGAAGTGATTATCTCCGGCGAGAAGTTTCGGAAGATCTTGACAGTAAAATAAGGAGATCAACTTATGGATTGAAATTTCAAATCGGAACCTTGACTAATGTTTATTTTAGTAGAAACTATTGTTTCCAGAGGAAAACATTTCCATCGAATTGAAGGCAATTTGTCATTGCCATTCGCGCGCGCCGTTCACGTGCTTTACTGCGGCAGCAGCCCAACGAAGGAACAACTGTTTTCTATCCCGCCTAACGGCGAAGTCCAATTAGAGCGGTGTCTGTTTCAAATCGAGCAAAACCATTTGCAATGCTTTCACGTCTGTCGAGTCGCCCGTAGGTCTGAATGTGGATTAATCAGGTGCTAAAACTGCAATGCCCATCTGTCACGTACTCGGCCAAGCCGGATTCCAACTGGTTGTTTGGCAAGTTGATGCAATTTGACGACGAATTGCGACCGACGACGGCAGGGGCAAAGAATGATCGGTAATTCGATTGAAATCGGGGCCTCAATCAAATGGCGACGCAATTCTCTGCGAAATTTTCCTTTCTCGCCATTCAGATTCAAACGGTTACCGTATCAAAAGCAGGAAAGCAGACAACGACAGAGATTGATCGAGAAAACGAGGCACTAATGGATGGCATGGAATGCAACATTTGTGCTGGTTTGGTAAGAATTGGAAGATCAAGTTTGGCTATTGTCACGTATGATTTTTACGTGATGGTTTAACTGCCGCATTCGCTGTCAGTTAGTTAGTTTTCTTTTTGTACAAAAACGAGCAATAATACAGGGGGCGTCAATAAAAAAAAACAACAACTTGTAAACATCTCGGTGACTACAATGTGTAGGTTGATCAAAGTTGGATTGAAAACATCATCCAGAGCCAGAGTGAACTATCATTTGAAAATCTGAAAAAAATGTATTTTGAGCGTTTGTTGTCATCGAGAAAAAAGAAGTATTCAATCATCGCATTTCTCAAAAGAATCGTTTAATCTTCGATTAAGTCTTCAATTTGCGAAGAAATATATTTCGTTTTCACCAAATATTAGTAATGTTTTTGAGAACATAAAGGTTGAAGCGTTTTCGTTCAATGATTCCAATTTCTCATCTAATCTGATGGTGAAGGTCGCACTGTAACGGGATATAACTAAAAAATGAGAATGATTTTAACTCTCTCATACCAAACCACAAACGTGCACAGAGAAAAGAGAGATTATGTGAATCAACGCTCTCTGTCTCCCCAACATAATCACATGTTTGGTTTTGTTCCAACTTGTGCAGTTGTGTTCAAAATGCCGTCGAAGCAAGAAGCATTACGCGAGCGGATTGTACAGTTCTATCAAACGATCCTCAATCACGGGAAAAAGTTCCCCGTGAACCATTTTAAAACCGACAATGTTCCAGTCTCAACCATCTATCGTATCCTGGCATCTCAGGAACAGCTCGTAGGAGTGGTAGTAGGAGACCGGCTAAAATAATGGACAAGAAAAGACTTAGATTGCTCCATAGTACTTTTAACAACAAGAATTCGATTAGTCAATCTGATGCAGCAATAAAGTTCAAGACTACGCAACCTTACATCTGCAAGACGTTGAAGAAGAAAGAAATAGTCTGCCACGAGAAATCAAGAGCAACAGATATCAACCGTAAAATCCCAATGCCGCAGGATGACCCGAAATTACGCCGGAAAATGTTTCGTTTTGGATGATGAAAGCTACTTCCGTCTCTCAAAAACCCACATACCAGGAAACGATCGATACTATTCTGATAACATTCCTACTGCATCTTCAAACGTGAAATATAAGTTTAAACATAAGTTTGAGCAGAAGATAATACTTTCGGTATATTGCCATATCTGAGAGAGACATTTCCAAACCATGGTTCAAGCCCAGTGGTTTGGCTTTTAATCAAGAAGTGTACCAAAATCAATTTTTGGAGAAAATATTGATTCCATATCTTCAAACATATCATGCAGATGGAATTTCAAACATATCATGCAGATGGAAAACAACTGGAGAGCCAAAGACTGTAAACATCTGATTAAAAGAATCAAACGATGCATTCGCCAAATCGATAAAGAAGCTGTACAACGCTCCTGTTCAAACATCAGGATGAAGTTCGTCGAACAGCTGATGAAGCACCGTATTCAAATGTTCATAATTTTTTTTTTGTTAAAAAAGGAAAGTGACGTGCCTTTAAAATTAATCAAGCAGTTTTCCTTTCTATAAATAAGTCTTTTTTCTATGGCCCTTAAAGAAAATTCTCTATTTTTAGAAATTTTTAAATTGATTAAATTTTTAATCAATTTTTAGTCGGTAGAAGTGTCCACGGATCGATTTGCTTTGAGAAATCTTACAACTGCTTGGGACCTGCGGTCGCTTTCCTCTTCGCCCAATAACAGTGAACCCTCTCGGCAGCGCTTCTTGGCTGCTTGGGCGGACGCTCTGATTGCTGCTCCTTTGAACGCTTGAGCGATTCACCCACATATAGATTGGACTCGGAAAAAATGCGACACTTTGTTTTGGGTGTAACTTTTTATCGCGTGGGTAAAAAGTAATGAAATTTTGGGTAATACTAGTTAAGAGTGTTATGTTTATGTGTAGTTTTTTCAAGTAGTTTTCAAGATGCATTCGAAACAAGAAGAGCTACGTCAGCAGATCTTGGGCGCCGTGATCGATAATCCTGGTCAGTCGCACAGATGGATCGGCAAAAGGCTTGGAATCCACCATTCCACCGTGTCCCGCGTTATGAAGATGTTCCAGGAGACGAAGACCATCGAGCGGCGCGCTGGTAGCGGCCGAAAACCGAAAATGGAACACCCAGAGAAGGCGCGGAAGATAAGGCAGTACTTTAAGAATAACCTGGACGTGGCCAAAAAGGTCAATTCGTCGAAGTGGTTCGTCCAGCAGACCATGAAACGGGCTGGGCTACGTGTTTTTAAGGTCAGGAAGGCGTCAAACCGGACTGACAAGCAAAACACGGTGGCCAAATTGCGTGCGCGGAAGCTGTACCATGAGTGGCTGGTCAAGCCAGGCTGTCTCGTCATGGACGACGAGACATATATCAAGGCGGACACCAAACAAATCCCCGGCCTCGAGTTTTTTGTCGGTACGTCCCGCATGGAGGTTCCGGAAAAGTTCCGGAAGAGAAAGATGGACAAATTCGCGAAGAAGTACCTGTTGTGGCAGGCGATCTGCGGGTGCGGACGGTACAGCTAGCCGTTCGTTACAACCGGCACCATAAACGGGCATATTTATCGAGAGGAATGCTTGCAGAAGCGCTTTCTACCCTTCCTCCACTCTCACCGTGGTCCCACGCTGTTCTGGCTGGATCTCGCTTCGTGCCTTTACGCCAAGCCTGTAATGAATTGGTACGAAGCGAAAAGCGATAATGTGGTCCCGAAGGAGGCGAACCCGCCAAATACACCAGAACTTCGTCCGATCGAAAAGTTTTGGGCGATAATGAAGAAGAAGTTGAAGAAAAGCGGAAAACATTCAAAACCGATGAAGCTTTGAAGAAAAACTGAGAGAAATTGTGTAAGGAAGATGGACAAAGCCTCGCCCAAGATCTCATGAGCAGTGTTAAGAAAAATGTCCGAGCATTCAGCTTGAGGGAGGAAATTCAATAAATAAATTATGGCCAAAACATAGCTAATATATAGCTTTTTAATCCCTGAAAATTTGAGAAGTATCCGATTTAAAATGAATTTTTGGTGATCATTTTTGTGTGTCTCATTTTTTCCGAGTCCAGTCTTTAGTTGGACAGGCTTCCTGAAGATCGTGCCACTCGTGTCTATTCCAGCTCTTTGAATCACACCCTCCAATGCAATGTTAAACAACAAACAAGACAATCCACAACCTTGCCGTAACTCTCTCCGAGATTCGAAGGGACTCGAGAGTTTCCCTGATACTCGGACGACACACATCACTCGATCCATCGTAGCTTTGATCTACCGCGTCAGTTTTTCCGGAAATCCATATTCGTGCATGATCTACCATAGCTGGTTTCGATCGATTGTATCATACGCTGATTTGAAATCGATGAAAAGATGATGTGTGGGCACGTTGTACTCGCGACATTTCCGCGAAAATCTGGCCCGTGGTAGCGTGGGCCCCCATGAATCCCGCTTGGTATTGCCCCACAAACTCCTTTGCAATTGGAGACAGGCGGCGGCATAAAATTTGGGAGAGCAACTTGTAGACAGCGCTCAGTAGCGTGATCGCACGATAATTGCAGCAATCCAGCTTGTCGCCCTTTTTATAGATGGGACACACTATTCCTTCCATCCAATCCTCCGGTAAACATTCCACCTCCCAAATCTTGATAATCACCCAGTGCAGCGCTCTGACCAGTGGTTCACCACCGTAGTTTTTTGGACTGCGAAGCACTGTATTAATTGATTCAATTAATATTTTTGCAAAGCGAAACGGCATCTCAGAAGGAACGATCAAATGCACAATTCCCTGATCCATCAGAAACCTGCAGATTGCGTTAATTTCAAACTTAGCATCACCACCTTCGCCGGTTACGGTACAAGGGAGTTCAAAACGGCCTGAAGCGAATCCAGTCTTACGGTCGTCCTCCATATCCACAACCAGTGCATACCGTTTTCGCATGAATTCAATTCTGCAACCTTGCCAATCCAACTGAAACTCCATTGCTGCGGTTTCAAATTCTGTCTATCACAATGTTCGTTTTGACTTGCCCATTCGCGCCCATTCATATCCCTCGTCATTGCAGTCCCAGTGGAAGTTCCCGTTTGGATCAAGTTTTTTTTTTTCTCTCCCTCTCTTTTTTCTGTTTGTTACTTGTAGCAATTCAACTTATATGGACCGGGATTCCTCGTGATGACGGTTAGGCTTTCTTTTAAGCCTGTTGCCCGAGAGTTGGACGCGATGGGCGAAGAAGAATTACTTTAACGGTTTGCTGGCTTGGATGGTTAGTTTTTGTTTCATTTCCCAGCAATGGTGTTGATAAAGATCACATACACGTGAACGGATCAGACAGGTGCCCCGGCGAAACGCGCAACTGATTTGCGATGGGCGATAAACCATCGTCGCAGGTCAGAACGTAGAATACTAATGAAACTGGTACGTAGCTGTAAATGAGCAAAAGCTGAAATGGGTCATTTCGTGTTGCATTGGAAGCTTTCAGAGGACTTTCGCGGGAAAAGGTCTTGAACCTTCGCACCGATGATGGCAGATCGGCAACAACAGTCGACCCCTTCTCATCGGGCAGAGGGTGAGAAAGTCTCCACCCATTTTCCCACCTCGCACATTCAGCTAGATTGGATTGGATTGGGAAATGGTTAGAGAGTGAGTGATTGCCAATGATGGAAGAGAATGGCGGATCGCATGTCCATCGGTGTGCCAGGTCAGTTGCCGGTTGCATTTCCGCTGCCTCCATCGTGTGTATGTTTTGAGTGGATCTCGCCAAATTACTGTGGGAGATGTTATGTGGGGTAAGAAATGAATCAGCATAAAGCCGAAACAATAACATCAGCAAAAAGAAAGAAAGAAAAACACAATAACAACATTAATCTGGCTTCGTCGACGTTGTCTTACCTTAGAGTTGATGGTAGCCGTGCTTCGAAAGGTGAATGGATGGTTTTTTTTAACAGATTGCTGCAATATTTCTGAAAATTCAAACAAACGAAACAGTCCAAATAGGAGAAAAAAAGTTAGGCATAAACAACATCCCAAGAGTAAAACCACTCACATCGTTGGTGGCGAAAACTTCCATACTAGCAGTTTGGAGAAATCGTGGAAGCATAAAATTATTTTGTCAAACTCTTATTCCAGCTGGTAGAAATGGGGCTCTTCTTCACGAAGGCTTAATCTAAAATTGAAGTCTTTTAGTTGAAAATTCAATACGCACAATCAGTTTCAAAATCTACACTGAAAACTAATTTTCGTTTATAATTACCAAATCAAAGGTAGGACTAACAAACCTATTCGTTGTTTTCTGCAACGAAACTGATTTGTACTTTTTAAAAAAATACCTTCGTATTTAGTGCCACTCACGCAACTGTCAAAAGCACGAAGCATTTGTTGAAACAGAATGAACATTCGTTCATTGTACGAAAACAATACAAAGAGCTACAAGTAATTTATTAACAATAAAAAAGAAACGTCGCTCTGATGGTTGCATGAACGACTGACAAATCTACTATATCGACTCAAAATATAATTGAGAAAAAAAAACTATAATTGAGTCCGTGGTTGATCTCACTAAGCCATGTTGACTCGTGAGAAGTTACTTGATTAACGTGCATGAGGTTCTCACTCTCGACAGCGCTTTAATTTCTATGTTGGGATAAATTAATGACTCCCGCCCATCCCAGCAGGAACACCAAAATTTATGATTATTTTGGGCTCCTTGCAATATCTCCAAAGATAAGCATGTTTGTTGCAATTCCAACAAATTGGTACATTTGAGTCCTCTTGAGTCTAAACCACGTTTACTCTTTCTTTCTTCTTTTTTCTTTCCTCCCTCCCCCCCCAAACAAATGAGTTTTATTTGTTTCGTGCGTTTTTTTTTTTTTTTATACGGTATTCGTAGCTCTACCTGGCCCCCCTCTTCCCCAAAAACAGGGAACATAAGTATCTTTTCTATATGCGTAGTACACAACCATATAAAGCACACAAACGGTAACACAAAAAAACTTGACTCAAAATGGGGGGGGATGTTACCCCAAATCCCCCCCAACACTCTCCCCCCACCTAAAGAGGTAGAAAGAAGTTTATTCAAAAGTTCTATTTCCATTTTGAAAGCAAGAAAAGTTTAATTAAAGGGTGTCCACGATGAAATTGCCACACTATGAAATTGCTCTAACTTTTTAACCGTTGGGTAGAATTTAATGAAAATTTGGGTGGATTTAGTTCATAGTGCATTATTTACATCCTGCAAGTTTTAAAGTCCTGTGATCAAAACTCACGGAAATGGAGTCGAAAGAACAGCTCGTGCGTGATAAAATTTTGCGCATTCATCACGAGAACAAGGATCTCTCGCATCGTTCCATCGCTAAAACGTTGGGAATCGCGAATTCCACGGTGTCACGAGTGATTAAGCGGTTCGAGGAACGGTTGACCAGCGATCGGAAGCCCAGAAGTGAAGGAAAAAGTATTCCGTACAACACCAAAAATCACAACCGCGTAGTTGGGGCCTTCAACCGAAATCCGAACGCCTCCGTTCGGGATGTGGCTAAGAAGCTGCACCTAAGCCGAAGTTTTGTCCAGAAGGCCAAAACTAAGGCTGGGCTTCGAACGTTCAAGGTACAAAAGGCCCCTAATCGCGACGAGAAGCAGAACAAGTCCGACAAAACCCGTGCCAGGAAGTTGTACCTCAACATGCTGACGAAAGTTGAATGCTGCATCATGGACGACGAAACATATGTGAAGGCCGACTTCAAACAGATCCCCGGCAACCTGTTTTTCACGGCCAAGGATAAGTTCAGCGTTCCGGAGCATGTCCGCACTCAGAAGATGTCCAAATTTGCGAAGAAATTCCTGGTTTGGCAAGCCATCTGCACGTGCGGGAAGCGGAGTGCACCTTTCGTGACCCAGGACACGATGAACGGACAGGTGTACATAAAAGAGTGCCTCCATAAGCGGCTGCTTCCTCTCCTGAAGGCCCACAACGTCCCAACAATCTTCTGGCCGGATTTGGCCTCATGCCACTACTCCAAGGACGTGCTGAAGTGGTATGCGGACAATAAGGTCAATTTCGTGCCAAAAATGTTCAACCCTCCCAACACTCCGGAGCTCCGCCCCATCGAGAAGTACTGGGCGATTATGAAGCAGTACCTTCTTAAACGACCTAAGGTAGTGAAGACAGTCGAGGAACTGAAGAAAGTATGGGTTTACATGCAAAAAACGGTTGATTCACAGGTTGTGCAGAATCTTATGGCCGGGGTTAAGGCCAAGGTGCGGGCATTTGCGTATGGACTGTAAATAAAATACGAGTAAAATGGTAAAATGAAGTTTAATAGTTATTTCTCAATCCCTGAAAATTTGATGGCAATCGGATGAACACTCGAATTTTGCGAATCAATTTTGTGTGTGGCAATTTCATCGTGGACACCCTTTACGTTGTTGCTTCCGTTCATAAATTTTCTGACGATTACCTTGGTCCTTATTTGGGTTTCTGTACATATATCGAATACGTTCCTCAAAATCGGACGAATTTCTCAATTCATCAGCGTAGCATAGATACCAGTCGTATGCTTCTCCTCTTAAAACGGTATGAATTCGCTGTAGTAAAACATTCTCCTCTATACGATCCATAACAGCTAGTCTTTGGACTTTATGAAGAAAATCTTCTAACGAGCGTTGGCGTAAATCACCATTGAACGTCAGGTGCCATTTCTCCATTCGCCTGTCTGCATTGATAATGTGCATCTCGTTTATAGGGCGTCTTCCTGGCACTCGTGAAGAATTTCATCATCTCTCATCATCTAGGCATTCCATGCTGTCTCGGAAGTTGTACCATCGACTACTTTTCCGATCCTGACTAAGTCCGTCTTCTCGGAATCCTATTCCGTATTGAATCGGAGACTCAATCCTCAAATGACCCCTGTTCTGCTGTGCAGTTTGTTTCCGTCTATTTTCGTGCTGCTCATTTTGCCGTCCATGATTTACTACAGAATTAAACCGGTTACAACTATTCGTATTCCCCGCAGTTCTATGATCAAGATCATGTCCCCAATTCTGGTAGTCCTTTTTGATCGCATCCAAGTTTCTATAATCTTTTTTAGTTTGGTCCGCTCTCCCGGCGGTGTTTCTCATATAATCGTAACATATTTTGTTCTTCATGAATGGGTTCTTTTGACTGCGACAAATCATTTTGCAAGCTGTGATTTGGCAATTGATTTTGTAACAAAGCACGCATTGCAGCTAGCTCTTTTTTTCTTTTTCCAAATATTGGATCTACATTCGAAGTGCTTCATTGTCTTCTACTACTAGAGTCTGTGATGAAGAGAGTCGTTGTTTTGTCCGCGACTTGGGTATTGTACCAGTTTCAACTATTAGGATTTATAGCCTGCTGTGGGCTTTCCTGATTGCCCTGAAGATTATGTTTTTCCGTTTCTTCTAGGTAGTCCTGCTCACTATCCTGCTCTTGTATATGTATACCTCCTACTGCTCCTACCAAGTTATCAGACTCTTATGACTGACTATCAGGTATGTCCTTAGTATGAAATCTATTCAAAATTGAGCTAATTTCCTGACTCAACTCTTCTCGCAACTGTACTGATCGAAGGTCATCCGTAATCCGTAATCCGAGGGTGTTCTACTCTCATTAAATAATGCTTCAGCCTAGAAATACTCCTCACATCATAGCTTTTTTGTAATCTCTTACTTAGAACATCAAGTTTATTAGCAATGTGGTCGTATTCTTGATCCATTGTGTAACGAGAAGAATAAGTTTTTTCATCTCTTACGTCCTCAAAGAACAAATTCCTTAGTAATCGATGCTTTACACCTACTTCACTTTTGGTTTCTTCTTTTTTTCCTCTAATGATAAGCTCGTAATCAACTTCTTCGTTTGTTAAATGATCTGCTCGGGGAAATCTAGCAGCCATTTTAAGTTATTGTGTCAAAATCAATAAACGTTTCAAAACACTTTCACCATCAATTTAAACAGCCACAAAAAAAAATCAAAAAGAAAAAATAAAGCGGTTTTACTTATACTGAATAACAGTTACTATCAACAAACAAATACCGATACTTCCAATTCGCTCTAAATGAATTCAAACACAAACGACTAACAAAATACGTTAAATTAGAGACCTGCAGTTCGGCGCCAAAATGTAGCTGCTCACTACATAAATGTCATGTAAATTTCTGTCCCCTGAGACCGACACATGCAAGCATCCTTTGGCACATAAGAATGAGTTGAAAGAGAGGAGAAAATAAATTCAATCAAACACATCTTTCGTCGAATTGCGTATGTGTCAGTTTCAGGAGACATAATTTTACCCGAAATCTTTCCTCACGTTCCCCGACTTTTTAAAAACATAAATTGCGTCTCGTGTAAAATTCATAATTTCTAAGTGTGTCGGACCACAGTCGGCTAGTCAAAATCGGTCTACTAGAGCGTTCCGGGAATTAGGGTAAATTTTGAAAACGCCACCTCAACATAGGACCACTTGTCGTTTTGGGTGCCCGGCTACTCATGCCTTAGGGCGAGTTCAGATGAAGCACAAATGCATGGAATGAACTAGTAGACGGAAAGATCTTGAATTCCCAGAAGGAACTAACCCAAAACTTATCAAGAGAAAACCTTTCACCGAAACAAAAGCTGTTCGCATCACAGGTCAAGTGCTTTCCGAACACCTCGATCTCACACGCTTCAAGACAAGAGGGAGGACTGAGATTTCCAAGCAGCCCAACTTGGAGTACAACTAACAACGAAAATCTACAACAAAAACGACGAAACGTGAGAATCCTCTTGTGTTCAGTACACCTACACCGTGTCCAGTATATTCTCATACACTTTTTCCTTGCATTGGTGTCGTGCAACTACTCAACATGCTTCCCATATGTGTTGGTGTAGTTTTGCACTATGTTTATACGAACGCTTTTAGGTTATGTCCGATTGTTGAAAGGTGAGCGCCCGGGCGCTATTTTCAGAGATTTGAAAAACCTCGGAGTAAAGCGGGATTTTGTGTACCGAACCATCCGGACCGTGACCGTTCTTCGTGACCGGAAGAAATCACAGCGCTCTGTACGTAAAATTGCCGCAGAGCTGAATGTTTCGAGATCGTCAATGCATAATATACTGCAAAATGACCTCGGACTCCAAGCTTTCAAGAAACGTAAGGTTCACGGAGTTTCGGAATCTTCCAAGCAGAAACGACTCGAAAGAGCAAGTCTGCTTTTGTCGCGGCACGGTGGGGAAGAATTTATCTTTTCCGACGAAAAGTTATTCGTCTTGCAACAATCCCACAATGTCCAGACCGACAGATTGTGGGCTCTCTCTTCGAGAACTGTTCCAGAGAATGATAAGAATATTCCACGGCTCCAAAGTGCTGCGTCAGTGATGGTTTGGGGAGGAATTTGCAAGCGAGGCAAATTACCACTGGTTTTCATCGAAAAAGGCGTCAAAGTGAATGCCTTATATTATAAAACGGAAGTTTTGGAGAAAGTTGTCAAGCCATATGTACAAGAGGTGTTTGGAGATGGTCACTATGTGTTTCAGCAGGACGGAGCGCCAGCGCATACTGCAAATCTCGTTCAGGGCTGGTGCCGAGAAAATTTGACCTACTTTTTGGACAAGAATGAATGGCCTCCCAGTTCACCAGCTCTGAATCCCTTGGATTATTTCGTATGGTTATACATGCTGGCGAAGGTAAATGACCACAGGGCGTCTAATATGAACCAATTAAAACCCGTAATCAAACGAATTTGGGACGAAATGTCGATGGAAGTCGTGCGTGCCGCCTGTGACGGTTTCGAAAAACGTCTGGAGCTGGTCAAGAAGGTTAAAGGCGGTGTTATTCCAAAACATATGCTGTAGTTGATCAGTATAATAATGCAATATAATGGGTAAAGTTATCAATAAAATCTGGATTATCGATTTGAAATAAAAAGAGTTTTATTTTGTATGAGAATATATTGGACACGGTGTATATGACAGGAACTTTCTAACCTATCAATTAATGCAACTAACTACAATTTTTACCAACATTTGAAAAAACACATTTACTGACTTTTAAAACAATCCAAATTTATTAACAAATGCCGTAGGGGCACCCTAGCGTATACATCTCCTACTCTCTATCGGCAGCAGGGTAAATGCACCCTTCTTTTTGGGGAAATACTCCTTAAACTTTGGAAAAATTCTCCTTAGATGTGTTTGCCCGGTATAATGCAATCGGAGGTATTAACCTTCTGGTTAGCGCTTGCCGGTTGTTTTGACGGGTCTAAAGTTTCTTCAAGATTGTATAGCGGAGCTTCTTCTGGGTAGTTTTGACGGATTAAATTTAATTTTGACGAGTCTTAATTTCTTTTTGAAGAGTCTTAATTTCGTTTTAACGAGTCTTGATTTCGTTTTGACGACTCTTAAATTCATAAACTTAAGACCCGTCAAAACTATACAATCTTGAAGAAACTTAAGACCCGTCAAAACATCCGGCAAGCGCTAACCAGAAGGTTAATAGCTCTGATTGCATCTAAGGAGCGTTTTTCCAAAGTTTAAGGAGCATTTCCGCAAAAAGAAGGGTGCATTTACCCTTTGCCACTCTCTATCTGTGCGGATTTGAATAGACTATATTTAGATTGCGCTTACTTTACAATACGCATGCATGCGGTCACTTTTGTACGCTACTCACAGTTTTTCCTCTACTTTACCGACGTTTATTCTATCGCCATCCCGTCGCCCCTGCGATGCTCGCACCACGCAGAACACCGAGTAGTGAAGCAAATTCATTCGTCTTTCACCAAAAGATTCGATGTGATGATTTCCCGATGAGTGGGTGGAAAAATCGCTCTCTTGAAGCGCGTTATTGACGTTAGCTGCTTCCTTCCAATTCCGGCCGAAATTGTGAACTTTAATATTGGCACGTGGGGTCAGGGTAGTGGTAATAATGATGGTGCGGTGTGCCGTGCGGGAGGTGTGCCAAGCTATAAAAGCCGTAGCACGGCTTTTGGAGCTTCTTTCGATCACGCACAGCACCGCACTTTCTAGCTAATTTAAATTATGAATATACTTCCTAATTGAAATAAACGAACAATTAATCATACTGCACCTAAGACACTTCTCACGTTCACATTACCTCGACAAACACACCGCAAAACTATATACGAAAAACTTCACAACCTGCCTCTTCCACGGGTCAAATTAAAGTGGACGAGAAAGCATTTGATATTCCTCAGATAGGCCGCTCTATGGTTCTTGACCTTCGTTCCGGAAATCGTAAAACGATCTTTTCTAAAGGCTCCGATTAGATGGTTCTGCAACTGGCAATTAGCAAACACCTTTTAAAAAGAAACATTGCCAGTGATAGGCGGCATCATAAGGTTTAAGATGCAAAATGCGCTCGATATTTTGATACACTACCACTATGTTTAGGAAATATTTCTACTTTAATTTAATTAACGATTTAATTAATGCATTTAGGTCATGACTTAAATTGATAAGTTAACGGTCAGAAATGCATAATGAGCAACCTCCCAACAAACATCGGTGTTGAATTAGAGCTTGTTCAGGCAGGTTTGGAGAAGCTATTGAGCTGTTTCTTCTAGAATAGCTGAATAGCTTCTCCAAATTTGTTTGAACAAGCTCTAATTCAACAACGATGTTTGTTGGGCTATAAACTTTATTTGTTAATATAACTTTCCAAGTGTGTTTACATGGTTCTTGCATAAGTAGTTCAGAATATTTTAAACAGGTTTTCTGTATCTGTGTCTATATCATAATGTATAAAATAAAAACTTGAACTAAATTTTACCTAACTATGAAGAGATTTTTGCCTGAAGTAATAACTATTTTGTTGTACATTTGATTTCAAGTCTCAACATTCGTAGTTCGTAATACCTCAATAGTACTGTACCAGGGAGGCAGTTTTAAAATTATTTTCAGAATTTTGTTCTGAATCCTTCGAAGTGTCTTTTTACTAGTAGTGCAACAACTTGACCTTATTGGCACAGCAAAAAGAAAGGCCGGTCTAAAAATGTGTTTAAATATTAACAATTTATTTTTCAGTAGAGTCTGAAATTCCTGTTTATACACGGGGGGAAATTCGTTTAAACGCAAGCTCATTTTTGGGTTTATTATACCAAAGATCGAAACAAAAAGTCAAATACAGTTTACTAAAGCCTATCATTAGTTACGTTTTTCAGAACACAATTTGAACGGAAGAATCCAAAAACGGTAATTTTAGAGGGGAAATTCGTTTAAACGCACACTAACGTAAAGCCGCATTGAGCGTACCTATGCTACCGTTATCTTGCGAATCTGTCATATTTACACTGTATAGCCCTCGTCCGCCATAAACACGAGTTTGATTTTCCGCTGCGCGGTAGTTGTTGCTTGTTTTCGGCAAAATGGGTACAGGAAAGTATTTAAGCCAGTCGGAGCAAATACTGGTTCGAGAACTCAAAAGTCGCGGTGAGAGCAATCGCGAAATGGCACATGTGAGCCACAGATCGGAAGCAGCAATCAGGAACCTGCTGAAAAAAGGCAAGAAGTATGGCGTAAAAAAGAAAACAACGGGAAATTCGAAGATTACCAATCGTGTCCGGAACCAAATTATACAAATGGGTGGCTCTGGAAACTTCTCAGCTGCGCAAATCAATCAAGAAATGGGGCTTTCCATTTCTAAGAGGCGTGTACGGCAGATTCTACATGGATGTGGCCACTTAAAGTACACAAAAAAGCAAAAACAAACCCTAATCTTCAACCGGCTCACATTAACGCTAGATTGAATTTCGCTAAAAAAATACATGTCATGGACTACGGAATGGGACAATGTTATTTTTTCTGACGAGAAGAAATTCAATTTGAATGGCCCAGACGGCACCGCATATTATTGGCACGATTTGAGGAAATCTCCGCAGGTTAAGTTGAGCAGGAACTTTGGAGGTGGCACTCTAATGTCTTGGGCCAATATTACAATGTCTTATAAAATAATAACTCTTATTGAAATTTTATCTTTTATATTTCGAATGATCTAATCTAGTTTTCAGCTTTCCCAGGACTAGTAGGATATTGATACATATCTAACTTTTATTTATTTTTCAGTAACAATCCATTCAAGTTTGAAATTTGAATAAATTAGCATTTTTGTCTATAATGATATCTTAATCTGTTGTGTACAAAATCTATTATATATTAAATAACATATAACGGGAAAAGGGAGGGACCATCAGGGCACCCAAGTAAAACGATTTGGATAGGGAGCATGGGACTGCCTCCTCCCTATTGTTAACATTTCGTGGAACGAGGGTGGGCTCTTCGACCCCATCTATTGGGTTTATTCTGTCAATCGAGGGCTCGATTCTAGTGCTGTCTGTGTGAACTTGCTTTTGGAAGGAGATTCTCTTCCCTATATTCGCGGGTTTCGCGTAAGTGTCTCTGCTTACAGGCCCGCCTAAACGTTTTTGGCCCTTCATACAGTAGCTCGATGATCACAAACAATATTAGAATCCTGATCAAATCGTTTTTCCGATTATTCCACTGCTATGGAAAGTTACCTTGCTGCAATAGATGGTAGTATTACATCATCATCATCATCATTATGGATTTTTAATAAAAAACAAAATTTTGACTGATTAAAATCAAAATATGTGCGAGTAAACGGAGCAACAACAAAAACAAAAACAAAAACAATTGAGGTCCGTTGATGTTTGCGTGAAATTTACACGATAGAATCCCGGAACAATCCCGGGACAGTGTGAAGTATACAAAACATACCGGCCGTGAAGTAAAAGCTTTTCGGTTCCGGCCCGGGCACGGCCTGGCCTAATGTGGATAGCCCTTTATTATTACTGACCCGACGACAAGTAATCCTACCAAGAGATTACACTCAATTTCATGGATCAAGTTTTATGCTCTAATTGAGAAAAATCTCGCGCCGAGTAAGGAAATGAACTCCTAAGTGAGTGAACTGTCCTGAAGCAATAGTTTACTTTTTGAGTTCATCTATTGTATGCAAGCTGATTGGAATAATGCGTATCATTTCGAATAGTAACTGTTGTTCATCAAATTCATGCTACATTTATTATATTTCAATTATATAACGCTACATACGATCGAAGCGAAGCAGCGATTGGCTGGTCTTCACGAAATTAATGTTGTGCATTGTACAAAAAAAGGTGTAATGATAGCAATTTGTTAGATGACAAGCAATATGAATGTTTCATACAATTTACGAGACATTTGTCCTATGTACAAAATCCATGTTTACGAAACGAGTGAAAGCTAATTTACGAAAATAAATGTTCAGTGATATGGACGAGTTCCCAGTATAAATATATTTTAATTTCCTTCCGTTTTGTGTTGCAATACCTGTGATGATTTGTCCAAACAACCCTGGAATCCGCTTGTCATCATTTTTTTTTTCTCGCTGAGATCATCCCTACTGAGTCATTCTTCGAACGAAGTCGATATTGTTTGTTTGAAAGAGTAATTCCTTCCGATTCATTAGCAATATCAAACGTATACCAACCAGTTTCATAAATTAGCATTCTCCATCTTAAGGCCTCCAGGTGTGTTAACCACACCCTTCCAATCCGTTCTCCACTCTCCCGCACAGCATACCAGCAGACAACCGACCGGCCGGGTAGACGCTGTGTCTAACCGGTTTCCACACTCTGCGCAGGTCACAAATCGCACCTCTCCACGTATGATCTCAAATAGCGGTTCACCTGGCCCGATCGGAGCGTCCGGTATCACAGCGATTGCATTTATGGTGACCATGAATCAAACATGCATTAATGCCAATAATGCAGTTAACAACACTCAGGGACCGACAGAATGCATTTGTATGACTTAGTAGTCACTGACTGGCAATAGCCGGTGCATTGTCATCTCGTTGACGTCACCTATGGCGGGCGGCATCTTTACCGTGTGTACTAATCTCTCAGTTCCGTGTGTAGTTAATGGGATTCAATTGAATCACTGTGTTGCATTTTATTACGGTTCACGAACTATGCCAATCGTGTCAATCAAAGTTATCTCATAAATTGAAAAACCTCTAACTTAATTCTCTCTTTCATCTCTCCTGCAGGTAACCGAACGAAACGATGTCATAAGGATTCGGTAAATATAAATCATCATCACCAGTCCAGTCGTTGAAACACTTGTCAAATCCAATTTGTACCTCATTGAAAACTGCACAATGTCTACATTTTGAAACCCATTTGGAGGTCCACCTCGTTTTGCCATGTAATTTGACAGCTCCATCACGATGACGATGGACGATGGACGTACCGAAAGTGTGATTCTCCACGGCAATTTGTTCCATCAGTTTGAGTACCACCCGACACGTGAAAGTGAACATTTCTCAAGCTCAAGCTGTGTGCAGTCAGCGTCTGCTGGTAGTGTAGGAGTGAGTAGTCGTTCATTTGACTGACAGCCTCTCTAGGCCATCCACCTCCACATTGGCAGCATTGCTTTGAACTTTTGGCGATGCAAAACAATCTTGATCTTTGTTTCTCTCCTCCATTTTCACACTAATTACCTGCCGTGACATCATTAATCATTTTGGGAAGCGCTGATCTGCTCGGATTGAATAAATGAAGAAAGTTCGTGGCTGTTGTAAAACGAAAGACTCCCACGCATTGTGCCACGGTCTGCCATGAAATTCGCGGTGCTTGAGATGGGCGGAGAACGCTTTTGGATGTGCGAAATGGATGTGCGACATTCACTACCGTTGGCCTGTCGGTGGTCGGTCGGTGTCGAATTGTTGAAATTTTGTTTGCACGGTTGTTAATCGTGGGATTTGCATTCCAGCAGCAGAGAGGTGAAGTTTGAATTTGGTATGGGTTAGTATTTAATGTGCATCTAGGATTTTTCACTCTCCAACTTATGTGAATTGTAAGAAGCCTTAGAGCGGGTTGTGTTATTTCTTTTTGATTCCGTTATAACCACCTATCTGATGGCTTACTCCGTGCCTCATACTCTATTGCTGTCTGTAAGTCTGCAAGTAGTAGACAAAATTCGCGTATTTGTCAAGGGATAAGCACATATAACACAATTAATAGGAATTTTCACTTAAAATGTTTTCATGGGGAGCTCCGTTAAGTAATTTGATCAAACTTAAAGAAGACTTCAAGTCTTCACACATAATTTCATCACACTTTGAGAGACTCCAGCAGCAACCTTGATTGGAAAAGTAGATTTAAACTAACACTCCATTTGTAACGGCTTAACACTTCATTTGCTCACTTTAAAAAAATAGAGGTCACGTATGACCTCATTGGTGTATAGTAATAAAGGATGGAACGGTCAAAACTTGGTCGACTCAAATATGACGTAGTTTTTTTAATCGTGCATTTAAATAACTTGAAAAATGGCTCAGGAATGGTATAAAGGCTGTTCACATCAAAATCCGGACAAAGTATTGATCCTGTTTCTTAGTCAAATCACTACGAAATGGCATGAAACTTGTTATGTACATAACCAATACATAGACAAACGTGAATCACACACATTGTTGACAAAAGCGCACTCTGTATTCAAGATAGCGCCGTCTGAACTAGCACGCAGGAAATCTAGTTGAGTAAATATTTGAAAAATCCCAATTCTACTCTTTGATTCAAAATCGTTAAATGTGCCAAAATCAACAGTTGCAGATGTGATTAAACGTTATAAAAAGGGTCTTACTGTCGAAACGAAAGCTGGAAGTAGTGGTGAACATGGACAAAGCAACACAAGGAAGGAGAAAAGAGACCTTGCTGCTTTTCAGGCATACCCGAAGGTGTCAACACGGACAATTGCGAAAAAAGTGCAAATGTCAACCGGTTTTGTGCAAAAAGCGAAGTCTTAGGCTGGATTGAGATCATTCAAAGCTCAAACATACCCAGATCGTAACGCAAAGCATCAAAAATCGGTAAAAACACGCTCCAGAAAGCTTTATGAACAACTTCTCACAAAATTTCATTGTGTTGTCATAGATAACGAAACATACTGCTTCAAAAAACTCAAATATCTCTCGGGAACGGAATTTTACACTGCAACTAGTCGGAAAGATGCCCCTGAACATCTGAATCGGAAGTATAAAACCAAATTCCCTGAAAAATATCTGGTCTGGCAAGCAATATGTTCCTGTAGGCTAAAATCTCACATTTTCGTAACCACAGGTACCGTAAATGCTGAGATTTACCGGTAAGAATGCCTCAAAAAGCGGCTCTTACCTTTCCTGAGAAAATATGCGACTCAATCCTTGTTCATTACGCTAAAGATACAATCACTTGGTATGAGCAAAATAACGTTATTTACGTTCCCAAGGATTGTAATCCACCAAATTGTCCACAGCTCCGCTCGATTGAAAAATAAAAACAACAACCAAAAACCAAAGAAAAAAAAAAAAAAAAACAACAAACAACAAGCTAACCGCCCCCCCCCCCAACACAACAAAACAACCCCACAAAACAAAAAAAAAAAAAAAAAAAAAAAAAAAAAAACAACCAACAACAAAAAAAAAAAAAAAAAAAAAAACAAAAAACAACATTCATTAAAATATAAATCACATAAAAAAAAAAAAAAAAAAAAAAAACAAAAAATATTTTTTTTTTTTTTTTATATATTTTTTTTATATTTTTTTTTTTTGCGCCACCCCCCCCCCACCAAAAACAAAACACACCCACCCACCCCAACACCCCACACACCCCCCCCCCCCGCCCCCCCCCAAAAAAAAAACAAAACAAAAAAAAAAACCCACAACAACACAAAAAAAAAGATGGAAGAGAATAACAGTTCAAGGAAAATTGGCGTTCAGCATCAAATAAGGTGGATATACCAGTATGTATGTATGTAGGAAGCCACCATCCTAGCGTGGGCCTTGCCCTGCATGCGGTTCCACTTAACAGAAAGATCATGCTTTGTTACCGTTCTAAATTCAACATATCGCTGTAGGGCCAAAAAGGGTTGGACAGGCCCGTAAGCAGAGACACTTACGCGAAACCTGCGGGAATAAGAGAATCTCCTTCCAGCAGTATGATCCAATAAAACGAATAACAAAATACGCAATTCAGTTAAGCTTTCCACTAGATGGTTTGTTTGAGAAAGGCGCGTCAAATTCATTACAACTGTTGGAGTGGAATGTACCAATCAAAAATGAAAGACACATCCCCTCCTAGACTCCGATTGGCTGTCCATTCCATTGTCCAATTGCCACTTCAATGATGCCCTGGTGCACCCTCCCATCCCAGTATTGAAATGCTTTAAATCAATGAATTATAATAAGCTCCGTGCAATATAATTATAATAAGATTCATGAATATAATAAGGAAATGAGTATTTAAATAGAGTGTAAGTAATTTTATACGACAAAATGGGTAGCCTGGGCTGGATAATGTTTTAGAATTGTACACCATGCATGTAGAAATTTCTAAAATAGTGATTTCCTTTCTGTGGTTCTATGGAGTAATAACATGTATTAGGATATTTTAACAGAATAATATCAGACGTACTCTGTGTTAACAGTTAATGTCAAAATGCTGGTCAATAGTTGTTAAAATTGTTAAAATTAATAACTTCAACTGTCGAGCCTGTGGAGAGAAATTATAAACCAACTAGCGTCCGCCTAAATGGACTTTAGATAATAAGTACGTATGTCTGCCGCCGATTCCGTTGCAGCTTCTTGTATTCAAGGCACTAGATACTTCCTAATCATAAAAGGAAGAAGAAAGGATAAAAATAATCATGGTACATATAAAACATAATAATTAATAGAGTATATATAACCTTTGAAGTAAAACTAATAAAATTATGTTTATGATAATATATAAATCATGAAAATACAAGTAATGATAAAAAGAATATGATAATGATAAAAATATAATCAATACACAATGTCATATGAAATACTATATATAATATAGTGAAGGGATATTATAAAATAAACTGATAATAACATTTCTATTTTAAATTACATGTCTGCAGATTGTTGTCCTGCTTCAATTGCAGAAAAATTTGCGTATCTAAAATTAACTTGAAAATTTACACAGTGTGTAAATGGCCATTGGAAAAAAATTTGCATTTAAAATTGTTTTTCAAAATTTGGTAATTGACCTGAAACAATATATCATATCAAGAATAGTATATCTTAAATTTTCCTGCTCCGATTCCTTGCATCGCAATTATCATTTGTAGTGGATCTAGTAGGTACTACAGTGATATAAAGAATAACATTAATTTAAATGTAATAATATACTTTTATCCCATAACATAAAATAATAGAATGACGTAACAAAATAATATTATGAGAACGACAGTTAGCGATAATAGAATGTATATCTGTAACATAGCTGGTCATCCTCTTGTCCTCTTCACCTGTTTCTGCTATTGTAATATTAACCATTAATATCTAGAAAGATTAATATTTGTACCCACAATAATAATAATAATAAGAGAATATAATTAATTAATGTTTCGAACATATCTGACATCCATTGGTCCAAAGGCATCTAATGTAAACGTTATGCTGGAATATGAAAAACAAATTGAGCCATTAATGCTTGTAAATTGTAACAAGTTGTAATGTTGCTCCATGCTCATAAGATGAATGGTTTTGGAATGCAAAGATGATCCCAAAGCGTGCTGAAATTATTAATTGAATGTAGATGTTCGCACCCCCTCACTTCGCTATTGTCAATTTGACAACATTGCCCAGGCTACGCCAACCAGCGTCTCCATGTTTCAGCTGGCAGTCTTTTGTGATCATATGACTCGTGGAGGCGTGAGGTAGGAACTTGTGAGGACGAGAGGTCGGTCGCACCCTCCTTCGAAGTTGTCAACTCACCATTTGAATACGCTATCTCTGGTTATGAACGGGAAGAAGAGCCCGCCCTATATTCACAGCATTGTCGGGGTCCATATTTTGCAGGTTGAATATACAAGTAACAAGCAGAAATATTTTTCAGTGTGAATTCAAACTATATTCCAGAAATAATAGAAAGTAAAAAACTAATAGAGTTCATTTATTGCAAACATTTATTCTGTGTTCAATGCAAACCGGTTTCATGCAAGAATCGCATTTCTCTCTGGTTTTTCTGCGTTTCATTTCCGCACTCCTGCATATAACAGCAATCGATCGAATTGAAGCTGTACAACGGAAGTTCATTAGGTTCGCCTTTTTGGCGAATTTTTGTCTGATGAGTTTGACGCTCCAAATCTCGTAAACAAGCCTGGGTATACACTTAGTCCCAGTGAATTCTTTCGCTTGTCTTGACGAGTATGATCTGAACTAGCCAGTTTGGTCAAAGATAAGCGTTTTGAACCATCGGTATCCTGACTTTCATTTAAATATTCGTGTTGACGTGTTTAGAACTACACAGAAAAAAGTAATGAATTTTAACGGGCGTGTAAAATTTCCCCTCGTTTAATTCCAAGCGGAATGAGGCATAAACAACGAAATTGTCTGCAATCTTTAATGCACCATACAACAATGTTTGCAAGCTTTCATACAACATGCTAGATTCAGGCGTTATCTGGCTTAAATTTACATGAAATATCCCATTATTGTCTGCCAAATCTAGCATTCCCTTTATGTGCATTAGATAACGCAGAAAATTCAATGCTTTTTTTTATCTGTGTAGAATTTAGATTCATTAAGACTATTAGATATTGTCAGATGAATAAAATAAATAAATAAATAAATAAATAAATATGTGGTATGCGCCATTTTCTGGGTCTCGTGCGACTGCATGTTCTCTTCCAAGAACTTGATCAATAGCCGTTCGTGTGAATAATTTGGCCAGCCTTTTTGGATTGTCCATCCGGGATTCTATTGCCTATAAACATAACTGTAGCAATAGTTCCTGACTCGCGTTTCTTACTTTAGACTGACCAATTAGTTCAGTCATCGGATGTACCGATAAGGATAAGAAATTTCCTTCTGGAACGATTCCAAAACAGAAAAAAATACCTAATTTTAACAAGCGCGTAAAGTTTCCCTTCGTTTAATTTCAAGCCAAAGGAGGCGTAAGCAACGAAATTGTTTGCAATCTTTCATGCGCCATACAACAATGTGTGCAATCTTTCATACAACAGGCTAGATTCAGGCGTTACCTGCACAGAAAAAAATAATTAATTTAACAAGCGCGTAAAGTTTCCCTTCGAATAATTTAAAGCCAAAGGAGGCGTAAGCAACGAAGTTGTTTGCAATCTTTCATGCGCCATACAACAATGTTTGCAATCTTTCATACAACAGGCTAGATTCAGGCGTTATCTGGCTTAAATTTATATAAATTATGTGTATTATTCGTTGCAATTCCTTCTTAATGGTGTCGGCTCACAAGGCCCACAACCAACCCCACTATCTCGCAGGAGGACCATCGTGATGCTGCTGTTTAACAGTCCCAACCACCACCAGGACTTTCGGCTTTTGTATTTAGAGTTCTGGGCGCACTTACAAGACGGTGACTCAGCAGCTCTTAACATGAAGAACAGACGCTGTTTTGAGCCGCCCCTAACATGGAGAACAGACGCTCAGATGGGTGAAGGCTTGAATTTTTACCCTTATTTTTAAAAAGCGGGGTGGTTCGCTTTTGTCAGGGCTGCTTTCGGACATTTGTGGGTTTTGGAAGAAACTCAACAGAGTCCAACAACTGCTCAGTCCCCCCACATCCTAAAAAGTCCCCGCCGCTCGTCCGGGGCTACTTATTCGTGTATTCAGTAGCTGTCCATCATATCTGATGGAACCCCACCATCCGCGACCCGTGGACCTGCCGGGTTGCTTGCAGCTCAGCCCCTTCACCTACTCTACTGTCTTCCCGGAAATTTACATGAAATATCCCATTATTTTCTGCCAAATCCACCATTCCCTTTATGTGCATTAGATAACGCAGAAAATTCAATATTTTTTTTTTATCTGTGTGGCTTAAATTTAAATGAATATCACCGGATTGTCATATGGCAATCACACACATTCCTGTGTATTAATTCCACAGTTTTTGTATAATTATTGTTGGTTTTCTAATGAGTCATTTATGAGTATACCATTTTCGGAACATGGTTCCGGTTATCCGTTTTTTTTTTGGAGACAAATGATGTCCATCGGTCATATTAGCGGTTGAGTTCCTGAATCCAAAACTGCCAAAATATTCCAAATCGGTCGGATATTTCCTTAGTAATGGTCATTTTAGTTCCATGGGTATAAACGTTCCCTGTTGGCCTTTTACGTAATAAAAAAAATCAGAAGCCCCTCCTCGCCCCTAGCCAAGCCAGGCTTATTTCATTCCAGAATGATAAGTATTAACGAGATATGAGATGTCACAAAGTTTCAATATCCTAAAGCTATGTCCATTTAGAATCTGGAATAATAAAATCATCTGTATCTCGGTAACGGATTGACGTACAAATAAGTTTAACATATCAAAACAAAGGGAATTTACTGTTCTTTAAGGAAAAATATCAATACAAATCATTTCATCAAACCATAGAACACTGCACACTTCCGGAGTCAACTTCCTTGGCACATATGTTCCACATTTTGGTCATCTGAGTCGCGTCCCGAGCCGTTTTTCCACTTTTCTTAAGCTTCCGCTTCATTATTGCCCAAAATCTCTCGATGGGCTGGAACTGCGGGCAGTTGGGTGGATTTATGTTTTTATCGATGAAATCTACGCTATTATCGCGGTATCACTGGTTGACTTCCCGGCTGTAGTGGCAACTCGACAAATCTGGCCAAAACTTCACGGGACCCTTATGGGCTTTAATGAAAGGTAATACGCGGTTTTTGAGGCATTATTCCTTGTACCGCTTCGAGTCCATCGTCATATTCGTCACGAACACTTTGGTCTTTGCTCCGCAGCTGCATATCCCTTGCCAAATCATCAGTTTTTTGGCAAATTTGTCCATAAAAGCAAACTTAAACTTCGCAGGAACATCTCCTCGTGCCGTCGCCATGGAGAATTTTTGGCCAGGAAGCTGTCCGAAATCCATTTTGACGTAGGTTTCATCGTCGATGAGCAGGCATCCTTGGTACTTCGTCAAAACCTGCTGGTACAATTTCCGAGCTCGAGTTTTGGCGACGAAACTTTGCTTCAACGTTCTGTTTGGTTGCTTGCTGGCTCGATAAGAACGATATCCTGCTCGCAAACGAATTCTTCGAACGGTACTGCGAACAGAAGCGTATTTTTGTGCGATTTCATTATCTGATAGTCCAGGGTTTGCTCTGACGGTTCTCAACACCTTCTGGTTCAGCTTGCGGTCATATGTTCCACTACGACGCTTACCTTGAGGCACTCGATCCACGCTCTTTCGCTCCCTGAAACGTTTGAGCACATCATACACGCTTGATTTAGCGATTTACGTTTAGAATGAAAGAGGTGTGCTACCGGCGGGATTTGTCGCAATTTACGCTAAGACGAAGCTAGAAACAGTTCGTACATTAAGTAGTTAAGGGACTCGACAGGAGGTGCAGTTTTTATTGGCGTGGCAATTCTTTCATTGTTGTTTATTCATTGATTGTCATTAACTAAACACCAAACATACCCAAATTGCAAGTCTAATTCTAATTCTAATATAAATTATAAATTAAATATGTGCGGTATGCGACAGCCGACTTTCAAATTATAGCAAATCATAGAGAAATGTTACTTTGATATAGCAACTTGCAGCGTAAAAACAACATGAAATTTACAGTGGCATCTCAAATAGCCTGGTAAAATTGATACAAACTACAGGGAATGGCTCTCTGTATCTTTTCGGGGTTTGCCGTATACAATTGTAATGCGATTTTATGATCACTATCACTTTTTTTTAAAAACACAATTTAAAAAAAACTTTTTGAGCGTATTAGTAGAACGATTGTGATTGGGAAACAAGGATGATTTCAAATTAACACTTCATTTGATCACTTTTTAAAATCAAAAAATAAAACATTGAAACACTTTTTTCAAATTATCACTAGTAAACGCGAGCAAATTCCTTTAAATTCCACTAGACGAAGCTCACCCCTCCTTTCATTCTTCTTTTTTTTTTTTTTTCAACCCCTACCCCCCCCCCCCCCCCCCCCTCCTTCCCCCTTTCTTCCTTTCCCTTTTCCCCCCCCTTTTTTTCCTCACCTCCTCCCCCCCCCACCCCAAAAAAAAAATAAAAAAAAAAATAAAAAAAAAAAAAAAAAAAAAACAAAAAAAAAAAACGATGAAAAAGGTTATAGAAATATGATGAATACTTTTTTTCGAGGGGCGCATTCAACCGCCAGTTACCCTAGATAATTTTCACCTATAAAAGCAGCTAAAAATCGTTCCAACCGCATAATAAATCCTTTCAACGCTGTCATAAAGATAAGTTCTGTTTGTAAACGTCCATAAAACCATAAGAAAGCAATTGACACTTATTTGTTTTGAAATAGATAATAGGTAAACACACACAGCATTACGCAACAGGAAAGGGGTTCGCGAAGTCATGCTGCACTTTGTATCGAAGTCTTTTAATGTTTTTTAGTGGCAACGCTATTTGAGCTTTTTACCAGACTTAGTCATTCAATTTATGACAGCACGACATCAAACCGGCTGTTGCACCTTTCTTTTTTTTTTGACAAATATGTCTACGCAGCTTTATCTACGGACATCGCCGATCGCATATTTCTCATTTTCTTTTTGGTATGCTTTCAAATCCGGCCAATTCCATCCATCACTGAACCGTTAGAGTGCTTTAGTATTCGCTTATTAGTTTTTACTACTTTGGAAAAACAAATAAAAGAAAGACGTCAAATGTCGATTTCTAAAAACAAAAACTAACTCTCAAATTTGTAGATATGGAAAAAAACAAGCAATCCGCATGACGAATGACCATCAACAGCTTTTCGTGGTCCAAGGATTTTTGCTTTCAGCAGTATTAGCAAACAAAACAGATATTAAAACTAATTTATTCGTGAACGAAATACTTTTTCCGCCCCCTCTCACTCCCCTCCGCATCAAGATAAAAGTCCATTCTAGGTCCAAAGCGCAACTCGCCGCAAATGCCACGGTGAGGGACTTTTAGTATGAATTAACATCGTAAGCCGTGGCATGGTGAGCATTTGGGTAAAGTGGCAGAACTTTTCAAACCCTGCTCGCTAGCATCGGCCGAAGCGGTTCCCTTATTCGTGGGTGAATGCTCATAACTATATAATTAATAGCTCTCAGCGAACGTTCCGAGCTTTCAAATGCCTCGAGCACAACTGAATACATACAATGAAGTGGCTCGGTGGAATGTCTGCTCTCAATTCGCTCACAACGGGTCCGATTGTTCTAAGAATCGCGTAGAAGGACTTTTAAAGTGACATGGTTTTCGTAATCGCCGATTCACACCGTCCCATCTGATCAAAATACAACACCTTAATAGCTCCTAACGATCGCATACCCATACATAATAGGTGGCTTATTATTTCCTAATGTGCTTACTCAACAGTGAAATTTGCAATTGGAAAAAAAAAACGCTAGCCCCCAGGGCTCCGTCAACTACCAGATATCAGCGGAACGCCCCAGCAGAATTGCGCTTTCGTAGCACAACAAGAAACGAACGGGGAAGCAGCTCAACGAAATGCCTATAATATGCAAAACACAATTCGATCGCCCATTATCTGGGGCTGTGGCGTAATAATCGATAGCGTGAGGTTTCCTTGTGCAAGTCATTGCTTCGCCACGCTCTGGCTGGTCCACGACGGGACGGGAGAGTTCTCAACCACCAGCTGCCTAATCTAATTGAAGGTAGAATTAGCACTCTATAGGTGGTGAGTTACCCAAGTTGCCAAGATACAATGACCCCGTAGCTACTTGCCGCCCAATATGTGGGACCGGGACGTGGAAATGATATAAATTTTGCACGATTGAATGTAGATTTCGCTCGCATGCACTGGGTTGGTATGCTTTGCATTCGAAATTATTCAATGGTAATGGAATAATTTACTATCGGTAACTTCCATGACTTAGATTGCAAGGGTGCCAAGTTGGAGGTATCGGCAATCTTGATCAATAAGTGTGGAAGTGAAGGCGTGAACGCAAAGAAGGACAAGATAATTTATATGCAATGTATAACTGTCTCGACAAAATATTGGTAAGGTTTATAAAATATTGCTTTCTTCCAGTTTAATGCAACTCAACCAGAGCATTGCAATAGTTGGACCTAGAGCATTATTCGGGATGACATTATCTTTTGGGTTGATACCTTCCCACGATCACGCTCACAAAAGTCTCTCACGGGAACACCGGTCAGAATAGACAGCATCCGCCAAAAATCATGCTCCAATTATGCGAAGATTGACCTCCGCTAAATTACCTTCGATCCATGCCGCCCCTCGCCGACCGACAACCAGCGCACTTCACGCACTGTTTGCCATTGACTGCACGACTCCGGACCACACCGCATGCCGTGCCGATGACGCCGGGTTCGTTCGCACCAGAAAGCTTTACATGCAAAACGAAGCGTGGCATCTTCCATCGGAACAGAAGCAGTGCGAAACTTCCACCGGCCGACCGACTGGGGGGAAAATTAAAATGCCGACTCTGTAGTGTTTCTCCCAACTGTTTTTCGGCGCGACTGCCATGGTAATACTGTGGTATCGAAGGTAGAAAGAGCTCTACATCGGTAAAAAAATTGCACATTGTTCTTTTTTAGATATTGAAGAAGCTTTCAATAACGCATCCTATTAGTCTATGACTCGTGCCATTAAGAAAAGGAACATTGACATGAGCATATTCAATTGGGTGCACACAATGCTTGCAAAAAAAGAAATCACTTCAGAGCTGGGAAGTTCAGTTATTACAGTACGGGTTGATACCCAAGAGGGAGTCATTGTACTATTAAAGCGGTCCTTGAACTGTAAATGATCTTTTAAGAAACTTAGAGGAAAAAGGACTCGAGGTTGTAGGCTTTGCAGACGATGTAGTAATCATAGTGAGGGGGAAGTTTAACAATATCATTTCAGAGAGAATGCAATGGGCCCATAAATTTACCCAGTCTTCGTGTATTCAGGAGGTCGTTAACTTAAATCTATAAAAAAGTAGTAATTGTATCTAGAAGTACCTAGTAGTAAATTAAGCTAGGGGGATACGAAATCCATCTTAGTGTACAGGTAAAATACGTTGAAGTAATACTGGATGCCAAACCAGTGCTTTCTGTATATGCTCAAAAACATTTGGCAGAAAATGGGGCTTAAGACCAAAAATGAAATTGTGGATTTTAACTGGAATTTTTCGTCCAAAACTAACGTTTTCGCTTGTGTGTAAGCCAAAGGCAAAAGATGCTACGGCACAGAAAAAGCTGACGAAACTTCAACGGCTAGTGTCCATTGCTATAATGGGAGCGATGCGCAACACTCCATCAAAATCGTTAGATGTAATTCTAAATCTGCTGCCTTTGCACGAATACAAAAAACGGAGCAGAATCTTCGGCCCTGGAGTAATAATTTCAGCGGCGATGGAAACTACCCAACAGTGTTCCAAGCAGACATTGTTGCTAAAATAAAATGTGTTAACGTTTGTCTGAAGAGGAAATATAGACATGCTAATAAAGACTTCCAGCCTTTCGCTTCGTACCAATCCATTACAGGCATGGCGTAATTACAGGAAGCGAGATCCGGGCAGAACAGAGAAAGGGCACCAAGCACTTCAGCAAGCATTCCTCTCGATAAATCTGCCCGTTTATGGTGCCGGTTGTAACGAACGGCTTGCTGTACCGTCCGCACTCGCAGATCGCCTGCCACAACAGGTACTTCTTCGCGAATTTGTCCATCATTCTCTTCTGGAACTTTTACGGAACCTCCATGCGGAACGTACCGACAAAAAACACGAGGCCGAGGATTTGTTTGGTGTTCGCCTTGATATATGTCTCGTCGTCCATGACGAGACAGCCTGGCTTGACCAGCC
>JAHHFK020002084.1:0-63981 GCA_024533555.2 Aedes koreicus | reverse complement strand
GCAGTAAAAGTATTATGGACCTGGAAGGGTTTTGAGTCCTCCTTTGCATTTAAGATGACGGTTAATGACCCGTCTTTTCTGTTTCTCCATATGTCTTCGAACTGACAGTAAGTCTCGATTGACTTAGTCACGAGAAATATACTGTGCTCGGACATTGATCCGTTTGGTTTTTCGATTGTCACGTACCTTTTTTGAGCTGCTTGGTCAGGGGGAAATTACCCCCCGCTGCGCGTCTCCATTTTTGCAGTAGTCGCTCACTATGCACTTTTCACTGTTCACTCGTCACACGCGATAGATGGTTTTTATTTAACTTGTAATATGAATACCGTTGAAGTGTAATGTATCACTACCGTCGCGGTGAACCACTTTAGATTGAGGAGCAGGTGCTTATGTGCGCCCGTTCTCAATGAAGGTCGCGGGTGTTATGAAGTTAATAGGTTATTGTTATACATATAGAAGAATTCAGTTTTTGTTTGAGTGTACGAGACTATTTAAAATGTTTGCATATTGTTGACGAAGACTGCTTTCGAGTTTGCTTTGAACCAGAAATTAGTATAGAACTACTCTGCAGTATGATTAGAGCTTAAGGACATTCCGTAAAGCTTATTGTGTACTTCAAGTTTCTTAGTGTTTGATTTAGAACTCTTTGGAAGCGGAAGTTGTTTTTTTCACTTCTATTGTTCAATCTCAACCAGATTTTTCCAAATTTGAGTGACTCCACTTTTGTCGAGTGCGAGACGAAAACGGCGTGTTGGAAATTATATGGAATTTCAAGTGCGCCCCCAAGATTGGCTAAGCGTGCTCTTCGATATTCAAATCATACTTGCGAATATTGATATTTCAAAATTAAAAGTCTAACGCCGTAAAACAAAAACTCCATGCCATTCCAATCCGGAGGTTCAAGTTCAGCCATCATCACCGTCCCAAGAACCAGGCAAAGCGTGAGCCTGCTCCATTCTCTGCATCCGCGGCATATTCATTCACCTCGAACCAAGATCATCACGTCCCGAGTGTATGTTTTATCCCGCATCCAAGCAGCAAAGGGAACTCTCCCCCGGACAACCGTCGACGCCACCTTCGCATGTTCTTTATACCACACGTACCCGCAAGGGTTATGTTGCCGCCCGAGTCAAGTCGAGCCGAAGGGATGGGGATTTCTCCCCTTTGCAATCCCAGGATTCGACCGGCAGAGACGTACTCCACCCCATAATCGTAAAGTAGCTCACGTACTCGTTCCGGGGCACTGGCTGGTTGCGCTGGTTCTCTCCTCTATTTTAATTTTCGACTTGACGCTATTTCACAGCTCCTTAATGCCGCGTGCCACATCCAACCACCAGGAGCGGCTCCCGTCGACAGCCCAGTTCGTTTGCCAGTCTGAAGAAATGCATTCTGTTTTATGGGAATTTATGTTCGCGAACATGCGGAAACATGATTTCGGTTTTGGTTATGCATGTTTTTCTTCTCAGCAGGGGGGGGGGGGGGGGTGTTCCAAAGTTTTAAGCAAGAAAGATGAAAAGTTCCGGAGTTCACTGCCGGTAGCAATAGAGCGTTAGTTGATTTTATGGGGAAAATTGTTCGAATGGAGTGAATTGGGTTGGGAAAACCTAGTCGAAATGACTGTCTTCTTTAATGTGTGCAAGCTGAAACGCTTTGTTTTGACTTCTCCAATTAGACGTTAGTTCTTAAAAGGTTTTTCTGAGATGTAGGGCCAAAAGGCTAATTTGACTACAGCGTAGCATTATTTCAGATTTTATTTTAACACCTTGATGGAATTTGGAAACTATAGCAGCGACTTGCTAACTTCTACTAAAGGAATCGTTGACCCCAGTTTTGCACAAAAAAAACATTTATTGCTACTTACGTTAATTCATAAAGTAGTGAAGGATAAGGTACATCTACTCATAATTCGGAACCCAATTAAAACTTAATTGGTCACCCAAAAAAATGATGCGTTAACACTACTACAGAAATGCACATCGTCCATGTTCCAAACATACCCATATTTTATGGTGTTCTACAATGTTTCGTGGTATTGGAATCACCATTTTGGTGATTTGACATGTGGAGGTTTTTGAAGGCAAAAAATGTTTCTATGGTGGTTTGAGACCCATACAAATGGGCTCTCCCATACAAATGTATCACAATTTTCTGCATAACTCGAGAACTATTCAAGCAAATGAAACCATATTTGGCATGTGGGTGTTTTTGGAAGCAGGATAAATTTATGTCTGTCTGTCTGTCTGTCTGACTCTTATAGACTCGGAAACTACAGAACCGATCAGCGTGAAAATTTGTATTCAGGGGTTTTTGGGCCTGATGAAGGTTCTTATGAATGTTTGAGACCCCTTCCCTCCAAGAACTAATGAAGCAAATGGAACCAAATTTGGCAAGTGGGGGGTTTTGAAGGCAATAATTGTATGTTGATTTGAGACTCCTCATACAAATGAAACACAAATTTCAACCAAACATGAGACCTATCCAGGTAACTAAAATAAACAATGTGTATTTCTCTGGTAAGAAGCATGTTCTGATGGAAGTTTGAACCCCTTCTTAGTCAAGAACAAAACCTATGCCAAAAAGCAACTATAAACGTGCCTGTTTTATTGAATTTTCATTCATTTAGTTGCAAGCGTGTGTGTGTGTGTGTGTGTGTGTGTGTTTACAATCTAATTCCCACTGTCTGGCAGCGGTATTATGGATAGAATCTTCCTGCAACTGTTTCATATTTGCTGTTTACAGTTGCAAAAAGCTTAAATCCGGGGATTAGAAGGTGACAGCTCTACCGCGACTCCAATAGCCCATTTCAAGAACGCAAGCATTCCGAAGCTATCTTCGTACACAATAAGCCCCGCTCCAGTAGTGACATACCGAAACTTTCAATCAAGCGTATGTGCAATGCTTGATTGACGCGTATTTAGTGATTCACAATATATATATATATATATATATATATATATATATATATATATATATATATATATATATATATATATATATATATATATATATATATATATATATATATATATATATATATATATATATATATATATATATATATATATATATATATATATATATATATATATATATATATATATATATATATATATATATATATATATATATATATATATATATATATATATATATATATATATATATATATATATATATATATATATATATTTTTTTTTTGGCATGAATTTTACTTACCATTAATATGTAGCTACTACTGGTGGGATAGAAATTTAAATTACATTTTTGGTCTAAATTATTCAGGAGTCTACGGAACATGCAAAATCCAGCATTATTCTGCTATCGATCACCCTCCGTGATGAGGAATCAGAAACAGAAAAGAGAAACACCCAGTCACTTCTCACTTGCACCAATACCCACGTTTAGATGGCAGCCATCATTGTCAGGGGAAACTACTTCGCAAACAAGCACATTCTTGCACTCTATGGTAATTTTTTTAGCGGCACAAACACAATGTTCGCTACCGGATTCTGCGACGGGTAATCACGTTTTTGGCCCTTGGCAGGACGGATTTCACGCGAATTTTGGACACTTTTCAACAAACCGTGCGAGACCGAACTTCGACGTAATTTTTTCACTCCATTCAAGGGTACACGGGGCACAAAGGAAAACCAAAAAACCAGTGCACTAAAACACTATATGTTCTTCTCAATGTAAACTTTGAAATTTCAATGATTTTAATTGTGGATAAGATGGAAAAATCTGACACCGAAAATTCAACACGTCCGCTCTCGCCCAAAGCTACCTTTGATTTTCGGAATGATGTTATTAGAAGTACTTTAAAAAAAATCGGAGATGTTCGTGTCAATCTACCGGAAGTTGGCCAACTTGCTGCAACAGAAGATGTTATCGACTACTCTGAAAGATCCCGATTGAGCTGAAACTCGAGGACTGCAAACGGTTCTCCGTCTTGACGACATTCAGGATAAAATTTGGCCGTTCCAGACGCTTCAATCCACATTGAACTTTTGTTTGCCGCTACTACCGAACCGCTGATAATTGTTTGTTCAACTAATTTCGACAATTTGCTCACCTTTTTCGTCAAGAAAGCTTAATAACTTCTCCAAATTTGTTTGAACATGTGGTTATTCGACACAGATGTTTGTTGGGCAATACCGTACAGAAAGCGTCGGCTTTCTTCTCATTCCTGCTTTCCATGCAAAACTTTGCAATATGACCAATATGGCCAACCAATATAGCAATATAGCCAACTAGCTTGTTGTTCACGCGGTTCTCCTGTAACAAGATCGTCTTCACGGAATCTCCGGTAATCTTCATTCACGCATGAAATTTTCACTTTCTGCACTAAATTTCAACATCACTCAAACTCGACACTAGCCAATACAGAAAAATCTCTTGAAATTATCCATTCGTGGGATGGGTAAAATTGGTGACAACATAAAAAATCAACTTTAATTTCCTTCCATCACAATCACGAAATCACAGGGGACAAAATAAACGTCATTTTTTCTTCCATGGCACAGCCTACTACTGAGGTCGCCGCAGGCAATCGGTCAAAAAACTGCTCTGCCGAAAGAGGATGAGCTTGACGAAGCCCTTCTCGAGAACTGTTGTAAAACCGTAAAAGCCGCTATCAACAGCGTAGCACAGAACGTCTTAGGTTACGTGGAACGAAGCTGACAGAACGAATGGTTCGACGAGGAATGTCAGCAGGTGTTGGAAGAGAAGAACGCAGCGCGGGCACTTATGCTCTGTCAAGCTACCCGTCATAGTGTGGAACGGTACAAACAGACGCGGACGCAGCAAACCCAACTAGAACAGCTGCACCAATTACATGAAACCCGAAAGATTGTGAGGTGACCGAAAGGTGGAAGCTGTACTTCGATGAACATCTAGATAGAGTACAGGAAGAGGACCAAGACAGACGGAGATGTGCCACCCCCGACGATAGGTTAAGTTAAGGATGCCATAATGCAGCTGAAGTATAACAAATCGGTTGGAAGGAATAGTATCGGAGCAGAACTTATCAAGATGGACCCGGAAAAGTTGGCCAAATGCTTGCATCGGCTGACATTCAGGGTTTAGGATACCGAACAGCGGTCGGATGAGTGGAAGGATGGGGTTATCTGCCCGATCTACAAGAAGGGCGACAAACTGGACTGCGAATATTATCGTGTGATCACCGTCCATAATGCCGCCTATAAAGTGCTATCTCAAATCATCTTTCAGCGACTGTCGCCACTAGCAAATAGATTCGGGGAAGTTATCAGGCGACTTATTTGAAGGCTGGTCTCTAAGGGACCAAATCTTCACTTTGTGGCAGATCCTCCAAAAGTACCGAGACTATAGAGTCCCTTCGCATAATCCATTCATCGACTTCAAAGCCGTATATCATACAATAAACCGAAAAGAGCTATGGAAGATCAACTGATCTACTGAAACTCAACCACGTACCCCAAGCAACACACATGTTTTATAACGGTTGAACATACTTTTATATGACTAGATTTGGTTATATAGAAGCTTACTCAACATAAAACCATGAAGATGTTTTACTCGGGACTGATTAACCCCGTAACCACAAAAAAAAATGGCTGCCAAAATATTTTTATGACGCACTTTTTGATGATGATGATGATGATGATAAAGTGACCATCCAATGTAGAAAGGCAACTGCCTATAGCATTGGACTGTTTTAATTAAACGATTTGATCAAGGTTATACTGTGGTTAATGTTTCTTCATGTTCCTGTATGAAGGGCCAAAAACGTATTGTGGGCCCGTAAGCAGATACACTTACGCGCAACCCAAACCTACAGGGGTCTAAAGAGAATCTCCTTCCAGGAACAAGTTCGTAGAAACCACACCAAAACCGAGCCCTCGCATAATAAAAAGTCCCACTAGATGGGGAGAAGAGCCCGCCCTCTATTCACAAAATGTTAACAACAAGAAGTTGGCAGTCCCACTCTTCCTATCCAAATCGCTTCAATCGGGTGCTCTGATGGTCCCTCTCTTTATCCCGACATATGGTGTTATTTAAATATATGAAAAATTCAGAGAAATTAATAAGATTTTCTTACCATCATTTTGAAATCATCTTACCTTGAAGCTAGAGGTTATAATAGTAATTAGTTCCAAAAAATTAAGATATCATTATAAACAAAAATGCTAATTTATTCAAATTTAAAACTTTTTTTGGCTTTATTATGGTGATTTTTATCCTCCTGGGCTGGTTCATCATCTAAATTTCAAACTTAATTGATACATCCAATGGATTGTTACTGAGAAATAAATAAAAACTAGATATGTACCAATATCCTACTAGTCCTGGAAAAGCTCAAAACAGAATAGATCATTCCAAATATGAAAGATAAAATTTAAATAAAAGACATTATTTTATAAGACATGTTGCAATATTTTTTTCTTTCTACTTTTTTAAGGTCTGTATCCGCAATAATCCGGACACCTCAAAACATGAATAAAACATAAATTTCGCATTATATTTCCGTCGTAGTTGTTTATTTCAGATTCATGGGATGTTTTTCAACAATTCGTGAAGACAAAACATAGTTATTCGGTATTTGCATTAAATTTTCGAACTTTGCGCTTAACTCCGTCCATTAGGGTTTGTAGAAGCCGTCTTTGTCCAAATTTGCGGGAAGTGTTTGATGTCGTTGATTCCTTGCTTCTTTCCAGAAAGCTTCCGCTTCATCAGAGCCCAATATCTCTCGATTGGTCGTAGCTCTGGGCAATTTGGCGGGTTTGAGGTTTTTGGTACAATGTTCACTTGATTTGCTTGGTACCACTCCATCACAGTTTTAGCATAGTGGCATGATGCCAAATCGGGCCAGACCAAAGGTTTTTCTTTGTGACTTTAGATAAAGGGTAGCAATCGCTTCTGCAGACACTCTTTCGGATAGATCTCCTTGTTGATTGTGACGAATGATTTACTCTTTTTACCACACGTGCAAATTGCTTGCCACACAAGGTATTTTTTGGGAAATTTCGATGCCTTCTGGCCATAGCAGAATAAAAAGCCAGCCCTGGAAGCTGCTTGGAATCCTCCAGGACATAAGTTGTAGAATCGGCACCGAATGAAACACAACTGTCTCGACTGACGGTCAATACTCAACTGTCTATTTATTCAATATCTCTAGCATCATTACAAAGTAGTCTACCTGTATTGGATCTGTATGTATGAGTACATTCAACTACTGGCTTCCCTGTTGTACTTTACCCCACCGTTATGAATATCGTAACGTCGATACTACATTCCCACTTCTTCTGGATGGTCCTGCACTGAAGCCAATCGATAATCCTGCAAATATCCTGGCCGCTTGACTTCTCTTCTTGGTCGCGGTAGTAGAGGGTGTGTACTGGATTCATCATTCACTGGTTTATCATCTTGAAGCTTCTGAAAGTCGGCTGTATTTTCTGGAGCAAGAAGTTCCTTTGTTTTAGCTTTCTCTCCTACTGGTTTAAGATGTGCTACGTTCCAATGAAATATTTTCCCGGTCTCACATGATTGAAGTTTAGCATCCGGACCAGAGCGATCTAGGATAACGAATTCTTCCGGTCCGAAATTGCTAGCTAGCTTGTTTTCCTTCACCATCCTCTTAGCAATGACGACATCTCCATCCTTCAACAAGTTTTGGGTCGCTCGACGTCGATTGTCGGCGTACTCTACTTGCTTCATCTTTTTCTCATAATCTTTATCGCGAGTTTCTTCTTCTGGCCTTATTCCTACTCCCTGAATTCATGGAAGTTTGTCACGCAATACTCTTCCAAACATTAGGGCGGATGGTGCCACGCCGGTTGTAGAATGAGGTGTTGAGTTGTACATGAGAAGGTACATTCGTAGGTCCCATTTCCAGTCAGAATTAGGTTTCTCCTGGCTTATTTGTAGCCGCTTTTTGAGTGCTCTGTTTGCCCTCTCAACTTCCCCATTAGCTTGTGGCCAATAGGGAGTTGTTTTACGTGATTCGATTCCAAAATCTTTGCAAAACCGTTCCAATGATTCGCTTACAAACTGTGGACCGTTATCTGACTTCATTGATTCCGGTATGCCATATCTACAGAATGTCTCGTGTAGTGCTTGAATTGTAAGTTTTGCTGTGATTTCCTTCATTACTATGACTTCCACAAAACGGCTGAAATAGTCGACCAGAACTAAAAGGTTATGTCCAGACGGTAGAGGTCCCATGAAATCCACGGCGATGTGACTCCATGGTTTATCGGGCATCTGAGTGTGGATGAGGGGTTCAGGGGGTCCCAAGGATGAAACCATAGTGCATTCTTTGCAACGTTTAACGAATTCTTCCACCTGTCTGTCCATACTAGGCCACCAGACCTTCTGTCTCAATCTTCGTTTCATAACTACGATCCCAGGATGGCCTTCATGTGCCAACTCCATCACTTTAGATTGCAATGAAAACGGAACAACAATTCGCTCGCCTCTTAACAATAAACTTGAAAAGCCACATAGTTCTGATGCATACGGTTTAAACACTTTCGTTTTATCTGTCCAGACCCCATTTTCCAAAGCTTCGAAAACGAACGGGATAATCTCGTCCTTCCGAGTCTCTTCTTGAATTTCTTGAGTCGTTACTGCGCTCGGTGCGGCTGCTTTGGCCAGATATCTTATGTGATTCTCACCTTCCACATCAAAAGCCTTGGGTTGGGTCATAGATAACCTCGAAAGCGCATCTGCCAAATTTGTAGCCCCCGGTTCATGTACGATCTCAAAGGTATAAGACTGCAGGCGCAGCACCCATCGCTCAATACGCATACAGGGCTTGGATCTAGGGCTAAATAAAAATTCCAGAGGCTTGCAGTCAGTTACAAGTTTGAATTTCGCACCTTGCAAGTATAACTTAAAGCGATCTACAGCCCAGACCAACGCAAGGGCCTCACGCTCCGTCTGGAAATACTTACGTTCAAGGTCTGTCAACGACTTACTGGCATATGATATTATTCTCCGATCTCCATTTTTATCCTGTTGAAGGAGCACCGCGCCTAGCCCCGTTGGACTAGCGTCCGCTACCAGAATTGTCTCATTCCGAGGACTGAAAAACCCTAGATGTTTAATGTCGGCCACAGCTCTTTTTATCTCGTCAAAAGCTTTTTGATGTTTGAGTAACCACTGAAATTTATTACCCCCACGTAGTAGGCTTCGAAGAGTGTCGGTTTTGGTTGCTAAATGTGATATAAATCTTCCCACCAGACCCAGAAAGCTCCGCAGTTCAGCCAGATTGCCAGGTTCCCTAAATTGATGTATCGCCAAAACTCTACTCTCTACTGGTTTGACCCCTTCTGTTGAAAGCTCATGCCCTAAAAATTCCAATTTTTCCACGTTGAATACACACTTGTCCCAGTTTAGAAGAACACCGTATTCCTTGAAACGTAGCAGTAGGGCATTCAAACGACTATCGTGTTCTTCTTGGGTGCTACCTGATACCACGCAATCATCGAGGTATACAATAACACCTTCAAGCCCCACGACAATTGTGTCCATAACTTTTTGGAAAAGTTCTGGCGCACAACTGATGCCAAACATCATACGCTTGTACCCAAAAATTAGGAAAGGGAAAATACAAAAGATCTTTATTTTTCAATTCATTTTTTTATTATTATTAGTTTTGATTATCGTTAGTAACACCCCTTTTACCTGAAGAGTCCGTATTTTGTAATAAAAGTTGTAATGACACGGGACTCTTCTGAGATTTCTAACTGGTGATACGCCTCCTTGATATCCAGTTTAGAAAATTTCACCGCACCTTCAAAGCTTCCCAATAGCTCCTCAATAACCGGAAGTGGATGAATCTCACGTAGAACAGCCTGATTAGCCTGCCTCATGTCAACGCAAAGCCTAAGTTCGCCGGATTGTTTTACGATGGGTACGACTGGAGAAACTCATGGAGAAGGACCATCTACCTTTTCGATGATGTCCATCTCAAGCAAAAATTTTAACTGTTCATGGATCTGACTTTCCAAAGCAATTGGAGCATGGCGGTAGGTTTGCTGCACTGGTTGTACTGCCTTATTAATAGGTATTTCGACAATTACTCCTTTTATCTTTGGAAACCATCCACTAGTCCGACGTCAAATCCAACCTTCAACACCTGCAACTCCTTAGCAGTTGTATCGCCCAAGAGATTATATTTTCCGTCCTCAACGACATAAAACTTCGCTTCGACAGTTTTGGTTCCCGCCTGAACATCTGCTCGGAACATGCACTTTATTTTCATTGGTTGCTTTGTAGCATATCCAACCAATTTACGATCAATGCATTCCGTAATCTCCTTTGTCTTAATACCAGCTTGCTGAACTTCGTTCCAAGTTAATTCGTCTACAATATTTGCGTCAGATCCAGAATCAATGATCATGGGGATTTTTATACCTCCTACCACAAATTTAAAGGTGTTCCGCCCCATTGCCCCCTCCTTGTCCATTGATTCTTCCTCTTTCTCATTGACTCTTCGGATGCGTTTCGGCTGTGGCGGCCCCGTGACTGGCCGGTTTGTATTTGTACGTTTCAAGCATCGATTGATAAAATGTCCAATTTCTCCGCATTTAATGCACTTGGCATCCTTAGCCCGGCAAATTATATCACCCTTGAGATGCCCCCTGCGACCGCAAGCAAAACATGCTCTGTCGTTTCTTTTGTCAACATTTTGCCAACGTGTTTCGCGAGCTCCATCTCGCACATATCTGAATGGCGTTGTCGAAACTTTACTAATAGCTGCCGACGATACGTTATCGGTATGTTGACGATCTAGCTCCTTCACTTGTTGTTGGACATCGGCCAAAGTAGTCCCTAAGGTCACAATTTCCTCCAATGACATGTCTTTAGCAAGAATCTGCCTTCTCAACTCCGATGATCTGCAGGATTCCACGATCTGCTCGATAATCCTATCGTCCGTCTCTCTTGAACCGTAGCGGTCGAGTTCGCAACGTTTAGCTTGAATTCTTAATCGGAGAATGAAATCAGCGAACCTTTCGTCAGTTTTTTGAATAACTTGTCTGAATAGATGGCGCTCGTAGTTTCGCCGACGCAAAGGTTCAAAATGTTCATCCAGTTTCTGGATGGCCACGTCATAATAGGGTGGATCAGTCACAACGTGGGGAACATCATCCACCCCAGGAAGGTGATCAAAAACTTCTTGTACATCTGAACCTACAAGATGTAACATCAATGATCTTTTTTGCCATTGTGAAATAATTCCAGAAGCATCGAAATAACGCTCGAGCTCCCGTTTCCATTTTTGCCACTCGACCGGTAAACGCGATCTGTCAGCTACGAATTCGAATGGTCTTATGCGTCGAGTCGAATCCATCTTCATTAAATAAAAAAAATGAAGAAAAATAATATTTCGATAGCAGCAATATCAATGAACATGGATGGATGGAATCTAAACTTCCTCTACCATTTTAATGGTCATATGCATTATTTTATTACGATTTTAATTTCCTCCCTGAAATCTTCCAATACGAAAACTAGGTGCACTGTATGTTAACCTACTTTTTGTTTACTTGCATTTACATCGACCTTCCATAGATGATTCACCTACCTTTTTTGTTTACCTACTTTGTAGATAAGACCGAATGTCTCCTTCTGACACCAGTCAGATTCACTCGCCATGGCTTTCTTTATCTGTCTTCGTCTTTCATAATTGGTTTATATAGATGTGACCCACAGAATATAACAAAACCGAATTCACGCATGAGTGTGCTTCTTTTTGTCACCTGACCTTACCAACATTCTTACATCGGTGACCAAACAGATCGCCGTCTGACATCCCTAGCTTTATTTCTTTATTTTAATTTTCATAAACATTTTTGCAACTCAACCTCCGGGTTCACTCCGGGTTCACACACTCGAAAAAAAAACAAAAACATCTCACATTTCTCTTTCACTCCTATACCTTTACTCTATCGAATATTCCTCACGCGGTTGTGTTATTCACGCTGTTGGTTTTTCCACTCTCAATTGAACTGCTGTTTATTATCTGGATCACAACGATGATATCAGTTGCTCTCTCTTACTCTTAAGTCGTCACTTCCAATTATTTTTCTCACACCCCATCTCGTTCAGGTTATCCAATTATCACTTCTGAACAAATACCAATGTCTCGCACACAGTTGCGTACTCAATTCTACAATATTCTCGCGTAACCCATTACAAATACAAATTGACACAATTTTAGGCTCAAAACGCACACAGTTGCGTATACTCCATAAAGCGGTTATCTGTTCACAATTTCGATAATTATTTCGGATCCACATGTCTGGCGCACACAGTTGCGTACTCTATTTTAGGACACCTTCCACGCACACAGTTGCGTTTACTTTCTTTACATTTGCACACAGTTGCATGATCCTCGTTTTCCTTAACCGCTTTCATACCCGGTTGTATAAACCATTTTAAAAATCTTCCTTTTCCGAACCGTTGCTTCATCTTGTGAAAAGTTTTCGCACCCAGTTGCGTATAACATTTCGAAACACATTCCTATTTATTTCTACTATCTTTCTCTATTCAACTCCATTCTTTGCACAGAGTAGCATGACGCGTTAAAACACATTTCTCTGCACACAAGCAGCGAACAACTCGATCCATTTCTTCCACTCCAACACCGGTAGGCACGCCATCTTTTCCCCTTCCCCTTCACGTGACTTCAAGCCTCTTTTCAAAACCCCAACGACACCATTCTGTTTTCCATGCACAATTAATAGTACTGACTCCATCCATCCACTTTAATTTTCAGATAATTCCTTTTTTTCACTCACCTTTCCACGGCTATTCTCAATGTTAAAAATCTCCAAATCACAACTTACAACACCTCAACTGATCTTCCAATTCTGGGTTTCGACCCGCTCGTCGCCAAATGTAGAATCGGCACCGAATGAAACACAACTGTCTCGACTGACGGTCAATACTCAACTGTCTATTTATTCAATATCTCTAGCATCATTACAAAGTAGTCTACCTGTATTGGATCTGTATGTATGAGTACATTCAACTACTGGCTTCCCTGTTGTACTTTACCCCACCGTTATGAATATCGTAACGTCGATACTACAGTTCAAATTCTGCGTTTTCAAAATGTCGCGTATTGAAAAGTAAGTGAAAATTAAGGTTCTGGACACATGGCTAAGTGAGAAGGGTATTACTATGCGAAAATTGGCGAAGCGGTTTGGAATTCATCATGCGAGTGTTAAAACCATCATTAATAAGTTTGGGGAACATTATTCTTTGATGGGGTACCAGGAAGAGGCAGAAAACCCGGTTCTTCCAACCCGAAACTGGAGCAGAAAGTGGTATCTCTAATCATGAAGAACAAATCAATGTCAATACGTGATTTGGCCAAAAAAGCAGGTACGAGTGTCGGAATGATCCAGCGTATCAAGAGGCGAAACCACCTGAAGACCTACAAGAAGCAGAAAATCTCGAAACAAAGTGCAGAACAGAAGAAGCGAGCAGCAACAAGGGTCCGGAAATTGTATTCGCGTCTTTTGCAGCGTCCGGATGCATGCGTTTTGATGGACGATGAGACCTATGTAAAGGAGGACTCAAAAACCCTTCCAGGTCCACAATACTTTACTGCCGTCGTTGGGGAGGATGTGAACGATGCAGACAGGTCGATTCAAGTGAAGAAATTCGATCGAAAGGTACTGGTATGGCAAGCAATATGTTCCTGTGGTTTGAAGTCAACCATTTTTTACGCTACCGGAACTATAAATGCGGAAATCTATCGATCTGAGTGTCTCCAGAAGAGATTGTTGCCTTTATATAAGAAGCATAGTACACCTCCACTGTTATGGCCGGATTTAGCGTCGGCTCACTATGCCAAAACCACTCTCAATTGGCTTGCGGAAAAGGGTATAGATTTCGTTGAGAAAAATATCAATCCACCAAATTGCTCTCAGCTTCGACCCATCGAACGTTACTGGGCAATCGTGAAGAGGGTCTTCAAGAAGGCTGGTAAGGCAGCTGGGAATATGCAGGAGTTCAAAAAAATTTGGGCTCAAGCGTCCAAAAAATGCGATGCAACACTTGTCCGGAACTTGATGAAGAGCATTCGATCCAAAGTTCGAAAATTCGTGAAGGAATAACTTAAATTTCATCCGGTCTTCATTATGTTCAAGTTTAACCTCGTACAATAAGGATCAATTTTATTTATGAATAAAATATCGGTTTTCAACATAATTTGAAAGAAGGTTTGAGGAAAGCTTATTTTCGATACACTCCTTATTAAAGTATTCAGAAAAATGAATATTTTGACATGCATCCATTAAAAACATAAGTGCGGCTATTAAAAAATAGCCACTTAACTTCATGAATTTGAATCAATAAAGGATTTTCTATTGAATATTTTCCATTCAGGTTAAAATTTCATTCTTAAACAAATCTATTTAAAACATATTACAAGGAGAAATGAAGTTTTATACGTTTTTGTGGCTATAGATTCAAGCCCCAGTGTACAATACTACAATATTCAAGGAGGGGCCTCACATTCGCTACACATAGTGTTTTCATTGTGTATGGATCATTGAATTGCAAACTAAATCTTTTAAAGGACTCAAGCATGTTGCTTGCCTTATAGATAATGTTATTGCAATGATCAACAAATGTTAACTTAGAGTCGAGTATGACACCTCAGTCTCTCACTTGACTGCATCTTTCAATTGTTTTCTGACGTTTTGTAATTGCTTCTTGTGAAGTAACGTGCTTGCTTATAAATGTATGTCATGTGGAGGATTGAAATGTGGAGGATTTATTGAATTGCTCTAGACATGAAACCAAATGGCTTTCATTACTTTTTTCAATCATGCAGCATCTAGTAAATCTTTCATGTTTCAAAACTTTCAATCCATCTTACGGAGAATTTAATTTACAGGGTGCGGCAGAAAATAATGCGAAAATGTTTAAACTTGAGTATTGGGTTAATTCTTGTAGCTAGTGACTAATTTCTGTCGAAAGTGTATTTGTTTGTGTTTACTTTCAAACGCTGCATCCAAACATACTATTTGTTCTATTGCAAACTCGTCAAAATGTTCGCGAAAGAAGTGATCACCAGTTTGTTGCTTGCCCAGAAGAAGCCGAAAGAGATTTCCAAGGTGGAAGGGTGCCATTTGGAAACAGTTTACCGCATAAAAAAGTCCCTGCAGGATGATCCTAAGCAGCAGAAGCCGGAAAGCGGACGTCCGCGCTTTGTACGCACGCCGAACGTGATCAAATAGGTCCGTGCAAAAATTGCTCGCAACCCGGTGCGTTGCATAAGAAAAGTTGCAAAGGAAGCCAATATTTCGGAGAAATCCATGCGGAGAATCATCAAAGAAGACCTGCATGCATCTTCCAGGGCCAGAGTGAAACGCCACTTGATTTCGGACCGGGTCAAGGAACTACGAGTGACTCGTTCCAAGAGATTGCTTTCCTTGTTGAAGAAGGAAAAAATGATAAACCTGTTCTCCGACGAAATGCTGTGGCCAACAGCTACACGGACCGGTTCATTTCACCGCAGAAAATGGCGAACGTTCCGGAAAAAGTGAAATTCAAATTTCAAACCAAACATCCGGCTGGTGTCATGATGTTTGGCTTGGTGGCGTCCAACGGTTTGAAAATGCCGCCTGTTTCCATTGATGCTGGAGTTAAAATAAATACCGAAGTATATATCGGTATTTTAAAGGACCAAGTGCTTCCCTGGGTGAAGGCCAACTTCTCCGAGGACCAAAACGTTGTCCTACAGCAGGATGGAGCGCCGTGTCACACGTCCAATCGAACCCAACAACGGTTGAACGATAACATGAAGTTTTGGCCGAAGGATTTGTGGCCCCCTAGCAGTCCAGATCTTAATCCGTTGGATTATTCGATTTGGGCATATGTTGAAGCACGAGCCTGCAAAACATCACACCCTAGTGTGAAAACCCTGAAGTCAACCATAACACGCACATGGCAGTCAATGTCGGAGGACTACGTCCGAAAGGCATGCTCTGGCTTCCGGCGTCGGCTCGAGGAAGTTATTAATAAAAATGGAGAACACATTGAATAAATTTGGTTAAAAGGACTTTATGAAGATAACTGCACTCGAAAATATTGATATTATTGCTTGAATTAGTTGAAAATGGGATTTGAAAGATATAGAACAAATTTTCGCATTATTTTCTGCCGCACCCTGTAGTCTTCTCGACGTCTTTTCAAACTTTAAACCAACGACCTTTTATGGGAGTTTTCTTCTTATTTAAATTATGAGCTGTTCTTCATAAGTTAATATCGTCATTTGCTAACAGTTGAAGTAAGAATCTAGTATTTAAAAAAATGGGATTTGAGGCAATGAACTTTCATAGGAGATTTTATCTCCCTTCAAGCTTTAGCAGATCTTTTTATTTTAATACTTTTTTAATTCGAATTCAACTTGAAAAAATCGAACGTCCATGGGAGAGTTTTTCTTTTTTGAATTATAAGTAGTTCTTTTATTCAAAACTTTCATTTAGACGTGTCTTTTTGGAAATTGATCTTAGGTTTTCTCGTAATCATTGTAACAAAAATCAATGATTTGTCATGAGAGATTTTTCCTTTGTTCAATAATAACAATTACAAAACTTTGAATTTGCAAACATGCTTCGTTGAAGTTTTTCACATATTTGAAATAAGAACATATAGCAATTCCATGCAAGCAGAAACAAATAAATGTATCATCACTCACTCAGTCAGTTTATTAGTGACTGATTCGGCCTAACGGCATTCGGCTACATGATTCATCACCCTCTAAATAGTTCAGAATTTAAAGGCAATTAAGTAGGTTGAAGAGCCATTAATAATAATATCGGGAAGTTTATTAGCTCTAAAGTTAGTTTAGCGAACTTTTGTTTTATTTTTAAAATTTCAAGCATTGATAATTCTTTCAACTCACCTTTTAGTAAAAGCAACGTTGGAAACTAAACACGTGTGGTAACTGTACCAGGCAAGCGAAGCTCCCATCATTGGCCCATCAACACAAGGGAAAATACGTTCGAACTCACACCGGACAATCGGTCGTGCCAAACAACCCAAAAAACCCACCCATCCAACCAACCAACCAACCACTCTAACTCCAATTCATTCATCCAATTTGCATACTGTGTTCCGATATGGAAATTCCCAAAATGGAAATATATTTACTGGCTGCGATGCACCATTCCTCCTGAGTATCCTTCGTTCGAGTTTTTTTTTCAACTTCATTCGCCTTGTGGCACCTAAAACAAGACGGGGGGGTCCAAGTGTTCGTTGCTGCCACTGAAAAGCGTCTTCTCTTCGGTTCGGTGTTCTCGAATGGATTTTACTTCCCCGCTCATATTTTAGATATTTCCCCCATTTCGACCTCGGTCTCGACGCAAATGCTTCAGAAGCCGATATGAGCGAAGTCGTATTCGTCGACTTCCATGGCAACATCATGTGTTTTTGAGTTTAACAGAATTGACTGAGTATCGAGTTACCGTTCAGAGATGATTGGATTTTTCTATTTCGATTCTCAGTTTAACCTCAGACTATGGTTGAGCATTTTCAGCCAAAATGGCCTGATAATGTGTGAAATTTTATTCGATTATTTAGTAATACGCAAAATTGCTCTAACTTTTGAACCTCTGAGTATGGTAATTGGAAACAAAAATTAGGTAAAGTTTATAATCTTTATCGTCCTTCGAGGAAAAGCTAATTAATCAATGTATCACGTGGGAACTTATAAGCGCATCTTAATGCGCATTATGTTTCATGAAGATCACAATGAGTGCTCTGGTAATGGAAATTCTGATAACAAAATATTACTCTGCGCTTAATACAGTGTGTTGCTTTCGTTTAGCCGCACCTGTACTTTTTGGATTTTTTTCAAGAAAAGAAACAATGTATGGATTTTTTTTACTATGATTTATTCATACCCTCAAACCAAAACAATCAACATAGTTTCTTCAAAAATAGTTCCTTGTATGTTGCTTTAGTTGACAAAAAACAAAAACAAGGTGTAGCAATCGTTTACCCGCTCTGTAAAACAAGTTGAGAAAAATGAGATTTTCTAGAAAACTTTTAACTTTAGTACTTGGTAGCTGCTCCAGGATGCTTGATAACATCGAAAATTCTGCGGAGCATCGAGTTTACAAGTTTTTTGATGGTTTGAGAGCCAATATGCTCTCAGCACTCTTTGATGCATACTTTCAAGTCAAGTTGAATTGTCGTCCATTCGCATATACCTTCGAAGCCAAAATGCCCCACACATTCCCAATGGGGTTACAATCCGAATTACAAGCAGGCCATTCAAGAACAGTGATGCCCTTGTCCACAAAACATGCTTTTGTTTTGTCGTGAGACGTGGTTTGACGCATTATCGTGCTGAGAAATAGCCGAATCGTCCAAGTGCTCCTCCAAATGCGGAATCAAAACATCTTCTAAGAGCTCACAGTAACTGCTTGATTTCCTTTCCATTGAGATCTAGCAAATCGGTAGCTTAGAATCCAAAGTTCCTCTTGGATCGTGTGACATCTTTGTCTCTCAGATCATGCCAGTAGTAGCTGTGGCAATCATATCCATCCATATTAAACGCCATTCATCAGCCCAGTGCATGAGGTTCTGTACAAACTTTCATCGGTTTGCTCTGTGCATGGGCATCAGATTGGGTTTTGGCTTTGATTTTGTCCAATTAATGTTGGAGATGTACTGAGAACGCGGCTAACGGTGCGTTTGTGAACAGAGCGATCAAGTTTGCTGATTATGTGCCGACGAAATCTGTCAAGCGAGTTTTGGTTGCTTCATGCTGAATTTGTCTGGTTGTCAATTTAGAATTTCCCTTGGTATGGCGCTTGATGCCAAATTTTTAAGGTCTTTCAAATAATTCCGCAGCACCTTTTCTGATCTCTTGATTTACCTGGCGATTCATCGGATTGAAAATTTATTTGCCACTAGAACCTGGATTTGGCCTTTCTCTACCTCGCTCAGTCGGTTTGCATTTCCCATTCCTAGAGGAAACAAAAATTAAGCACTTCACAAAGTTTTACTTACTTTGATAAAGATTCAGCATTAACTTGTTAGAAATCAATTTCGTTCTGTTAAAAATGGCGATGAACACTTTCTTCGTCTAAACGTTTGCAACGCACCAAAGACAGGAAATGACACAAACAAATTTGTACGCCTTATCAACAACATTAGAAAACAGTTGCAGGTAGTCTGTGAGCATGCTAGCAGCTGTCACTACTACATGCATAAATTGTCATATTTCGTTTAGTGCGGCTAATGGCTAATGCAACGCGCTGTATTACAGCGCGTACAATTATTGCGCGTTTTGCATTGGATTTTTTGTCATTAGTTTCAAAACCTTAAAGTTAGTAAAGGTAAAATAAAAATTCCAGCAGATCTCAATAAAAACATTTTTTAACGAAATTATTTATTCGTACAGATGCAATCGAATTTACTTTACAGATTCAAAATTTCTATTTCAATATACATGAACGATCTAAAAAATAAAGTCGAAGAAAAAAAAGGCGAAGAACCAAAAACTCGCAAACGTCTCGAGTTAAGAGAGGATAAAAATTTATGGATGGGAGAAGGAAGCGTAAAATTTAGTATCATTTACAAAACACATGTATGTTGAGTTCAAATTGTTCAAAACAAGAAAAAAAAACACATACACTGATATCAATATACGGGCCATAAACGAGTTCATAAGCCACGTACACTCATTTTCAAAAATCTACAGACAACCCCCTCCTCTCTCATAGAATCTTCTCCATACATGTTTATGAAATTTTGTATGGAGTGTGGACTTTGGTCAGACCCCCCTCTCCTCCCAGAAAAGTCTACGTGATTTATGAATAGCCCAAACTAAACAAACAGGAGGATAAAAAACTGCAATCTAAGGTTAATTTTAGTCAATAACATATAAATTAGTTCTATAAACAACAGATCTCATAGAGCCAAAATATCTCCAACCGGTACCTTAGGTTGTCTACCTCGAGCCCGAAAGGAATCATAAAGCTCAGATCTGACTCCACGATGCTCAGCACAAGACTATATAACGTGATCTGCTTCCTGGTAACCTCCAGATCCACATTTGTACTGTCAGCTAAAAAGAAAAAATCAAAAAAAATTATTCACTCAAAAATATCCCCCCATCCCCCCCCCCCCCCCCCCCACCACCCCCCTCCTCCCCCAAACCCCAACCAAAAAAAGAGAACCACCCCAAAACAAAAAAAAAATAACAAAAAGAAAAAAAAAACAAAACCGAGAGTCTTTTAATAAAAAAAAAAAAGAAGAGGATTACCCCCCCCCCCGAACCAACACACCCCCCTAAGAAGAGCCCACAGAGGAAAAAAAACACCCCCATCACAATACAAACAAAAAAAACACCCCCCCTCCCACACGCGCCAAGAAAAAAACCAAACATAATCTTCTCTACCAACCCCCCCCCACCACCCAGCAATTTTTTTTTCACACGATTTTGTTTTACAAATTTCTAATTAACTTACTTGAAATTAGCCAAGTAATGATATGTAATCGATATAGTGGAAATTTTATTTTATTGCGACACCGAAAATGTCATGCCAATTTTCTTATAATGTTAAGAATCAAACCAAAATTTTAGGGTAGTTTTATTCATATATTTACTTCAAAAATCAAAAGAAAAATTAATCGATGGAGCCTTGAGTGTAAAATTGAACGCAGTTTCGCTTGATGCCCTCCATCAAAGTCTTTACAGTGTCATCCGGTACCAGTTTCTCAGTTTTTTTTCTATTTTCTTAACACGTCCTTCTCGTCTTTGACTGTCTTCTTGCTCTTCCGAAGTTCCCGCTTCATCATTGCCCAGTACTGCTCCACCGGGCGCAGCTCCGGACAGCTTGGCGGATTCATGTCCTTTGGAGCAAAATGGACAGAATTGGCCTCATACCACTCCAGGACACTTTTAGAATAGTGGCATGATGCCAAATCTGGCCAAAATAGCGGAGCTTCGTCGTGCTGCTGCAAGAACGGCAAAAGGCGCTTCTCGAGGCACTCAGATTTGTAGATCTCGCCATTTACTGTGCCCTTTGTCACGAAAGGCTCACTCCTCAGTCCGCAAGAGCAGATGGCCTGCCAAATGAGATATTTGGAGGCGAACTTCGACATTTTCTTCTTCTTAAATTTGTCGTCCACATAGAACCTGCTCTTGCCGTTTAAAAACTCCAACCCCGGAATTTGCTTAAAATCGGCTTTTATATACGTTTCTTCGTGCATCACACAGCAGCCATATTTTGTCAGCATCTTCTCGTAGAGCTTCCGTGCCCGAGTTTTAGCCGTCGATTGTTGCCGCTCATCGCGGTTTGGGAAGTTCTGTACCTTGTATGTATGTAGTCCAGCTCTCTTCTTTGCATTCTGGACGTAGCTCTGCGACATGCCGATCTTTTTAGCCAAATCACGGCTTGAGACGTTGGGATTTGCTTTAATCATCCGCTTCACCTTTCCCTCCGTCTTTTTGTTCTCCGGTCTCGGTTTTCTTCCAGCTCCTTTGCCGTGGTCCAACGTCAACCGCTCCTGGAACCGCTTCAACACTCTGGAGACGGTTGAATGGTGAACTTTCAAAAAAATTCCCAACTGCCGGTGCGACAGGTCAGGAAATTCCAGGTGTTTGGAAAGAATTTGTTCTCTCGACACCGCTGGAATCGAAAAACACGACTTCGAGTTTGACAGCATGTAAACAATACACATCAATGAGAAAGTGTGCAAAATTTGGTTGATTTTTACCCAAGGGTAAAAAAGTTATGCCCTGTTGAATGTTTCGCAATAATTTCGTGTTCGCCCTTTATGAGATTTAGAAGAAAATCTTCGTCATCGTTTTCTCGCCCGATGAGATTTTCAGACGTAATTTGGTTAAAATCGTTGGTCATTTTTCATTGAAAATGACATTTGCCAGCCCTGGCTGAGGCAATCCGTGAAAATGAAATTCTGATCCGGTGTTAGTGAGGCAACAATTTTTAGCATGAAGTGTATTGCCGCTAATGCAGTGACATAAACGGAACAAGGAGCTTGAAGTTTACGATTGGCGCTATGAATTTTGTTGTATAGACTGTTCCGAAAAATATAAGTACACATTCTTTCTCAAATAAAAAAGACCATACTGTGATTTTTCATTATTTTATTCTCAAATATTGTAAATAACAAAGTTTTCTAACTTTTCCCTTAACACTACTCATAAGCTTCTGCACAGTGCTTTCTCCTATCATTTTCACCACTTTTGGCCAATCTTTCTTAAATGTTTCAACACTATCCGCTGGTTTCATGTGTTTTTTCAGCTTTGCCTTTGTCAAAGCCAAGAAAGTAGAGCGAATATCTGGGCAGGTGGATTCATCTCCTTTGGTACTAATACGAAATTGTTCCTTTTGTACCACTCTAATGCATATTTAGAGTAATGGCAGGAAGCAAGATCACGCCAAGAGATTGTAGCCTTGTTATGCTGTTTGATCAAGGGTAGCAACCTTTTTTGCAGACAATTCTTCACGTAGATTTGACCATTCCTTGTGACTGTCGTAATGAATGGACGAGATTTTTTCCGCATCCGCATATGGCGAGCCACACCATTACTTTCTTGCCGAATTTTTCGATGTAAATGGCTTTCACTGATCCAGGAACATCCTTTCCCTTCGGCAAGGTATAAAACTGTGGTCCCAGCAGAGTTTTATGTAGGTTTCATCGTCCATGATAACACAGCCCGATTTTTTTGGTCAGCAGTTGGTCGTACAGCTTTCGAGCCCTCGGTTTCACAGACTCTGCCTTGGTGCATTGTTTTAGCTGCTTCTGCTTCCGACGAGTCTGCAGACTCATTGTCTTCTCGGCAAGCATAGCATTAGTCGCCGAAGTACTGAGCTTTTTCGCCACATCGCGGACTGAAGCTGAAAGATGGCGCTTGAAATAGTCCCTTACCTTTCTATTTGCTATTTGGTTTTTAGTTGGTTTTTATCGGTGAAGTGGAATATTAAAACAGCTATTTGTGCGTGACGCGTTTCGGCTTACTTCTCTTCAGTCATCATCAGACGCCTAGAACAACTCTTTATTATTTTTAATCTACTTTTCAGATCATGTGTCACTTACTGATTGCTGGTTGTTACCTAACTACTTGTTACGTCAAAACTATACTAGTAATTTTTTTCCATCTAACCCCCTTTTAAACTAGCTATGATGCGCTATCCACCCATCATTAACGTCTTCGTGTTTCGTCATCGGCGTCGTTCATTCCGTCGTTCTCTCGTGTGCGTGGTTCACTGCGTAGTCGAGCCAATAGTCCATTGTGTGTGGAGTTGAAATTGCCACTTTCACGTTGTAGGTTCACTGTTTGTTTTTCTCCCTGTTTCTTGATGTGGAAGACCTTCGCGATCATCCTTACACCCGGGTTTTCGATCCGTTCCAGTACAGTTGTTTTTTCGTAGTTGAATGCGTGTCCTTCCTCCATCGTGTGAACGGCTAAGCCTGATTTTGGATTCTTTTTTTTTTGGCATCGTTCTTGTGTTCCGCAATCCTCACCCACAACATACGTTTCGTCTGTCTTATGCATACTTTGTCATCATCAGTTCCCCTCCCCTTCATTTTTTTTTTTTTTTTTTTTCCTTTTTTCCCCCCATCCTCCTCCCCCCTTATTTTTTTTTTTTTCCTTCCACCCCCCCGCTTTTTTTTTTTAATTCCTTTTTTTTTTTTTTTCCTCCCTTTTTCCCCTCCCCTCCCAAACACTTTTTTTCCCCTTGCCCCCCCCCTTCTTCTTTAGATAGTTTTCTGATCGAAAGACCACTGACCGTGCACCGTTTGTACACAATCTGTTTTCTTGTGTAACTAATTTGAAGGTTCGTTGTTGAATGTTTCTTTATTTTGTCAAATCTTACTTGCTAGGTTACATGTATTGATTATTAGCATTGATAGAGACAGAATACGTTAAAGAGAGATGAACATAGTTGCGCTGTGCCAGTGAGTTACGGGTGAGTGACGATCGTTAGCGAGAACCAGATGTAGGTCAGTTAAGTGCAATGCCTTGCAATGCATAGCGATGCATTGCGATGTATTGCTGGGTGTTCTATTACAGTTCGTTTACTTTATGTTTTGGTTTCAACTTCTCACGCCACATGTTGGCTTGGAAGTGTGAACTGATTTGGGTACAAAAGGTTTGTCAACTCAAGTGGATTATGAAATGTTATCGAATGGACTGTGGAAAACTAGAATGGTTCTGTGTAGGCAAGAATATAATGTTATATGATCCAGGCACAGCACACCCCGAAAGCCCCCCTTCACCCTCTCCCAAAAATAAAAAAAAAATACAACATCAGTTTAATTTGGATGTAAACAACAGGACGGAGCCAAAAGTTGGTTGAATATTGCACGCATTTTGAATTGACGGTTAATCATCAGTGTATTTATAATTATCGGAACAGTCTATACATATCAAAGCCTGCGGACTCCTCTTTCAATGATCCGTCAGTGAAGAACGATTTAGTGGTATCAACTTGGCCAAACTTTGCAGCAAATAACTCCGAAGATCATAGGACGATGATGCTCTGGGATTCCACAAAGTACCTGATTCGTTGATTCATTTAAATGAACCGTATTGTTCAATTTAAATACTACCGAATTGCCGAAGAAAGAGATTCAAACACGATGGGAAAACTCGGCGACGGGCTGACATCCTGTGTTGTGTACAAATGGTACAAAGTCATGAAGCGAGTTTGAGGATTCAGCTCAAGAAGCTTCTCAAAATTTTCGATTACCTGGGGGTTCATAACCTCACAACTGGTGAGGAGCCGAAGAGACAATTCTGAAAACCGATCCGAGAATGACAACATGTCAGCCATCACTTCAAGACTCATCGTATAAGTCGAGTGCATGCAACCTAACACGATTCAAAGACACCGATACTGATTACGTTCCAGTTTAATGATGTGCGACCGATCCGCTGACTGAAACCAAAAACTACCGTATTCTATGACCGACAAAATCGTTGTCCGGTACAACGTAAGAAGATCCTGTGGATGCGCTCCTCACCAGGTCCCGGTAGTTGTGCAGAGACAGTTGATTCTTTGCTGGCACTTTCACCCCAGATATTCATTGTAGGATATCCAGGTGCACGTAGAATCTAACCAGACCATTTAACCGACATGAAACCAAACCGGATATTTAAAGGATGTGGAATGAGTTATCGGCGTACCCTAAATTTGAAGCTTCGTGTGCGACCAACTCAGTTTTCTCCGTAGAGAATTCGATACCTAGCTCTAGAGTCCAAGTAGACAAATTGTCTAAGGTATCCTGTAAGGGTCCTTGCAGATCGACCCCATTGGGTCCCGTGACAGACACTACGCCGTCATCTGCAAGTTGTCTCAACGTACAGTTGTCACCTAGACAACCGTCAATGTCTTTGACATAAACATTATACAAAAGGAGGCTTAACAGGGGGAGACCCATGTAGCTAAATCGGGAAGTTGTAGAGGTTCCATGAGAGAAGCTCATATGTTTCTCTGACAGCAAATTGTACAAAAAATTATTCATTAATTGAGAAAAGCCACAAGTGTGGAGTTTATCTGAACGAACTTCAACAGATACTGAATCAAAAGCCCCCTTGATATCCAAGAATACAGAAACCATTTGCTCTTTTTTAGCAAAAGCTAACTGAATATCTGTGGAAAGCAACGCGAGGCACTCGTTCGTTCCCTTACCCCTACGGAAACCATATTGAGTATCTGAAAGCAGGTTATTCGTCTCAACCCATTTGTCCAGACGGAAGAGGATCATTTTCTCCAACAACTTTCCAATGCAGGATAACATCGCGATGGGTCAATAGGAGTTGTGGTTCGACGCGGGTTTGCCAGGTTTTTGAATGGCAATAACTCTCACCCGTCTCCAGTAATCCGGTACAATGTTGAGCTCCAGAAACTGATTAAACAAGTTCAACATGCGCCTCTTAGCGACGTCTGGAAGGTTCTTAACCAAGTTGAACTTGATTCTATCAGCTCCTGGAGCCGTATTGCCACACAAAAAACGTGCGAGGGAGAACTTCGCAATTGAAAATGGGCTGTTCATAAACCATGCAGACTCATTTATGAAAATCTCAGACCCCCCTTCGCCCTCGTAGTCTTTTCTCCATACATTTTTTTTTTCGACATGTTTTTGGAGCGTAGATTTTGGTCAGATCACCTACCTCACACCACCACCCTTCCCCCAGAAAAGTCTACGTGCTTTATGAATAGCCCCAAAGGGTTGGCTGATCTCATGTGTCGAATTCGTGGTTTCACGAGGAATCATCCGTGGCGGCGCAGAATCTGGAAAAACTTTTCGCGCGAACTTGAGGATCCACTGGTCCGAGTACTCCTCGCACTCGTTGTTCGTAGTTCGGTTACGGAATCTTCGCGCTGGCTTCCAAAGAGTGTTTATCGACGTTTCACGTGGTATCCCGTCCACAAATTGTCACCAATATCCATGTTTCTTGGCCTTGATAAAGCTCTTAAGTTCACGTTCGAGTACCGTTTATCCTTCGAAGTGCCCAGATGTTCCACGGCTACTTTAAACTTTAAACGTGTCGGAATTTTTACGGTTAACTTCGATGCATTGCTGATCCTATCATGAAGGAAGAGATTTCCTGCGAAATTACCTTCCAGGAACTGGTCGAGTTTGAGCTTGAAGCGCGCTGTCTAAGATCAGGTTGGAGAGGAAGTTATATTCTTCCAGCGGTGGAAGCCCTTCTACCGTCATTACGGCTTCATCTACTGCTGTTCTGAACTTTGTCCAATCGATGTGACGGGTAAGATCATACGTACCGTTGACAGATTTCGACGGATTGAACCCGGTGGCAATCGAAATTTTTATGGGCAAGTGATCACTACCGTGGGGATCTTGAATCACATCCCATGTGCAATCCAATGATAATGAATTCGAACAAAGTGTGATGTCTTATCTTCGGCCAACTGAGGATGGACCATTATTTAGAACTCCCAAGTAAAAATTTTAGTTTTATTCCAGCCGTATAGCATTCCTCCCGGCTTTGTTGATAAAACTACATTCAATGCTGTTTTGTCTATCAACACCTCCTCTGTGCTTTTTTAAAACCAAAATTTGTACAAAGTGGCCCACTCTATAGACGGTTGTGAAAACAAAATAATAAAGCCTTTCTAAGACCATAAAGATTTTGAAAATATTCTAGTGAAAGATGTTATGACCACTTGAGAACCTTCATTAAACCTATTGGCTGCCATGAAAACCAGCATACAGCCAAATGGCTAGAGCTTTCAAACTTCACTGTGACATCGAGGTTGATTTTTTCTGTCCTGCTTTATTCGATTCTCTGGTTTTCTGATTCATTTAGCAGTAAATAATATCTAAAGAAAAAAGTTCTAGTGTTGCGGGAAATTTTGTTTGATAGCAAAATATCCAAAACGAATTAATTCTTTTTATCATCGATCATGCTCCAAATCATATACTCATTTAATTTTGTGGTGAATATTGGCACGATAAGAGCCGAAAATTAATGCGCCATGGGAATCATGCGAGTTTAAAACAACATAAACAAAATTAAAACAAATGTATTCCATAAATTAATCACGAATTTCCTGAAAATTTATGGAATTCAATAAGGTTATTTAGAAGAATGTCAAAATTGGTCTCCAATTACCATTTGTATTAAATTTAAAATTTGGGGCATTTATATTTCCACATTTCAATTATTTCGTATATTTCAATATGGCGATTGGAAAAAAATCATAATTCTGCCATAAAGCCAAGTTATCTTCGCAACGACTACTTTAAAACTATTTGGTCATTTGGTGATTTCCCTCAATGCCAATTTGCCGTTTTATGCATTTACTGGAGGCAAAATGGTTTTTAAATGCTTTTTAAAAAAAAAAAAAAAAAAAAAAAAAAAAAAAAAAAAAAAAAAAAAAAAAAAAAAAAAAAAAAAAAAAAAAAAAGGTTAAAAACCAAAACAAAGAAAAAAAACCTTTCCAAAAAAAAAAGGGGGTTTAAATTAAAAAAAAAAGATTTTTTTCATCTGTATCGATTAAGGGCGTTCTTAAAGGTTGTACGGAATCAAATTGCACCACTTTTAAATGGCTGTAACTTTTTACCCGTTGGGTATTTTCTATTGAAATTTTGGGTGGAATTAGTTCAATGTGTATTTGTTAACGCTGTGTTAATTTTACTAGCAGATGTGCAATCGTTGCGAAGATGGAGTCGGAAGAACAGCAGCGGCGCAAAGAAATTTGGCGCACTTACCTCGAAAATCTGGATCTTTCTCATCGTGCCATCGGCAGGAAGCTGGGAATGGTACATTCTACGGTGTCTCGTGTTTTAAATCGGTACCACGAACGTTTGACCATCGATCGGAAAGAAAAAGGGGCAAAAATGGATCTCCGTATAGTGTTAAGGATCACAAGCGTGTAGTTCAAGCTTTCAATAGGAATCCCAACAGTTCAGTTCGAAATGTGGCGAAGAAAGTGAATCTAACCAAAACTTTCGTGCAAGATGCGAAAAAACGTGAAGGACTACACACGTACAAAGTCCAAAAGGCGCTTAATCGCGATGAACGGCAGAATACGGTAGGTAAAGCACGTGCACGGAAGCTCTACACCCAGATGTTGACGAAACCACATTGCCTCGTAATGGATGATGAGACGTATGTAAAAGCAGACTTCCGGCAACTTCCGGGGCTCCAGTTTTGCACTGCTCATCATAAATTCGATGTCCCTTAGGGCGTTAGAAAGCAGAAGATGTCAAAGTTGACCAAAAAATATATGATTTGGCAAGCAATTTGCTCGTGTGGAATGCGGAGCACCCCATTCGTGACAACTGGGACGGTCAATGGGCAGGTGCACCTAAAGAAATGGCTCCAAAAGCGTCTAAGTACTTCCTCTTCTGAGGTCACACGATGGTCCTACGATTTTCTGGCCGGATTTAGCCTCGTGCCATTACTCGGAAGAGGTTTTGGACTGGTACAAGGCTAAGGAGGTCACTTTCGTGTCGATGCATCTCAACCCCCCCGAATGCACCGCAACACCCCGGAAACAAATCGGAGGAAGATATGAAGAAACTATGGATTGCCACGCAAAAAAAAAGTTGTGCCAAATGTTGTACAGGACCTTATGAGTAGGGCAATGAAGAAGGTTCGTGCATTTGGATTTGGAATTAGAATTGAATAAAACAAACATGGGAAAATATTCATATCATGTTTTATTTTACTCCTGAAAGTTTGAAGATGATTGGTTGAACGGGCGAATTTTGCCGAATATTTGTGTGTGTCACAATTTAGACGATGAACGAAAAGTTGGATTTCATTTCGGAATCGTATGAACATATGGGAGAAACGGTTTCAGAATTCCCATTGATCTAATGTTGATATTCTCTAAGAGTGCATACATTCCCAGCAAAATGTGTTAAATTTACAATCTGCTGATCTGGCTAGCACCACGTACTCTAAGGCACAAGCTCGCCAATAGACTCCATGCCACTGTTGGCAGGCGCCACACCACATCACAATCCCAACTGGAGATCTTCCATCAGTACCGAGTCCCGAAAGGGCTCACTTGAACTAGCACTTCCGAAAGCACTCTGTATTGTTTTTCCTGACATCCTATTTCTTTGGAGTAGCTACCCAAAGGTTATGCAGATACATAGCACAAAGGGACTAAACACCACACAACGATATCAAACAGGTGCACCGAAAGGTGGATCAGGAGAGCGAGCGAGAGAGAGAGTGTGGGTTACATTTGCCATTTCATTTCACTTCGGATTCATCCCTCCGACCTGGTTCTTCGAAAGGTATGTTTGTTCACTTTTGAAGGCGGGCGATGGGGATGGATGGAACCTCAAAAACCACATTTGTTTGTTACACTTGACTTGGATACGGGACGGAGAGGACTACTCTCGCCAGTTGTTACCTACCATGAGGGGAAAGTGGTGAGATGCAACCGGTAGGAACCATGACTACCAAATATGAAAGGTTTCCACTTCATTCCAATATCCATCGAAGGGTTGCGTGAAGGTAGATGTAAGTAATGAAAGCTATGTATGTCTCTTCAAGCATATTCGAGAGCTAGCTTTCCTTTGTTTATTCTGTTCTTTTGTAGTGCTGATGGGGATGGATTCGTTCGTTCGTTCGGTAGCACTCGAATTGTGTTGCTCTGACACACTAGAGATAAATATCGGAAATCCATTGGCCTTATCCGGAGGCAAACAGTTAGGTGAGTTCGCTTCAAATGAAACGGAATTGGATAGTGACAGTCCTTGTTTGTATACCAATTTGATAGTAACTTACGACTTGAAGGCATTTGTTTTTAATCAAACATAATTCATTCAAGTGGCAGGCTTCCTCGGCACGCAACATCGATCATGTTACAAACAATTGAAGGCGAATTTCCACCTGCTAGGAACTCAACCACCGTAGAATCCACCAACTGTTAAGCAGTAGCGCCGAAAGCTTCCTGAACCAACTGAGGTGTGAAAATTTAGCCGTCAGGAAGAATTTCACACGATTCCGCACCGTCGTCCCACCTGCTTCCTCACGAACCGTGCAATTGACCTCACCCTTTGTCTTAGTCATGCCGTTCGTTTCCCAGAACCGGAAGCAAGAAGGACTAAACCGGAAACTTCCCCACATACGCTAACCTACACAAGCACATGATATCTCAACTCAACCACTGCCGCCGCCGTTGCTGCTGCTGCTGCTGCTGCTGAAAACCCACCTTCTAATGGAAGGTCGCTTAGTGTTTCAGGGATTCTACTGCACCGCCACCGTCGTCACCCTATTCCTGTGGTTCTGGTTAGTTAAGGTTGGCAAATTTTCTGTGTACTCCCCTCCCCCCTTCTTGCAGGAAACCACCCACGGCAAAACCTCAGCGAAATAAAGAAGTACCCGTTTGCTGTTTGCCTTAAATTATGCCTCACAGAGCATGTGCCTACTAGACCGCAAAAGTTCTGTACGAAGGGAATGCATTATTTGTGACTGTCTGCGGGCTTGGCCGAAAAAATGAGTATGCAAGAAAAGCACCGTTTTTTTTTGTTCGCTTGGTTTTGAGGAGGAAAAGTTGAAGCGATTTTAAATTTAAGTCCCGGCTTTTGGTGGTTTCCAAAGGGTGACAGGAGTTTCGAGGAATGAACAGAGCGGAAACTAGCCATTCGGAACGGGTACTGAAATATTCACAGGAGAAATTCATAATTTTCCGTTAAGTTCGATGCACGAGACCCAGTACGAGTTCCAGAAGTTCCAGTTGAGAGTACCTAGGGAAACTTGTTGTGGAGGGATGTGATGTCTGATGTATGATAGGTTGAATCGATTTTTTTTTCCTGAAATTGTCTCAGAGAAGCTCTAAAGTCATTTGGAATCGATGATCCAACAAAGAATCACCTTAGCTCCGTCGGTAAAGACACAGCAATAAAGCAACACTATGCTGGTGGTGGCTGGGTTCGATTCCCGGTCTGGTCTAGGATTTTTTCGTTAAAAGGAAAATTTCTCGACAACCTGAGTCGACATAAGGCACAGTCTTACTAATGCCAAAATGGTACCAGACATCGGGAGCTCTCAATTAATAACTGTGGATGTACGCTTAGAACACTAAGTTGAATTGCAGGTAACATAATTGTGACTTGCTCTTCAATAAGAATATTCAGCAAGTTTTTTCGCTTAATTATGCTACGAGACTATTTAAAAACTCAGATTCAAGAAAATTACACGATTTTAAATCCAACGAAATCCCTTCTTCAACCTTGAATCCAAAATACACCGATCTCAGCCCGTAGCAAAGGCAAAGCTCCCAAAAAAAAAAAAAATCAATTCCCAAAATCGTCAACGTTTGCAAAAAAATGAACCTCGTCAAACTCTGCTGGTGCGGTGTATCCCATCGGACATACCAAAGCAGTCGTCGTCGTCGTCGTCGTCGTCGCGACGTCTTTATCGTTGCTATTTCATAAAAGCAAAGTATCCTCCAAGCACACTGACTCGTAAAAAAAAGAAGCATGAAACTGCCAAAGGAAATATGAAATTTTCAACCGAAAGTTCCTCCCAGCCCAGCTCCGCCGGCCGAACTGGCCGCAATCCAAAGGGAGCGAAAAGGGCAACCGAGAAGAAATCATAAAATCAATGCCCGAAACCCTACGCTTCGCTGCGCTGGTGCTGGTGCTGGTGCTAGCTTCGATGGTGGAACGATTTTGAGAATGTGTGCCCTCATGGCCGTGACAATCCACTGGCGGCCGGCGGACGGTGGGAAATGATGATTCTGGAATGATTTGCGGTAATGGTCCAAAAGCAATTGCGCGCGTTTGTCGAATCAAAAGAGCGAACGCACAAAGAGTAAAGTGCTTCATAATTTGTAGGATTTGGTGAAACACGAATCCCGCAATTTACGGAGCCATCGTGCAGCACTCTGCAGCTTGCCATTCTATCGGACTTCGATGAAGCGGATTGGTTTAATTAAAGAGGGTCGCAGATTGCCATCGATCGACTGGGGCTGAGGGATTGGGGAGTTATTATTGCTAGAAATATTTTTTTCTTCATAATGAATCCAAATCTAATTATAAAATACAACGAATAGGAATCCTACCAGTATCCCTAAAGGAATTATTTAACAGCTTCTGAAGTCTATCAAAGTTCCGAAAGGAAACTACAAGGATTTCACGGAAAACACTCCGGGATTTTGTTTTGTTCTGGATGTACTCTGGTAGAGATTTTTAGTGAATCTTACTTGGAATGTTAAGCAATTCTTTTTCATTTTTGTTTGTTAGCATCTTCAAATTGATATTTAGATTCAATCAGGCTCTGAACTCATTCTTCTTGTTAAACTTACTCAAGATTCCAACTGTGGAAATTCTTAAATTCATGAATTAATAAAACTGCCAATTCAGCTTTCAATCAGCTCACTTTGTACAGAATAAAGATGAGTTTGACAAAGGTTCAAGCAACCCAAGCAACCTATGGCAGCGTTAACGCTGGTCATGTGACAAATCTACGGCAACGGGGGGCCATGGACTCGGGTTATGGTTCCGAAAGAGTCCCCCAACGATCACCTGCAGCAGCTCTAGTGATTGCTCGGTTGGAGCCACCATTCCTCTGGTTTTGGCCATTACTACCCGATAGGCGTAACCCCACGGGTTCGTATTGGCCTTCTGACACAGGCCCTCAAAGCAGGCTCGCTTGCTGGCCTTTATCTCACTCTTTAGCGTGACCTTCACGGTGACTAGCGCCCCTCTACGCTCGATTCTATCGGCGTCTGACCGCGCTCTTTGCACCCTCCGTCTTGCTTGGAGGAATGTTCTTCGGAGGTCGGCGATCGACTGTGTCCACCAATACACCGGCGATCTTCCATTCTTCGGTTTGACTTCCCTCGGCATGGTCGCATCGCACGCTCGTGTAAGTGCCACCACGAGTCGTTTGCCGCAAGGTTCCTGGGTTTCGCGTTAGATTCGTTCCCTCTCAAGCGCCTTTTTAAAAGTCTCTACGCCAAAGTAGGACGTCCTCCATCTGCGGGCGAATGGAGTGGATGCTCCTCCTTCCGCACGCTGCCTTGTATTGTGGACGATACAATAACGAACCGCCAAGTGGTTGCTATGGGTGTAGCCATCATCCACCCTCCAATTGTTATGCAGCCCAGGACTGCGGAAGGTTACATCGATTATCGATTCCTAGCCAAGGCTTCTATGGTAGGTACTCTTGGTACCTACGTTGGCTTGGTGTACATTGAGTCTAGCCAAGGCCTCCAGAAGAATCTGGTCCCCGCTATTACGGGTTTAGGCCAGTTAGCTCAGCTGTCATCCGATCGAGCATATTGGAAAACTGTTCACTCGACCATCTTGGCGGTGCGTAGCAGCTGCAGAAGAACACTCCATTCACTTTTACAACCGCGAAGCCTTCGTTTGTGGTAGACACAACCTCCTGAACCGGGTACTTGCCCGTCGTCCATAATGCCGCCATATTGGACCTGTCCGCAACCCAGTTGCCGTTGCCGGCTGGGATGCGGTATGGGTCAGAAATTATAGCGATATCCGATGCCAACTCGCGAACTGTCTGACACAGCAGTTGCTGGGCGGCATCACAATGGTTCAGGTTTAGTTGTGTTATCTGCATCATGGTTGGCTCGTTGGAATACCTTTAGCGGCCGGGCACTTGCCCCCCCTTGGAGGTGCTTATTATTCGGTTTCCCGGCGCACATCAAGCATTTGGGGGGACCTTTGCAATCTCGCACCTTGTGGCTTGTGTTGCCCCTTCTGCACATGTTGCTCCTATCTGGGCCTTTGCATTCCCAAGACATGTGCCCGCTCTCTAGACATCTGAAACATGCCTTCGGCGGCTGGTGTAGGCCTAAGTGGACATATTGACCATCCCACCTTCACCTTCGCCACTTTTAACGCCGCGTTCACGTCAACTGCCGCTACCCTCATGGTGTGTTTCGAAGCTATAATCCTCGCCCTCTCCGTGATTGCTGGCCGTGCTACCTCTTTTGCCTTTTTGCCTGGCTGGGGCTTGGCTTCCGGCTCTTCCCTCCTTTTTTCTTGGCGCCGCGCCCGTTCTGGGTAGCCTAGAGGGGGCTAGGTTTAGGGTCCTTAGCAGGGTTTTTGCGTGTCTGTGCAAAAGCAAATTATCCCATCAAACCCCCCGAAGACCTCCACTACTTTAGGAACGGCCCCCTGCATCCTATCCATGGCCCAGATGAGTCCTGGCTCATCCATGGCCACGCCTAGCTTGGTGGCACCTGCTTCCGATGCCGTGGCACTTCCGCTAGTGTCGGACACGCCAGACCCCACCGTTTTACGTGGTGGGGACCTCACTAGGCCGCCTTTAGCGAACGGATTCGCTTTCTCCTAGGGTTTTGTCGTTCCTGAGATATGGTAGTTAGTCTGAGTACCTCTAAATCTTTTCCGACACACCTCCTGCAGTGCTACGATGCCAAACTAACGTTCCTTCAGTACATCGGCAGTTTGCGGGCACTTCCGATGAAAATGACGAATCTACAGTTCCAGAAACCGAGTTCGCTAATTTTTTGGGTCTGTATTCTGCTATTGACGTTCTTTTGCTTGCTTGTTTTCCAGCTTGCTTGCAAGGCCTGACGCCAACCCCTAGATTTCCGGAGGGCCATAGTGCACGGTTGAATTTAAAGTTCCACGCTGGTATGTGGACAATGGTTCAGCTGGCCCTGACATGGGAAACAGTTACTGTTTTGAGCCACTCCTGACATGTAGAACAGACGCTTAGGTGTTGTACAGGGATTTTCTACAAATACTATGCTTAATAGCTTGATTTAATCGCCACTGCCAACTAAATAATCTATTCTTATTAATGAATATTTTCCATCACACTTTGTGAGAGACCCCAACAGCATCCTTGCAGTTAATATAAATTGGTCCAAATTGATTCACCTCCGATACCTAAAATTACCTTATCTTCCCAACAAAAAATTTTCACCAACAAACTTTGTCACTGGCCCCAACAGCATATATACTGCCGGTTTTAATCGGTTCAAAGTGGCTATCAATGTCAAATTAAAGTAACCTTGTTTTCACAATGCAAAACCACCATCACTCCTTGTGAGCATCCTTACTGTTGCTCTCAACTGGTTCAGCTATTAAGTGTTGTTAAAAATCTTGAAGTAATGTGTGATTATTTGGAGTCGTTCCAAAAGCATCCTTACTGTTGTACTTTCCTTCACCATGATAAACCACCATCAAACTTTGTGGGTGACCCCGGTAGCATAATTACCATTGTTTTAACCTGTGAGCTCTCGCGCTGTTGTACTTTGTACAACACATGCAGATTTTCCCTTACCATTTTGATGCAGAGGCACCTATCGATGTAAAACCAGGGTTCCTTAAGAAACTCATTCTGGACCAAACTGCGTATTCCTTGATAACAGAAATTCCTCAAATAGCGTGGTAGAATGCGGGATTAGACGGGTTTTGTCTTCGATATAGGGGTTCAGTCGGTCAAGGCCCTTTTAGTGGCGACTATTAGTTAAGATTGTTAACACTACGCGGCGCTAGTATGCAAGTAAATTTCTTAAGAATGCTTTATCTTTAGATCCGAACCAACTGGATTGTTTCAGTCTTCGACAAAGTTATTCAGCAGGTCATGGTCTCTTGATTGATACACAGAAATTCAGAATTGTCTCAATACGTGGCGCTAGTGTGAAATTAAATCTCCCGAATATGCCATATCTTGGGACCCTGGTCATATACAACGTTCCTGTCTTCGATATAGTGGTTCAGTGGGCCATGGCCTTTTCATTGGTGGTTAATAGTTCAGAATTGTATCGCTACGCGGCGTTAGCGCGCAAGTGAGTTACTGAACATAATGTCCTTTTTTTCCTTTCCATATGGAAGGTTCCTGTCTGGAAAAAGTTGTTCGATAGTTCGGTGCCATTGGTTTGATGGGAAGAAGTTCAGAATTGTCTCACTACGTGACGCCTTGATCTACTGTACAATTTTTCTAAAACAAAAACCTTCTTCACTGAAAAATCCAAGTATGCAGCGTTAGTATACTTTTTAGCTCCGTCACTTTTCTTCTTCTGTGATGTTTATACTTTTTCTAATAAACAAAAGCAAATATGCGTTGCTATGGGTGGGAACAGAGATATGAAAATAGAATAGAATTTACTTTCTTATTCAACGCAATGTCGAATGTGGTGACCAGTTTTGAATAAGGTGAACATACTTTAGGGAATGAAAAGTAGTGTTTAATACTTTTGGTATATTTTATTTTTAAATATCCCCAACTAACCAACTTTTTAATTCGGACATTTCGTTACTAAGATATGAACGAAACAATACTTTACGACCTATTATAAAAGTAATCAAACAGTTTAGTCTCCGATTACATATTTAGCTATTTTTGTACCGATTTTAGTTTTGTTGGAACCAAATCAAAGCAATAATTTCTTTAAAAAACTTGTGAAAAATTCATTTAGATTGGATAATATTTCTCATGAAGATATCCAAACCAAACCAATACCTCAGAGCACATGAATTGTGAGATGAAAATATATTCGTTGCAGTTCAAAACCCGACAAGACCACTCGCACCAATCGATGCCGCTTGCATTCTATTGAGTCGCATCTGGTGCGTTGTATTGCACATCAGATGCGCCATACATCGGACTAGATGCCACACTATGCCATTCTGTAGAATTAGAGCAGGGTCAAAGGGCAGAAGTGGTATGTGTCCGGTTTTGAACTGCAAAGAGTATATTCGAAAATTACGCAAAGTCTCCATTTACAATAACTGCAGAACTTTCACCGAACATATACTTATTTAGCATCTTGAATGCATATCGGTAATCAAAATTGACGCTTAGGATTGTCTATTAATTCATTCTATGGACTAAATAAATAAAGCTTCTAATATTTCTGTAATTTTCCCTTTTATATTACGTAACAGAAACAGGCCGCTGAACACTTTTAATGGCAATATTTTAATCACATCGATGAACAATACGTTCAGGATTGTAAAAAAGTTGATTTTATAAACTGAAACTATGACATTTCGAATATTCTTGGAACTTTCTGGAATTTATGATGAAAACATGTATCCCGTACCATATTGGCCACATTTGAGTTCGTAAATCTGGTGAAGTATAAGAAGGGTTCAGTCTCACCATCGGTGGATTAATTCGGGTTTCTTAAATATAAAGTTGATATATGCCCAAGTAACACCACTTGTCATATTCATGTTAATAATACACGTTTTAGACCAAGCTAATGTTTTTTTTTCTAACGTCAATAACTTAATTTCATACACGCATCTAACCGAAAAAGCGCAATAAATGTGGCATTTTTGAACATCTTTTAGGTCATACCAGATGTTTTTTAGAACATCCATAAGACAAATATTATGTTCTATGGATGCTTCCAACAGCATGTTATAACATAATGATATGTTTTCTCAAAGCAAGCACGGTAAAGGGCGATACGGTCAAAATTTGGTCAATATCAACTTGACGTATTTATTTCAATTTTGCATTTAAAAAACCTGAACACCCCTCATTTTGAAGGTGTGTGTGTGTAGAATGTTGCTCCTATTTTGATTTTGGAATTCACTCTTCAGTTGTCAAAATGCCGTCCAAGCAAGAAGAGCAGCGTATCAAAATTTTGCTCGCGCATCGCGAAAATCCGAGCTACTCGCACGCAAAGTTGGCAAAATCGCTAAAAGTTGCCAAATCAACCGTTACAAATGTAATTAAAGTGTTTGGGGAACGTTTGTCGACAGCCAGGAAGTCTGGATCGGGGGAAATCGAAAACCGGAAGCCGCTGAGACGACAAAGAGAGTTGCCGGTAGTTTCAAGCGAAACCCTAACCTATCTCTCCGAGATGCCGCAAATAAGCTGGGCGTATCGTCTACAACCGTGCATCGAGCCAAAAAACGTGCCGGACTATCGACTTACAAGAAGGTAGTGACTCCAAATCGCAATGATAAACAAAATACGACGGCCAAAGCGCGATCCCGGAGGCTGTATACGACGATGCTGACGAAGTTTGACTGCGTGGTAATGGACGACGAAACCTACGTCAAAGCCGACTACAAGCAGCTTCCGGGACAGGAGTTTTATACGGCAAAAGGAAGGGGAAAGGTAGCAGATATTTTCAAGCACACGAAACTGTCAAAGTTCGCAAAGAAATATCTGGTTTGGCAAACCATCTGTACCTGTGGCTTGAAAAGCAGCATTTTCATAGCTTCCGGGACTGTCAACCAAGAAATTTACGTGAAAGAGTGTTTGAATAAACGTCTGCTGCCTTTCCTGAAGAAACACGGTTGTTCCGTACTGTTTTGGCCGGATTTGGCATCTTGCCATTACGGTAAAAAGGCCATGGAGTGGTACGCCGCCAACAACGTGCAGGTGGTTCCCAAGGACAAGAACCCTCCCAACACGCCAGAGCTCCGCCCAATTGAGAAATACTGGGCTATTGTCAAGCGGAACCTAAAGAAGACCAAAAAAACTGCTAAGGACGAGCAGCAGTTCAAGGCAAACTGGCTTTCTGCGGCGAAGAAGGTGGACAAGGTGGCTGTACAAAATCTGATGGCAGGGGTCAAGCGTAAGGCCCGGCAATTCGGATTTGAAAAAGCGGAAGCCTAATTGAATATTTTTCCTGAATTTTATACTAATTGAACTTGAAAAAGAAATTTAATTAGATTTTTTAAATAAACGATTTCACCGATTTACACGCGTTTTCCCTTGACCAAATTTTGACCGTATAACTTTTTCAAATAGGAAATTAAAAGTGCTTTATGAATGAAAATTATATCAAAATTGTATATGTGGCTCAAGGTTGGCAGTGCAACTTTCCTTTTTGCCTTCCCTAATTTCATGCGCTATTGATTGGATTAAAAAACGTAGAAGGTACCCCGAATAAATTATTGAATTTTGGTGAGATTTCTTTGAGGTTTTCACAAAAACCATCATGGCGATTTTCCAAGTCTACAGTCCTACAGTACAAGTCTACAGTACGGGTAAAAACATTAGTAACACATTTGATTTTCAGATGTTCGATTTTTCTTTGCTGCGTTTTTTGTTGTGAAATTTCACAATGATCGAAAATATAAATACATTTTTTTTATTTTGTTGTGCGTAGCTACATCTCAAAAGACTCCCCAACAAATTAAGTGTAACAATTTATAAAAAATACTAAACAATCTACCAAACTGTTGCTTCATGTGACATTTGAATCATATGCCGAATTTGGCTTCTTTGGAATGTGTGGCATCACAATCGTACAATTAGGTAGTGTTTTTTTTATTCCAGTATTTCAAATAAACATATTTGCAGCCGTCACTGTATTGGATTCACAATCTATTCTGAATAATTTCACTATTGCATGAGGATGTTAAGAACATGTTTAAAATTTATCTTGAATGCAACGTATCAACATATTTACAAACATCTAGCATACACGCTATTTCCAAACAATCCAAACTGAAGTTTGACTCAAATCAGTCAAAAGTATGGATACTCAAAAGTGAGTAAAGATAGTTCGTTGTGGTAAGATGACAAACAGTAACCGATGTTTTCAAGAAGTAAAATTTAAGTTGATCGAACACAAATAGAACAAAAATGTGTTCGCTGTTCTGGTACCACGTTTGAACCGAATATGTGTGGAAAAACATCCTCAAAACTTTTTCAAGACCAGACATGTTAGGTGTTTCATCCTCATGACTTTTTTACAACAAATTTCTTATATTCTTGTCGAAGAAGATGTTTCTGGTGTTACTTGGGTGGCTGCTTTAAAGCTTGTCAAATCTTAATAAGTTATTCTTAGCCTTGTATTGCAAAAAGAGAATGGTTGATTGTTGGTTACTTGGGTCTATGCGAAGTTATCACTTCTCTAAGTGTAGATCAAAATTTGTTTCATACTAAAAATTTTTCCACACCTTCCCCCAAAGTAAAATTTTGTACCCATAAACACCACCAAAAAAGGGCCCCCCCCCCCCAAAAAAATTCCCCCAAAAAAAAAAAATTTATTGTGCCCCGATTCCCAAACACAAAAAATTTGAAAAACCCCAAGCCCACAACCGCCCCCGCCTTTTTAACCCGTATTCCAAGTTACAGAATAGTCAGGCAAAATCAGAAAAATCGGAACTTCCTGTCATCAATCAGAAAGTTTTGGGTAACTGAACATTTTTGTCGAAGACATAAACCTTCTAAATGGACATGATCCTAAGATACAGGGTGCGGCAGAAAATAATGCAAAAATGTTCAAACTTGAGTATTGGGTTAATTCGTGTAGCTAGTGACTATTTTTTGTCGAAAGTGTATTTGTTTATCTTTATTGTTAAGTGCAGCATCCAAACATTCTATTTGTTTTATTGCAAATTCGTCAAAATGTTCGCGAAAGAAGTGACACCAGTTCGTTGCTCGCCCAGAAGATTGCCTAGGTGATAGGGTGCCATTTGGCAACAGTTTACCGCATAAAAAAAGTCCCTGCAGGATGGTCCTAAGCGACGGAAGCCGGGAAGCGGACGTCCGTGCTTTGCACGCACGCCGAACGTGATCAAATCGGTCCGTGCAAAAATTGCTCGCCACCCGGTGCGTTCCATAAGAAAACTTGCAAAGGAAGCCAATATTTCGGAGAAATCCATGCGGAGAATCATCAAAGAAGACCTGCATGCATCTTCCAGAGCTAGCGTGAAACGCCACTTGATTACGGACCGGGCCAAGGAACTACGAGTGGCTCGTTCCAAGAGATTGCTTTCCTTGTTGAAGAAGGAAAAAATGATAATCCTGTTCTCCGACGAAAAGCTTTTCAGCATCGATGCTGACCGGTTCAATTCACCGCAGAAAATGAAGAACGTTCCGGAAAAAGTGAAATTCAAATTCTAAACCAAACATCCGGCTAGTGTCATGATGTTTGGCTTGGTGGCGTCCAACGGTTTGAAAATGCCGTCTGTTTTCATTGATGCTGGAGTTAAAATCAATACCGAAGTGTATATCGGTATTTTAAAAGGACCAAGTGCTTCCCTGGGTGAAGGCCAACTTCTCCGAGGACCAACAGCAGGATGGAGCGCCGTGTCACACGTCCAATCGAACCCAACAATGGTTGAACGATAACATGAAGTTTTGGCCGAAGGATTTGTGCCCCCCTAGCAGTCCAGATCTTAATTCGTTGGATTATTCGATTTGGGCATATGTTGAAGCACGAGCCTGCAAAACATCACACCCTTGTGTGAAAACCCTGAAGTCAACCATAACACGCACATGGCAGTCAATGTCGGAGGACTACGTCCGAAAGGCATGCTCTGGCTTCCGGGGCCGGATCGAGGATGTTATTAATAAAAATGGAGGACACATTGAATAAATTTGTTTAAAAGGACTTTATAAAGGTAACTGCACTCGAATATGTTGATATTATTGCTTGAATTAGTTGAAAATGGGATTTGAAAGATATAGAACAAATTTTCGCATTATTTTCTGCCGCACCCTTTACACGTTTGATCAAAACGTCAAACAAAAGTATAAAAATTATTGAAATTTTAACTGAATGTATTTCATTGTGTTGTGTCAATTGTGTAATGAGTTTCGTGAAAATCGGTCGAGTGATTTCAGTGATGGCTTCGAATGAAGAAATAGTGTGCCAACAAATTTTGGGCACTCACTTCGAAAACCCAAACGCTTCTCATCGATGGATCGGAAAACAGCTCGGAATCGCACATTCAACCGTATCTCATGTGATCAAAACGTTCAAGGACCGTAAGACAACCAAGCGGAAAAATGGTAGTGGCAAAAAACGTGGCGCATCAAATCCGGAGAAGGCCAGGATGGTATTGAACCAATTTAAGCGTTATCCCAACATTTCGATCAGGGATGTTGCGAAAAAGGCGAAAGTTTCAGTTTGCTTTGTGCAGAAAACAATGAAACGTTCTGGATTACATGTGTACAAGGTCCAGAAGGCACCAAACCGGGGCGATAAACAGAACTCGGTGGCCAAAACTCGTGCAAGAAAACTGTACAGGGAGTGGCTCACAAAACCGTTCTGCATTGTGATGGACGATCAGACCTACATTAAAGCCGACACCAAACAAATGCCAGGACAGGAACACTATGTTGCCACCTCTAAGTTGGCCGTTCTGGAGAGGTACGGAAGAAGAAACTGTCGAAATTCGTCAAAAAATTCCTTGTCTGGCAAGCGTTCTGCGGATGTGGCAAAATGAGTCAGCCCTTCATCACCTCTGGGACCGTCAACGGACAAATCTACAAGGACGAATGCCTCCAAAAACGACTTCTGCCCTTCTTGAGATCTCACGATGGCCCGACACTGTTTTGGCCGGATTTGGCATCTTGCCACTATGCCCGGCCCGTCTTAGACTGGTACAAAGATAATAATGTAGTTTTTGTACCCAAAGACGTCAACCCTCCAAACACTCCGGAACTTCACCCAATTGAAAAATTTTGGGCAATCATGAAGGCAAAGCTCGTTAAAACTCCAAAACTGATAGAAAATGAGCTTGAACTAAAGAAAGTGTGGTTAAAAGTAAGTAAGCAAGTCGGTCCTATCATTGCCCGAAATTTGATGAAAGGGGTCAAGGCAAAAGTGCGGGCATTAGGGTTGGGAGAAGAGGTTTAATAAACCAATGGTGCCAAAACTTAACCATTTAGTAGTACTTTATGTTCAGAAAGTTTGAAAAGAATCGGGCGCCAGGAAAACTTTTGGTGACCTATTTTGTGTGTCGAAATTTCATCGAATACAGTCTTTATTCAGCTTTCAAACAATGTATAACAAGTTATTACATTTCACCGTTTCGAGCGAACTGTCGCAGTTTACTTGAGATCGATGCCATCATGATCTGCACAGTCGCTGGTGACACTGTACCGGTGAACTTTTTCCACTTTGAAAGAATTTTTTTGCATTTGTCACTTCTTTACCGCATCCTCCAAGTTTTCGCTTGACAATTGCCCAATATTTTTCGATCGGTCTGAACTCAGGGCAATTTGGAGGAAGAATCTCTTTGGCGACGAAATTAACATTGTTTGCAGCATACCATTCTAGTACCTCCTTAGAGTAGTGACAGCTGGCTAGATCCGGTCAAAACATAACGTTGGTCTTGTGTTGTCGAATGAAGGGTAAAATCCGCTTTTTCAGACACTCTTTAATGTAAACCATCGACGTCATTACGTAAGATGTGATGAAAACCTTGGTTCTAAGGCCATAACTGCAGATTCCTTGCCAAAATCATTAGTTTCCGAGCAAACTTATCAGCATAAACAAATTTATACCTGGAACGGACATCCCCACGACCAGTTGCCAGGTAAAATTTTCGTCCGAGGATTTGTTTATAATTCATTTTGACATATGTTTCATCATGCATTAGAATACAGCCATCAAATTTCGTCATAACTCGTTCGTATAGTAATCGTGCTGGCTTTTTGGCAACGTAATTTTGTTTCGGGGAGTGATTTGGATATTTACTGGCACAAAAAGACTTATATCTTTCTATTGAAATGATGTTACGAACGGTGGAAAAGTTGGAAGCGTATGTCTTTGCCAAATCACGTATGGAGACACCTGGGTTGCCTTTCACGTACCTCAACACCTTTCTCCTCAGCTCTTTGTCCCTAGTGCCACTTTTATGATAGGTGCGCTGTGCTCTATCCACACTAAGAGTATCCTTGTAACGTTTGATTACAAGACTTTGACTTTGCAAGTTGACTGTGTGGAATTTAACACTTTTGCTATTTTTGAGGCAGACCACGAAGGATTCTCCAGATTTTTGTGCACAATTAATTTTCTTTTCTCAAGTTCCATGATCCGTAATTTCGAGATGCGTCGATCAATCGAGAAAAACTTTTCACCAATTTCTTTGTCAGTGAAACATCAACAAATGCCTGTCAAACGTTTTTTGTTCCAACCACCAGGGACGCGGTGGTGTATTAAACCGTGCGTCCAGATTTACTTTGAATCGAGCTTTATAAAGTAAGTAGAAGTGCTGAAAGGATAGTTAATAAATGTGGAAGTGCAATCAGAACAATACATTGCAGGCCTGATTATTAAGCTTATTCTGATGAGCGACAAGCATGAAATGCCTAGAATGAAAAAGAAGGTTGTTTAGTTTCGTGATACTCAAATGAGAGACGAAGAACTACCGCTTACCATAAATTATCACCACGTCTGTTTGATCGAGCGATGGTCAGTGAGTTTCTTCACTTCCATTAGCTGCTTACAGACAAAAGCCCAACCAAATAGAAACAGCAAAACGATAGCAAAAAAATGAGAACAATGCCTACACATTTCAAGTTTGCCTCAAGGCTTCACAAAAAAAGGTTCACGTGCCAGCCCACTTTCATAAGTAAATGAAGCAGAACATGAGTTTCAGCAATTACTTCTTTCGGTGAAAAGCCTTCGAAAAGCGCTTTTTTTGCGATAATTTCTTGAACAGAACGTAGCCTTAAACCATCTGAGAAACGAATGCATTTTTAGGAAACCATTTGGCTGTCAGGGCCTGACTACATCACCGACCGTCCTATATTGTGCGCACCGGTTGCGTCTCGGCTTGATCCACTACTGCGCTTCGTCGCCAAAGCCGTAGATATTGAATTCAGTGCCGTCTGTTGCATACACATAGATTGCCCCATGCACCGGCACTAGATTGACTCTCGTGCCGCTAAGCCACCACCGTGTCACATTGTGCATAAGTTCTTGGCTTGAATTTATCCTGATGCTGGCACGTCACCCCACCGCTGCCAGGCTGCAGCCTGGCGGAAAGGATTGAGCTTTTAATAAACCGGTACCATCCGACGACGTGCGGGGATAAAAACGACGGTAGGGTAAAGGACGGCTAGCACATATTTGGATTTAACTCAACCCGTGAAAGGTGAGGCAGTACTGAATGCGGCATTTCCCCCTATATATTGGAAACAATATTTTATAATTTCTGAGGATCTTTGAAGGGGGGGAGGAAGGGGAGCGGCTAGAAGTAACACTAATCGTAGTTTCTCCACCCTGACTACTGACAACGACGCCGCTTCCAACACCGCAAACACAAACAGCTGTCGGGCGGTCGTTCGGGGATGGCACAATGACGAAGAAAATCAAGAAGAAGACTAATGGCTGAAAATCGATGCACCGTTCTTGGGGCCTCCGAAAGGCGAGTAAGGCAACTTTCACGAAACGTATTTTCGATATATTTCATTCAAAATCCAATAAGAAAATATTTATACGACCTAGATACTGTTTTTTTTTTTTGCTAGTTTGCTTGCTTGCTGGTTCCGAAGGGGAGATAGCTAAACTGGCTGGTTCGGAAATGCTGCTGGAAATGCTTTGTGTAAAGATTCCTCCTAGTTTCTCATGACGGAGAGAGCAGTTTCTGCATGGGAAATAAACTATTATGCTTTGTTTGGTTCGGGGTCTATTTGGAATCCACAAAAATTTGGAAAGGGGGGAGGGGTGGTTGTAGTACGAACATATCTCCTTTATTCAGTAACAGTTCAATGGTGGCAGCTGTTGAGCTCGCTTTTCGGTATAGAAAGCTACTTTTAGGAGGTTTTTTTTCCTCTCTATTTCGGTTCCACAAGAGATGAAAGTTTGTAACGTTTCTGGAACTGGTTTCTTTCAAAAGTTGAACGAAAACATTGTGCTTCCAGAAGATGAATTTGGGGTTTGAATCAATACTGTTCGGCGGATTTGTTTTTTTTTTGTCCTATTCTGAGGTTGATATAGACTAAACGTTCAAGCTACCATGGATATGTTGGAAGCAGTGCTATTGGTCAAAGTTTCTTTGAAGTCATATCTAAACTAATAGAATGTTCAGCAAAATGGGATGAATCATCATCAACAAAATAGAAAAAAATCTTGCAAGCAATAAGATGTCTGTTGTTTGATTTCGGATAACAGGATCATAGCTTAAATAGCATCAAATACAACTTCAACTCGTTAACGTTAGTAAATCTATGTGAAGTCCCGAACAAAATTATTGCAGTCAAAATTTTTCTTATTGCCGCTTTAGGCAACTACACAAAAAATTACATATACATCCAACAATAAAATATCACATTAATTAATATTATTTTTTAGTAAAATCAATTATTTCACAATATTCATTATAGATGTTCATCATTCTGTTCATTGGTCTATTCTTAGCATAAATTGTTCTCTGAGGCCTTACATGAAATAAATTTCTAATTCTTAAAATGCGTGATGGTGCATAAAAGTTCAAACTTTCTAAAAGGTTTGCCGAATTTATACGCTGCGAGATAACATTATTAACAAAAGAGATCATAGCAATTTCTCGTCTTTTCTTCAGTGATTCAATATCAATTAACATGCAACGAGACTCATACGAAGGAATAGGAAATGAATTCCAGCCTAGTTTTCTAAGAGCAAATAACAAAAATTGTTTTTGTACAGATTCTATACGACTAATGTATGTTTCTTGGTATGGAGCCCAAACAACAGAGCAATATTCGAGAATGGATCTTACGTACGTTACATAAAGTGTTTTGATAGTATATGGATCCTTAAAATGATAACTGAACCTTTTGATGAATCCTAACATATTATTTGCTTTGAGAATTGTTGCATTAAAATGATCTACAAAGGTCAATTTAGAATCAAGAATCACTCCTAAGTCTCTAATTTTGTTGCATCTTTCAATTAACTGATTTCCTAGAGTACACGTGAAATCATGATGAGTAAGTTTTCTTGAATATGATATGATGTTACACTTTTTAATATTAATATCAAGCAGACTTTTAACACACCATTCGTAGAAGACATCAATTTCGCTCTGAAAATGTTGCAAATCTAACCTACTACAGATTTCCATATACAGTTTCATATCATCAGCATAGATAATAACGTTAAGATGATTTAACACAAGATTAACATCATCAACAAAAAGAATAAATAAAAGAGGACCTAAATGAGATCCCTGTGGAACTCCTGAGGTGACATTAACTGCTCTAGAGATCTTTCCTTTGAAACGTACCACCTGTGTTCTATCTGTCAAATAAGATTCGATCCATTTTAATAGTGTCCTGGTTAAACCCACACGCTTAAGTTTGAAAAGTAGCAATGGAATGTCAACTCTATCAAACGCTTTGCTGAAGTCAGTATATAAAGCTTCCACAAAATTTCCTCTATCCATTGCACCTAAAGAAAATTCTACAAATTCCAATAGATTAGTAGATGTTGATCTGCCTTTGAAAAAACCATGTTGATTATTTGAAATCCGATTTTTTACCTGGTTGAATAATTTTTGATTTACAATCGCTTCAAACATTTTAGGAATACTTTAAATGATTGCGATTCCTCTATAATTTTAAATGTCCGATCGTTTGCCAGATTTAAATACTGGTATTAAAAATGATTTTTTCCAGAATAGTGGAAAGTCTCCTGATTGAAGTGATAGATTAAAGAGCCAAAACAGGGGTTTTACAAAAGAAGTTGCTAGTTCTTTCAATAGTACTGGAGGTATTCCATCAGGACCAGGTCCTTTTCCAGCATCAAGACCTTTTAGTGCTATTAAAATTTCTTGAACAGTGATGTTTTCAACTGATACGTCATTTTGATGCTCAGGTAGATAGGAAGAATAGTTAAGGTCAAGAATTGGATCGTTGGAATTCTTATAGATATTTCGGAAAAAGCGTGCAAACTGATTACAAATATCTCCGCTATCAGAACCATCAAACTCTTCAAACTGCATGCGCGATGGAAAGTTACACGTTTTCATTGTTTCCTTCGTGAAGTTAAAGAACGCTTTTGGATCGGATTTTATCTTATTTTCTACTCTTGTATTGTACCTTTCATATGCTGATGATATTTCTGCATCAAGTGCTCTACAGATATCTATGTATTTATCTAAATTTGGTAAACTTTTTTTGGTGAGCTTTTTGTTTCCTGTTTTTGAGATTTTTGATTTCACGTGTATACCATACTGGTTGTTTTTAGCTTGTTAGTATGTTCTTCTTTTTCTTTGGAACGTAATCGTCAATAATTGCATATAGATTGTTACAAAATATAATCTACGGCCTTGTTCAAGTCTTTTTCATTTTTTAAAAGGTTCTGCCAATCTAAATTTGTTTGTTTTCTGTTAATTTCAACATAGTTTATGTTTTTGACATCGTTAACAAGTTCGTAATCTGCATCTTCTCTGGACGTTGCTAGAATCTCAGAATAATGAGTATTCGATAGCAGTATGAAATTTTTCATTCTTCCATAGTGGGTCTAAAGCTTCATCAATACTAAAATCTTCAGGTCAATTAGTAAAAACAAAATCTAAATAGCAGTCAAGCTGGTTCCGAACCTGATTAATTTGATGAAGTCCTAGTTGGCTGATTTTATCAAAAATAAGTTGTAAAGTAACATTTTCACCTACAATTGGAAGCAGTTAAGATTCGTTATCATTATCGTGAATAAAATCAACTGTTTTCTGGTTGAAATTTCCATAAATTTGAACCTTGATTTGAGGCTCCACCCAAACTTGGAATCTAGATTCTGCGATGTTTAAAAATTTGTCATATGAAGCTTTTTTAGCCGTATGTGGAGGAAAGTAATCAGATACAAAAAGATGAAGTTCATCATTTATCATTACTTTTACCCACACGTCTTCAAATTCTTGATGTTTTTCACTAGGGAATATTTCGGCTTGGAGGTTTGCATTGACGGCAATAAGCACACCATCACCAGATTTTTTCTCTGATAATGTCAAATCACGATCACTTCTAAATATATTAAATATGTTACCAAAAATTTCCTCACTTTTGATTTCATCAGACCAACTTGTTCCAGTTCCTCATATAATTTCATATAGACAACCGTTAATTTTATTTCGAACTTCGTTAATTTTTTGTGCACTGCGCATACGATTAAAATTTTGACAATAAACTATTGTTTCAGTTAATTCTATTTTATTATTCTCACAAGACTCACTTGAAGAATGAGGAATTACCTCATGTGGATCAGCTTCCTCAAATAAGTGCGTCAAATCTATGTAGTCTTCCTCTAAAGAGGGCGTCAGTTTCGACGAAAACACGTATGTCTGCTTGTGCACGCCTCACACGATGTCGATGAGCTCCCATGGGCCATACAGGATAAGTTTGAAGGGACGCTCGTTGGGTACGGATTTAAAGTTTCCCCTTTTTGAAATTGAATCTGTGGTACATAATTACCCGGCGGTTTGGAGAAACGATCTCTTGCTGATGCGAGAAGCTCTCGATCAGTCGGAAGGTTATTAAAACTGTTCTGGTTTCTGAAGTTGAGATAACTAGAGTTGTTGTAGTTGGCGCTGTTGGAATCATAAGCATTGATGGGTCTTTCCAACGTGTTGTTTCGATTTATGTTGTTGGCGTTGAAGTGAGCGTTGTTCACGCAAGGATTATGTTGGCTAGAGTTGTAGTTGATTTTTGTTATTTTTTGTTGCTTTCTGCGTTTCGCCACTTTGTCGGCAATTTTGTGTTGCTTTATGGCGACGTAGGTTACGCTCATCATAATCGGTCCAGTCTGCCCTCCATACCTTCCTGGTACCGAGTAGGCGCCACCCAGAGTTGTCGCTTAGTTCAGTTTCCAAGCTGTGGTACGAATCGTCTGGCAGAGGTAGAGGGGCAATACTACGTGATGATGCTATGTTTGCCGATAAGGATTTTAGTTCGTCTATAATATCAAGCCCGAGCATAGAATTTGCATGCATATTGCAGCTAGCCGCTGTATCTAAAGACAGTTGATTAAGTTGGCTTATTTCGTTGTTAATATTGCGCAGGTCAGTTGATAATTCTGACGTCAACGCTTTTAACGATGTATGCACATTTTCCTTCGTTGCTGACATCGTCGTGTCAAATAACGAAGTAACATGATTTTTAATGGCAACGACACTGCCAGATAGACTACTGCTTTTATTTATTAAGGCCAGATCATGTTTAATGCTTGTGAGCATCATTTCTAGGCCTTCAATTGCTTCCTGGACCATGCTCGGCTTTTCTTGATGTAGTGCAAATCGATGCATTACCTCTGTATTAGCATGTAATTGCTTCTCAAGAAGTTTTTGCTGCTCGACGAGGGCATTGAATTCTATCTTCGCGTGCAAAAATTCTTGACAGGAGTAGCAGCACGGTAGTACGTATGAGTTCACGTCCACCACCTTCCTGTCCTTCCTCCGTAGTGAGCCCCGCTGGACAGTCACGCCAATGCATGCCGCATGATATTTCCGTTGGCATCCTACACACGACCACATCACTGAATCCACAGAGGTGTCAATAGCACAAATTTCACAGTCCATGATATTTACGAAAGAAAAAAAAAAAAAAAAACAAACAAAGCTGAATCAGACAAAATTAAATTAACAAATCGCGCGCGGCAAATTTATCGTACTTAGAGCTAATTAAAAAAGCGTCCGTACTGATCGACGACAAAAATTGAATTTGACCATGTTGGTACTTTCATCCTTATCACCTTTTTATTAATTATTTGTTTTAAAAATGGTGTTCTAGGCTTGTGTGAGAATATTATTTGTTGTGTTGTGGACGTATGAGGAATCTTTTCAGTTTTTAAAAAAATCTCCAAAAAGTTCCAGGTTTTTTTTAAGCCTCCTGAATAACGTTTGCATTTTAAAAAAATGGACTTTTTTCTGATGGTGATAAAAAAAAGCTAAGACAGATAATTGCTTTTGATAAATTTCCCATGGAAGGTAATTATTTAAACTTACTTGCAAAAAACGGCGGACGAAAACATGCGTGTTTTTGAGTTCTTTCTTCGTTTTATTTATTGATTCCTCCTCAGTTTTCGCGACAAAATTGTTGGAGTAGATCTCACGCTTCAGGTTGGCCCAGAAATTCTCGATGGGACGCAGCTGGGGGACGTTGGGCGGGTTCGCTGACTTTGGTACCACATAGATATTCAGCCGCTCCATCTCCTCCAACGATCGCTTCGAGTAGTGGGCCGACGCCAGATCCGGCCAGAACACCGCGTCTTCGCTCTTATGGTATTTCTTGATGAACGACGCAACTTCCGGCAGGCATTTCGTGCTATAAATTTCCCCGTTCACGGCCAGTCCGGAGCGAAAGAAGAGCGGCTTTGACATCCCCTTCTTGCTGATTGTCAGCCACAGCAGCACCTTCTTGGGGAACTTGGTGTGTGAAATGAACTTCACCTCGTAGCTCACTTCCTTCGTGGGGAAGTAAAATACAAAGTGCCCTGCCAGACATTGCCATCCTGGGTGAGATAGGTCTCGTCGTCCATCACCACCGCCACGTCGCGATTCGCCGGGAAAATCGAATTGAACATCTTGTTCAGCTGCTGACGCTGCGTCATTGCCTGCAGCTCCAAAACCAGTGGATTCGACTTCCGATTCCTGACACGTATGTTTATGTTCGCCAGGTACTTTTTCTCTGTTTGGCCCGTTGAACCGAGCACCCGGCCAAGCGCACGCAGCGATGTAGCCACTTTTCCCTCGGTCCGGAACCGGGCTTTCGTTCGATGCTCTGATTGTTGTCTAATAGTGCCAAGATGTTGTCGATGCCGGAACGGGCGTATCCGGCGTCCACAAAGAGCCGCACGATGTCCGTTTTCGACGCGGCGGGGTGCCGTTCTTTGAACGCGCACACTTCTGAACGGAGTTGCTTCACTGTTTTTGCCATCACGGTAAGAATTCGACTGATAGAGCTGTCAAATTTTCTCTGCTGACTCATGGGTTACTATGATTGATGCTGCATGGGTAGTTTTGTCAGTGCGGGTGAGGGTAAACCCATGAAAAATCGGCAATTTTATAACAAGAAGACATTTTCCTTTAGCGGAAATGCCTGTGTCATCAGCAAAGCAAGATTTTTGACAGCCCTGAGGTAAATCAGGGAGATCTGAAGTGAAAATGTCATATAGTATTGGCCCAATAATACTACCTTGAGGAACACCAGCTCTAACAGACCATTGATCAGATTTGGAATTCTGATAATTTACTTGCAATTTTCTATCAGTTAATTAGTTTTGGACTAATTTCATGACATAAAGCGGAAAATTGATCTTTTTCAGTTTTGCAATCAAACCTTCATGCCAAACACTGTCGAATGCTTTTTCTATGTCTAGAAGAGCAAGTCCAGTGGAGCAGCCTTCAGCTTTGTTTGAACGAATTAAATTTGTAACTCTCAAAAGTTGAATGCCCATGGCGAAATCCAAACTGTTCATCAGCAAAGATTGAGTTTGTATTGATGGGAAGCATCATTCTATTCAAAATTAATTTTTCGAAAAGCTTACTTATTGAAGAAAGCAAACTGATTTGTCGGTAGCTAGAAGCTTCAGCCGGATTTTTGTCTGGCTTCATAATAGGTACGACTTTTGCATTTTTCCATTTATCTGGAAGGTAAACCAGATGAAAATATTTGTTAAAAAGTTTTACCAAGAAATGCAAACTACTCTCAGGGAGTTTATTGAGGAGGTTATAGAAAATTCCATCATCACCTGGTGCTTTCATATTTTGAATTTTTTAAATTATAGTTTTTACCTAATCCAAATCAAAATTTTCAGTTATAGTGTTTACTTAATTCAAATTTATCGACTCATGAATATGAGCCGGGACCAACGGCTTTACTTCCCGTCCGAAGGAAGACGTGGCCAGATTTTTTCGCCTCAGAAAAACCACCGACGTCGACTGGGATTGAATCCAGACCCACTGAGGTGCCAAGTAGCAGTCACGCTCACCATTACACCTCCGATGCACAATGGACAAGAATTGATGAAAACTAAGGAAAAATCTGCCTCAAGATACTGCGCGTACGCAGTGGCGACTTTCGGATGTTTCAGCCGCTCTATGTTGTACCGAGGCCGTCGCCGGTACCGTACATTAATGATGACGGAGAGTTTTTAGCGCAGTTTAACCATCACCAGGTATTGATCAAAGTCGATGATAGCGCCACGATTGGTCCTGACGTCGATAATATCGTAGAAGTACTGTCCATCAATGAGAACGTGGTCGATTTTCGATTCCGTCTGCTATATTATTGTAATAAGAGAGGCTGTGCTGGAAGTAGGTGCTACGAATCTTCTTGGAGGCGGTGAAATCAATGAATCAATGAGTGACCGCTGAACTTTCCAATTGTCAGTCTGAACTCCTTCTCCTGGCTAACCTGAGCATTCAGGTTTCGTATGATGATCTTGACGTCGTGGCTTGGGCAATGATTGTTCTCAAGCTGGGTGTAGAATTGTTTGAGCTGCGCATAGAATGCGTCCTTGTCATCATCAGTGCTTCCGAAGTGTGGGCTGTGCACGTTGATTATGCTGAAGTTGAAGAACCGATCCTTGATCCTCAACCTGCACATTCTTTTGTAGATCAAGCACCAACCGATCACGATGAAAGCTGTTCCCAGCTCACGTGTGTTGCCGCAGCACTGATAGATTATATAACTACCTCTAAACGTTCGCACCATGGATCCTTTCCAACACACTTCGGACCTTCAATACATCAGAGGGTATGCGTATGCTTCCGATAAAGTTGAGAGATTAACAATTCCACGTACCGAGTTTCCAATCGCAAGTCCTTTTTCATCGCTGTGGTCATCCCCAACTATTCCAGTCCATATTTCCTTGTTGACTTTCCGTTGCACGATTTTTTTTTACGGTTTGGCTCGCAGGGCCTGACATCTACTTTTCTACCCCCTACTTACCTTCCTGGACGCTACGGGTTCTGCATTAGCATTTCCTTCAGCCAGTCCTCGCAGGGGGTGATTTTTTTTAATGGACGCCCAGGACATGACATATTAACTAAGATTTCACCCCTGTCTTACAAAAGCTGAATATAAGTAAATTGGTACACACAAAACACACTTTTATTAAAACTTCAAAGTTACAGCATTTTTAGATGGTTACATTTCTCCAGTTTGAACGAAATCTCGAAACTTCCTCTTGATGGAGCCCACACAGTGGAAACAAACACGGAATCAGCGCATTTCTTACATTTTGCCCGCATTTACTGGATGTCCTTGACTGCCCCGCCGCTTTGTCGAAGTTGCTGCTTTGAAATTGCCCAGTATTTTTCGATTGTTCGAAATTCCAGGCAATTCGGAGGGTTGATTAGCTTGGGAACAAAATCGATCTTGCAGCATACCAGTCCAGAACCACCTTTGAGTAGTGGCAGCTGGCCAAATCGGGCAAAAAGATGACTTGGCCCCTATGCTTGCGGATGAATGGCAATTTCAATTTTTCAGGCATTCTTCGATGTAAACTCGGGATGTCACCGTCGAGGATGTGACGAATGGTTCCGTTTTCAGGCCAGAACTGCAAATCGCTTTCCAAATAATGGCTTTCTTCGCGAACTGTCGGCAAACACGAACTTGAATTTTCCCGGCACATTCCCACGTCCAGTCAAGATGTAAAACTTTTGACCGAGAAGCTGCTTAAAATTGAGTTTGTTTCGCTTGTGTTTCGTCAAAACACGGTCGTACAAAAGCCTTGCATTTTGGCCACGGAATTCTGCTCCATGTACCGGTTCGGATGTTTACTGGCTTTGTACGGCTTCTATCCTTCCCTGGCAAGGATGCTCCGCACCGTTTGAAAGTTGGCGTTGTACCTTCTGGCCACATCTCCGATCAAAAAACCGGGGTTGGTTTTAACGCACCTCAATACCTTGCTGCGTAGCTGACGATCGCTGATTTTTTTCCACACTCACGGTTTCCTAGTAGGTTTTGAGCACTCGACAAACTGTTGTTTTCGGCATCTTCAGCACTTTAGCCAGCTTGGAACCGGACTACTCCGGATTTTCCAGGTGTTTGTGCATAATATTTTTTCTACTTTCGAGTTCCGTTTGACGTTATTTCTGAACGGATCGACTACTTTGATCAAACTTACAACAGTTGTTTTCTATAGATGTGGAAACAAACCACCGTCGAAGATTTTCGATTCCCAACACTAGAGGCGAGCTAGCGGCATGCGAGTGGCGTACCAATTTTAGAAGTAATTTGGATCTATTTGCAATTACATTTTCTATTTTCAACAAAATCAAAATGTTTACTCGCATTACAGCTGGCATGATTCATGCATCAAAACATTCTCCCGATTTTAATGACTTCCAAAAAAACTAACATGATTTTTAACCAGAAGAACTTCTTCTCAATCAAATCAAACTAAGAGAAACGTAGCAATCTTTGGAAGAATCTTTCGGATAGATAACATAAAGGGTGTATTCGATAAAAATGGCACACAGAAAATCTTCTGTAACTTTTGAATCGTATGAGTAAAAAACCTAGAAATTTGAGTAGATCTTATCCATAGTGTATTATTTACATCTGCCAAGTTTCATAGTTATACATTCAGTAGTTCCAGTCATGTCGTCGAAACAAGAAATTGTCCGTGAGAAAATTTTGTGCACTCACAATCAAAATCCAGGGGCGTCCCACCGGTGGATTGCTAAAAGGCTTGGAATTGCAAATACAACTGTGTCTCGTGTAATAAGAACCTTCAAGGAGCGTCTGAGTGTCCAAAGGAAGGAAGGGAGTGGTCGTAAAAGTGGTCCAATGGACAGTAAAATGGCCAGGAAAGTCGTACAACAATTCAAGAACCGTCCAAACATGTCAATTCGAGATGTCGCTAAAAAGTCTAAGGTGTCAGTCGGTTTTGTGCAGAAAACCATGAAGCGTGCTGGGTTACATGTTTACAAAGTGCAAAAAGCCCCAAACCGGAATGAAAAACAAAACATCACTGCGAAAACCCGCGCCCGGAAACTTTACACGAAGCTGCTCACCAAATCCGGTTGCATCGTGATGGATGACGAAACATACGTCAAGGCCGACTTCCGTCAACTTCCTGGGCAAGAATATTTCGTTGCCAAGTCGAAGTTCGATGTTCCGGAGGATGTTCGAAAGAAGAAACTATCGAAATTTGCAAAGAAGTTTCTAATCTGGCAGGCGATTTGCGGATGTGGTGAAATAAGTGCTCCCTTCATCACTTCCGGAACAATAAACGGTGCGATTTACACGGAAGAGTGCCTTAAGAAGCGTCTCTTGCCATTCATTAAGAAGCACAAAGGATCAACTCTGTTTTGGCCTGATCTAGCATCCTGCCACTACGCTCGAAACGTATTGGAGTGGTACCGAGCCAACGGAGTCAATTTTGTGCCAAAGGATATGAACCCACCAAATTCACCGGAACTTCGTCCAATTGAAAAATTCTGGGCAATTATGAAAACGGAACTTCGCAAACATCCCAAAATTATAAAAACAGAGCTACAATTGAAGAAAATTTGGGTAAAAACAACAAAAACACTGGGAAAATCGGTTGTACAAAATTTGATGGGTGGAGTGAAAAGGAAGGTGCGGGCATTCGGGATGGGAGACGAAATTGAATAAAACAAATGTTTTAAATCAAAACTCATTTGTAGTTCTTCATTCCCTGAAAATTTCAAGAAAATCCGATAATCAGTTTAATTTTATTTTTAGAAAAACTACAACTTGAACGCAAAGTTGACGTAAGACGCCTAGGTAGCAATGTGTAATGAAAAGGGTTTGGATTGCTCGGCACACTTTTCTCCTGTGCTATTTTTTTTAGTGTGCAATGCAAGCATTGCAATGTTCTGGGAGTTCCCGTAATGTGCCGAAGGTGCGATATTTTTTTTTATATCTTTATTATAGTGGCTTTCAGCCTCCTGGGCTGGTTCGCCAGAAGGTGCGATGTGTTGACAGCCCAAATTGTTATTTTCTGCTGAGCCTGGCAACCAGGCAACGCATATTGGCATGGTTGCCAGTTTCTTATTTCTATACGCTCAATTGTCAAAAGTGTTCCTCATGGTGCCACACATGTGGCATGGATTGTAAATCGAAGTGCCGCAGTTATGAAACATATTCGTCTAGTGAGTAAGACATCGTGGCTGGCACACTGTTCTGAGCGACTTACTCTAGATTTCACTCCAATGCTACTCAATTAAGTCACAATCAAGTTGCTGTAACCAATTATGACGGTTTTGTGTTGCTTGGGTGGTAATGAATATTATTATTTCATTTTTAAAGAGCTCGTATTTGAAAAGAGGCGACATTGAACGATTGGAAAAAATGACTATCTGTCAAAGCCTTGCCAAAAATCGTAGACTAAGTTTAACCATTTAATGCAATAACTGGTTCAACATGTTTGATTAGTTTCATTTCCGTAGAGCAATACCCAAGCAACACACAAGTTTTATAACAGTTGAAAATACTTTTATATGACTAGATTTGGTTATAAAGAAGCTTTCTCAACATAAAAGCTCGAAAATGTGTTGCTCGGGTATTGCAACGCAGGTGCTGTTCTAATGGGAAGTTTGATTCAGATAAATAAATAAGTAGGTTAGACAATTCCATGATTTTTTCTTTAGAAATCATTTGGCGGCCCTAAAGAGGAACGTTGTAAATGGTTGAGGGTATGTTTTGGAATGCAAAGGCATTTATTAATGATAATTATGAAAATTTAAAAATTTCCAACTGATTGAAGCTACAATTCCGAAAATCTAACGAGAAATGCTAAGCTTATAAGCGTTCAAAGTGTTTCAATTATTCGTAACGGCTGTTATTTTTCACATTTTCATTTGACTCCTACTCTTGCCGATATACGAAGTCTATTCAAAATAGCGCGGATGTTGTCCTAATGCTGAAATATTTAGAGGATTATGTCCCTAATAGAGAAATCCATCACATGCCAGCTACCAGCGGGCTTCGATTTCAAATAAGCAAGCTTCAGGCGACTCGTAGTTGTTTCAATACTGAAATATGATTTTATGATTTTATTGAACATAAATCGGTCAAAATTCAATATCGGCCAGGATTTACGAGTTAGGCATCGTGCTCATACATTCAACAAGCTTTTATAATAATTTAATATAACTATTTTTCAAAATCAGAATAGTAACCCTAAAATCATCTGTATCTCGGTAACGGATTGACGTACAAATAAGTTCAAACAAAGGTAATTCACAGTTCTTTAAGGAAAAAATATCAATTCAAATCATTTCTCTTCGTTTCTAATTAACATTCGCACTTTCTTCTTTATTCCTCTCATCAAACGCTGCACACCTCCGGAGTCAACTTCCTTGGCACATTTGTTCCACATTTTGGTAATCTGAGTCGCGTCCCGAGCCTTTTTTCCACTTTTCTTAAGCTTCCGCTTCATTACTGCCCAAAATCTTTCGATGGGCCGGAACTGCGGGCAGTTGGGTGGATTAATGCTTTTATCGATGAAATCTACGTTATTATCGCGGTACCACTGGATGACTTCCCGGCAGTAGTGGCAACTCGCCAAATCTGGCCAAAACTTCCCGGGACCTTTATGGGCTTTAGAGAATGGTGGTGTGCGGGTTTTGAAGCATTCTTTCTTCGAGTCCATCGTCTTATTCGTAACGAACACTTTGGTCTTTGCTCCGCAGTTTCATATCCCTTGCCAAATCATCAGTTTTTATTTTGCAAATTTGTCGATAAAAGCAAACTTAAATTTCGCAGGAACATCTCCTCGTGCCGTCGTCATGTATAATTTTTGGCAAGGAAGCTGTCCGATATCCATTTTGACGTAGGTTTCATCGTCGATGAGCAGGTATCCTTGGTACTTCGTCAAAACCTGCTGGTAAAATTTCCGAGCTCGAGTTTTGGTGTCGAAACTTTACTTCAACGTTCTGTTTGGTTGATTGCTGGCTCGATAAGAACGATATCCTGCTCGCAAACGATTTCTTCGGACGGTACTGAAAGCAGTAGCGTATTTTTGTGCGATTTAATTATCTGATAGTCCTCTGATGATTCTCAACACCTTCTGGTTCAGCTTGCGGTCATATGTTCCACTACGACGCTTACCTTGAGGCACTCGATCCACGCTCTTTCGCTCCCTGAAACGTTTGAGCACATCATACACGGTTGATTGGGCGATTTTCAACGTTTGCGATTTTTATTACGGACCACGTTGGATTATCAACGTGGGTGTGCAGAAATTTTTCTTTCCTCTCGGCTTCCATCTGGAATAACTTTTGACTCACTGCACGAAACACCGTGAATTAATACCACAGAAAGTGGATGCCTAGGTAAAAAAAACCGCTGTAAAAGAATTCTTGCAGCGGTCACTTTCCGTGCCGCTGCAACACAATAAGTTATTCCGGATTCTAACTGGACAGAACTTTATAAACGAAACATAGATGGTTCTATCCCGAAAGAATAATGTTCTGTCTGTAGTAAGCCAAAGTAGTTGCGGGTTTTTAATACTCAATCATATCTGAAGATGGCTACCAACTGGATCACACATAATTCGCTTCTCGTGGTTGCACCCCGTTGCTCCGTGGTCTCTCACTGCATAGCAAAGGACCGGTTGGCCCCTCCAGGGTACTTCCACCGCGAGCTGCAAAGCAATTAACAGCTCTGAGGCTGCAAAATGCATGGAGCATTTCACGAAGGTTTACCCCTTATAGGTATATCGTTCACTGCTGCATACCCCCGCGCCTTTCGTATTCTGTCCACAAACTGAACTACCACCTTATATTGCGTTGCATTCAATGCCAATTTTATATTTATTTTCAATATTTGATATATATATCGATATTTTGTATTTCATTTAAACCACGCTAGTGAGTGTCCCGATCGATTGGTGCAATCATTTTGGAAATCGATCGTCAGATGACTTAGTTATTAACGTTCCAAAACTAAACATAAAGGGCGATACGGTCAAAATTTGGTCAATATCAACTTGACGTATTTCTTTCAATTTTGCATATAAAAAACCTGAACACCCCTCATTTTGAAGGTGTGTGTGTGTGTAGAATGTTGCTCCTATTTTGATTTTGGAATTCACTCTTCAGTTGTCAAAATGCCGTCCAAGCAAGAAGAGCAGCGTATCAAAATTTTGCTCGCGCATCGCGAAAATCCGAGCTACTCGCACGCAAAGTTGGCAAAATCGCTAAAAGTTGCCAAATCAACCGTTACAAATGTAATTAAAGTGTTTGGGGAACGTTTGTCGACAGCCAGGAAGTCTGGATCGGGGGGAAATCGAAAACCGGAAGCCGCTGAGACGACAAAGAGAGTTGCCGGTAGTTTCAAGCGAAACCCTAACCTATCTCTCCGAGATGCCGCAAATAAGCTGGGTGTATCGTCTACAACCGTGCATCGAGCCAAAAAACGAGCCGGACTATCGACTTACAAGAAGGTAGTGACTCCAAATCGCGATGATAAACAAAATACGACGGCCAAAGCGCGATCCCGGAGGCTGTACACGACGATGCTGACGAAGTTTGACTGCGTGGTAATGGACGACGAAACCTACGTCAAAGCCGACTACAAGCAGCTTCCGGGACAGGAGTTTTATACGGCAAAAGGAAGGGGAAAGGTAGCAGATATTTTCAAGCACACGAAACTGTCAAAGTTCGCAAAGAAATATCTGGTTTGGCAAGCCATCTGTACCTGTGGCTTGAAAAGCAGCATTTTCATAGCTTCGGGACTGTCAACCAAGAAATTTACGTGAAAGAGTGTTTGAATAAACGTCTGCTGCCTTTCCTGAAGAAACACGGTTGTTCCGTACTGTTTTGGCCGGATTTGGCATCTTGCCATTACGGTAAAAAGGCCATGGAGTGGTACGCCGCCAACAACGTGCAGGTGGTTCCCAAGGACAAGAACCCTCCCAACACGCCAGAGCTCCGCCCAATTGAGAAATACTGGGCTATTGTCAAGCGGAACCTAAAGAAGACCAAAAAAACTGCTAAGGACGAGCAGCAGTTCAAGGCAAACTGGCTTTCTGCGGCGAAGAAGGTGGACAAGGTGGCTGTACAAAATCTGATGGCAGGGGTCAAGCGTAAGGCCCGGCAATTCGGATTTGGAAAAGCGGAAGCCTAACTGAATATTTTTTCCTGAATTTTATACTAATTGAACTTGAAAAAGAAATTTAATTTGATTTTTTAAATAAACGATTTCACCGATTTACACGCGTTTTCCCTTGACCAAATTTTGACCGTATCACCCTTTATTCCCCGGGGCCCCCCTCACCCCCCCACCACAATATTTCAACAATTTTCTGAACTGACACTTCTGTATCTTTTGGCACACCCCTCGATGTCGAACGCACCTTGCTAGTAGCAGCAACCTTGCGGGACGGCGAATTAAGTCAGTTTGACAACGTCGTCCACGATTGACAACGGCCAACGATTCTGTCAGATTGTCAGATTGCATGACTAGCAGGTTGTGATATTTATGTGTTTACAGTATTGAGTCATGTTTTCTCTATTGGTGATTTTGTTTTTAAATCTACGGCATTAAATGGTTATTAACCCTTTGTACTCTGCTGTGGCCGCTGCGGCGACATTCAAAATGTGAGAGTTCGAATACTGGAGTGCAACGTATATATAACTAAAATTAACATTAATCTTAGTACAGATTACACTTGGAATACACATGATTGTAAATTTAATTAGCTTAATAAGGAGGGAGACACTCAAGAAGGGTTGATTGAGCAAGAAGCCAGTGCAGTTAGCGAAAGCCGAAGCAACGACGACAAAATAGTAGAGTGCACTAAAACAAATTTAAAACAGTCGATACAACGACTTGTTGCGGATTCGGAACAGCATTTACGTTTTTCATTGTTACCGTGGTACGCGAGTAACAGTATCCGAATTCCAACACAAATTTAGTTCTGCAATGTCCATTCCGTAAATAACCCGTGAAGCCTCACAATTGGGAAAGGACTCAATTTAAAAAAAAACAACCATCACGACTTCCTTTCTTGTCCCCCAAATTTATCAAGATCAGAATGTGACCTCATAAATAAATTCCATTTTTTCCACCACCTTTAAGCTTATCATCTTTGCTGACCGACCCAACACACCGTAACCCCCTCACCACCCTTCAATCATCTTGACTGGGACAAAAAATAACCCATGGAAATGAAAGAAGCAGACATATTCCTAACCTTTATTCGTCATGGGAAAAAAATATGACGGAAAATTCTTCCGAACAAACACGCAGGCAGTTAGAAGACATAGATTTCTACTCCGATGTTGATTCTAATCAACAAAATTGTTTGTTTTCGGGTAAAATTCCTTTCTGGTTTAACAGCGCGCCATTATATCCATCACCAGAGTTACAGAAACGTAAATATTTGCCTGAGGATTGGTTTCCCTCTTTGTCGTGGGAAAACTGTGATTGTTCGCCGAGGAAGGAAAAAGGATATTAAATCGTACTCGACAGTTTCCTCTGACGGGGTGGGCGGCTCTGAAGAGCTGTATCTGGTGCTCGTCGGAATCACAAGTGAGACCATTAACGAGAGTGCTTGAAGTTACCGGTGGCAGAAATTTTCGCTGAAGTGGGGTCGCTGATTTAATATCACCATTTCCCTTTGAAAACATTTCAATGATTCAAAAGGCTTCTTCAAAACGGATAGAGTTAAAGGTAAACTCGACGCTTCTGATTTAGTTATGAAAGGTTAATTTTTGATTCATCTCCCTTTCGGATGATGGCTAATACTATTCTTTATCCACTCCAACGCTCCAAAAGAGGTTTGAATCCTTAATTTTCAGAGGAAAATTATCGATTCAAATTGTGTGGCCCACTGACCGCTCAGGAAATCCCTTTACCTTCGGCATAAATTGACGCTAAGCAACGAGACGACATTTTCGCCTAGGGGCCAATCTCAAACTTTCCGCATTGACCTTCGTACCCTCCTTCTGATCCGTTTTGATTGACGATAACCCAGTTCCAAGACAGGAACGAAGCACCAACTATTCCTCATCGTCCTCGACCCCTAACGTGCGTCAATGGCCGAACAAGTCAGTCTTTTCCCCCGTTGGAAAAAGGACCCAGGCGTTTTGGTTGTGCGTCGATTTTCCGATCCTTTAGTCAAGAAGTGTAGCAGCAGCACTGGCCGTCATCCTGTTCCATTGACGGTCGACGGTGTGTTAAGGTGAGAGTAATTAATCTCTCTTCAGAACCACACCGGTGCCGGTGATGCTCGAGATGGCATGGTGAAAACCCCTTCCCAAGGGCAAGTGCAGAAATTATGGATTCGGCTTTTGATTTTCGACCCCAGCCCGAGGGCAGCGTTGAGGCGGATGCTCGAGTCGTGGGCTTTTGGACTTTGTTCACCCTTGGACGCAGGTGATTAGTGCTGATTGATATCCTTCCCGGCTCGGCTGGATTTCGGTGTTGAATGACAAATGGAGAGGTTAAACATTTGCGTTTTCGACTTATTTATGGCGATTGATGTTGTTTGGAAGGAAATGCGATTATTGATTGTTTTCATAACAAGATAAAGCAAACGGGGCATCTCCATTAATTTGAATCGTATCCATAAACTACCATAAGATTGATGGCTTTGCTTGAACATATGATTACCTACATTCCAGAGCGATCATGGATAGCCTAGGATAATTTTTCACCTCAACACTTGTTTCAGCTTAGATCTTTGGATCTCCATGCGTTTGTATCGTACCCATTAACAATGAAATGTTTAACGATTTTGGTTGAAGATTTAAACATAAAACTTCTGAAGAGTTATTGGATGACCTAGAACAATTTTCAAATCAAAACTTGTTTCATTTTGAATATTTTTAATTTTCATTTCATTTTCATTTCTTTTTCATTTCATTTTCATTTCATTTTCATTTCAT
>JAHHFK020002083.1:0-54603 GCA_024533555.2 Aedes koreicus | reverse complement strand
GGAGAGGTTATTAAACGCTAAAAAGCCGTCGTAAACCTTCTGGTAAGCGGTGGGTTGCTCATTTACGTTGATTACTTGAAAGTTTTTCTTGTCATCCGACGAGAAGCTGATTGCAGACGACTTCAAAAGCTTGTTGACATTTTTGCTTGTTGGTGCCGCCTCAACTTCCTTAAAGTGAGTGTCTTCAAGTGCTCTAAAATATCGTTCATCGTTATAGAATGCTTATTCACTATAACTACATGGTGCATGGGAAGCAACTGGAACGTGTTGATAAAATTAAAGACCTTGGAGTACTACTTGACGCGCAAATGACATTCAAGATCCCAAGCAACACACATGCTTTATAACGGTTGAAAATACTTTTATATGACTAGATTTGGTTATATAAATGCTTACTCAACAGAAAATCATGAAGATGTGTTACTCGGGATGCATTATTCGGCAATAATTGACAAAGCCAACCGTCAGCTAGGCTTCATTCTAAAAACTGCTCAAGACATATGCCTCGCTCGTCCGGTCTATTCTGGAGTATGCATCAGTTGTTTGGTCCCCTCGCTGTGCTTTGCTGGGCATTTAAAAAGGGCTACAAAATCACCGTTTGGTGGTCAAGTAGTATTTGGAGCAAAAATACTTCGTGCGGAAATTGACAGTGCAGCATTGCTCGAGCGTTTGCAGATTTATGCTCTTCAACGTGTTCTTCGATCCAGGCAATTTCTACAACCAAGGACAAGAAATACGACTTATGGCTCGAATGATCCTCTCAACTTCATCTCCAGACGTTTTCAGGCAGGTTATGATGTTTTCGATTTTAATTTGTCAACTAACACATTTAGAGAACGGTTACGCACGAACGTTCAGCTGTTGAGAATTCGGTAAACTTTTACAGATTTCTGTAAAAAAAAACAAAGTGTGTAGGTTGTGTATAGAATCACAATAACAAAAAGATTATAATCAAGTTATTATAATGATCAAAAAAAAAAAAAAAGCTGTAGAAATATATGAACATTACACGCTAATTCAAGAAGCATAAAACCGACCGAAAGGTAGCTCGAGCAGGAGAAAATAACATATGAATACCTAATTTTGATGTTGATAACAGGCCTTGGTTTTTAAGAACACCACAAAAGAGGGAAAAAACCCAAGCTAAATACCTAAAAATTGCAAGCAAAATATCTCTCGAATAGCAAAAGTTGTTATTTGGGATACTTACACGCAAAAAAAAACCGCAGTAGAAACTACCATTTCGAGGGTTATATTAAGCGCAAACACCAACAATTTTCAGCTGACCATAAATGCGTTTGATTTTACCATGCCTGCGATTAGATCAACCATGGTGCGGTTGATATCAATATGAGGTCTGTCAAATATACCACAATTGCTGAAGGTTTTACCACAAACGTAGTAAATTTGATTGAAATTTCATGGTAGTTTTGAAGACAGGCATATTCGGGTAAAATGGTGGTTTCTACTATAAGATTTTTTTCTGTGTAGAAAAAACCGGGGGGTATTTTTTGGGTTTTTTTTTACCTTAATTTGGTATTCGCATAACATTGTGGGAGCAATTTTATGGTATTATCCTCAGGTATTTTGCCTCTCATGCAGCGTTCTTAATACCAAGGCCAGTTATAAAGTTATTCGTTCCTGCTCGGGAGAAGCAGCACGTCGATAAACATCTGAATGGATTACAGAAAGAGGACCAAGAAAGCCAAAGAAGTGCTGCCAAGGATGCAGCGATAGTATCGGAGCAGAACTTATCAAGGCTCTTGCCTGCATCGATTGATAATCAGGGTTTGGGAAGACAAAAAGGGCAACAAACTTCATACAGTGACTGTCGCCACTAGCACATAGATTCGTAGGAAGTTATAAGGCCCAAATCGGATCAAATCTTCACTTTGCGGTAGATCCTTTAAAAGTGCCGTGAATGTAAGGTCCCTACGCATTCATCGACTGCCAAGCCGCATATGATACAGTAATCCGAAAAGAGCTATGGAAGATTATGGAAGAGATCGACTTTCCGGGAAAGCTGACCAGACTAATCAAGGAAGGAACCACTAAAAATGGATGGAACCCAGTGCTGTGCTAAGATCTTCGGTAAATTTTCGGGCTCATTTGAATGCCATAGGGGGCTTTCTTTAAGGTGATGAAATCTCTTGCCTTCTGTTCAACATTGCTCTTGGAGTTGATATGAGACGAGTGGCATTCAACATGCTGGGCACGATTCTCAACAGATCCAGTCAATTTATCTGTTTTTTCGATGACGTGGACATAGTCGGTTGAATCATTGAGGTGGTGGCAGAGCAGTACACTAGACTAAAACAGGAAGCAGTGAAGATTTGGTTGAAGATAAATACGTCCAAAACGAAGTACATGCTGACATGCGGAACCGAGCACGACAGAGCCCGGCTAGGCAGCAGTGTAACGATCGACGGCGATAAGTTCTAGGTAGGCGACCAATTTGTCTATCTTTGTTTACTGGTTACAACGGACAAAGATAACAGCCGTGAGATCTAGAGGAGTATTATCAGTGGAAGTCGTGCCTACTACAGGCTTCACAAGCAACTGCGGTCAAGCTCGCGTCCCGTTTAAAACTTCAATGGGGTCCACAACATTTTGGACACTCACTTCAAAAATCCGACATGCAGTGTTCTCAAACATGTCCATGATCAGCAAACTATCGATCGGCTGGATCATAGCAAGCGACGTAGTAGCATTCCATGATCAGCAAACTATCGATCGGCTGGATCATAGCAAGCGACGTAGTAGAACTAAGGATCTGAAGATCTGCATTTGAAGGTGTTGAGAACGATTAGGGTAAACCCAGGGCTGTCGGATCATGATATTGCCAAGAAATTCAATATCAGCCAAAATTCAATTAGAGGGCATCGTCTGTGAGAAGGATTTCGATCTTTTCGGGCCAGTAAGCAACCAAACAGGACACTGAAGCAGAATCTAGTGGCCAAAATACGTGACCGGAAGTTGTACAATGAGGTTCTTACGAAGCATGAAGGATGCATCCTCATGGATGACGAACCGTACGTGAAAATCGATTAAGGGCAGCTTCCGGGATGAAAGTTTTATAAAGCCACTGGTCGAGGTGATGTCCCTAGCAAGTTCAAATTCGTTTTTGCGGATAAATTCGCAACAAAGCTTATGATCTGCCAAGGTTTTTGCAGCTGCGAAAAAAAAACTAGGTTTTCAGTGACAAACAAGACTATGGAATCCAAAATTTATGAGCAGGAGTTCCTGGAAAAACGTATTATTAAAGCTCACAATGGACCTATAAAGTTTTGACTTGAATTGGCAAGCTGCCACTACAGGGGTTTTTTTTTATTATCGTACAGGTTAGGACAGAAGGGGCTCAGATTGTTACGAAACTTTTTTGTTTCGGAAAAGTATAACGACTGTTCCAGAAAGTATAAGCACACCTTATTTTAACGGTCACTTTGAATATAATGAAATATTTCAACATGTTTTGGTTGCGTCCTTTTGTTTGCACATTTCTGAATGACATAGCATCAAAAAAGTGCTCAGTTTTGTGTTACCTATCAAAATGCGCGGGTCTTACTCCGGAACAACGAAAAAATATCGTGCACAAATGGTGCACTGTGAGCGGACTCTCCTTGAGAAAATTGGCCAAGAAAGAGGGTGTAAACGTCGGAGCGGTACAATCTGCGATTCGAAAATATAGAGAATAGTGTACGTTTGAAGATGCGCCGAAGAGTGGTCGGAAATCCGGTCCTGTTAGTCCGGATATCGATAAAAAGATCAGGGATGCCTGCAAGCGAAAACCAGCGACTTCCGTTCGAGATGTTGCGAAAAAACTAGGGACCTCGTCGAGTAACGTCATGCGTGCCAAAGAAAGACTTGGGCTAAAAACATTCCCGGAAGCAGAAAAAAACTCAAAAGGAACCCAAAACAGGCCGCGTCCGAGAAACCACGGGCCCGCAAACTCTACGATTCGTTATTGTGTAGAAATTCTGGGTGTATAATAATGGACGATGAAACGTATGTGAAACTAGATTAAAAAACGCTTCCCGGACCACAATTCTATACTGTAAGCGAAGACAAAGACATCCCCGAAACGGAGAAGGCAATTTTTACAGAAAAATTCAGTAAAAAGGGTATGGTTTGGCAGGCAATATGCGAGTGTGGTAAAACATGTAGTCCGCATATCACAACGGAGACGATCAACACTCAGAAATACGCTAAGGAATGTCTCCAGAAGCGATTATTGCCGATGATCAGGCAGCACGAAGGTCAAGTAGTGTTTTGGCCTGATTTGGCGTCATGTCATTACGCAAAGGACACTTTAGAATGGTACAAAAGTCGAAATGTATGTTTCGTGCCGAAAGACATGAATCCGCCGAACTGCCCGGAGGCACGGCCAATCGAGACTTTTTGGGCTTTAACCAAAGCAAAGCTTCGAAAATTCATAAAACCAGCGGACGACATCCAAAAATTTAAAAAAGATTGGCAAAAGTGGTCAAAATGGTGGGAAGTACCAGTGTGCAGAAGCTAATGGGTCATGTTCGAGGAAAAACTAGGAGTCTTGGCTATGATTAAATATTTTGATTAAACGAGAGTAAAATATCATATAAAACACAAATACAAATGTGATTTGCCAAATAAAATTATTAAAACTAAAAAACACATGACTTTTTTGTTATTTTGAAAGTGTGCTTATACTTTCTGGAACAGTCTATAATCTTTAAAAAATGTCCTACAAAAATTTTCCACAGTGAAGGAAAATCGCTTGGAAAAGCCGGAAAAATCATTTTCTAAGGTATGGAATATTAGAAACCAAAAAAAATATTGTTCATTGATTTATAAACTTTCATTGGTGAAATTTCGGTGGTGGATATTTACTTTGAGTAATGCTCGAAAAACTCGTTTTCTAACCAAAATAAAAAAAAATTGAAAAAGTGTCGTCTTCCAATTTGCTTATACCTAACTAAGCTTTTCAGGTTAGTATTGTTAATTTTCTTCTAGGTAGCCGCTATGAAAAGAGTTTATTAAAGAGTAGATTCAAATCAAATTCCTGAACTTCTATGGAAGTTTCTAGAAATATTGGTACAAACGAAATTCATGAAATTCTTCAAATACTTTTTGATTCATGTTTCCATGGGCCCTACGTGTGGACAGAGTTTTGAAACAATCTGAGACCCTTCGTTCCAATCTGTACGATAGTAAAAAAAATCCAGTACAGTGGATAAGTAATACAGACCACGCGATGGATTTTTTTCGAAAAGGGCATCAATCCACCCAACTGCCTCAATTCCACCCTATTGTGAAATATTGGGCAATTGTCAAACTGAAGTTGAAGATGTGTCTCGGGATGCAACAAAGATGGAGAGATGGTGGAACAAAATAGCCAACAGAGTGTCCAAAATATGATGGTATTCGAAGAAAAGTTTGAGACATGAACTTCATTTCGAGTACACGGTTACGAGATAGGTACGTTTGTTTTGCGTCCAGATGTTAAATGACTCAAGCTTTATAAACACAGCTGGGATTGAAGAAGGTTTTTTTTTAAATTAATATTATACACTTATGAATATGTTTTTGTATGAGTTTGTTAAGGAATTCACAATAAACATTTTTCATATATTTTGAAAAGCAGACCCAGCCCATATACCCAATATTTTCGTAAGATAAGGGCTAAGAAAAAAACCCACCGTAACCAAAGCATCCAGCGTAACAGTTGACAAGACACGTAAATTTTTTTATAAAGTTCTAGATCTTAATGAAAAGTAGCTCTGATACTCTTATTATGATATTATATTGGCAAACTCAAATAATATTTAACGATCCATTATGAGCATGTTCTTAAACTGCGCTCAAGGTATATTGTGGACTTAATTTCAACATCCCGCCATGAATATGAACTAACTTACAGTGACAGTTGAAAATATGATGATTAAGGTTGCCCACGTTAAAATTGCAACACACACAAACAGCTATATTTTTTTTTGCCTCTAGCGAAAAATGTTTAAAACTTTGGGTAGTTTTAGTTCTGTATGCATTGTTAACATCCTGTAAGTTTTATTGAAAAATGCGGAAAAGTTGTTGAAACGGAGTCGGAAGATTTACGACGAAATATTGCTCGCGCATTTCGAAAATCCAAATCTTTCCCATCTTGTCATAGCAAAACAGTTAGGAATCGTGAGTTCTACAGTTTTCTGTGTCATCAAAGGTCACAGAGAACGTCTGACCTCCGATCGGAAAGAAGTGAAGAAACCGTCCTCGCAGGAGTGCTATACTCGACAGGAGGGAAGTTGAAGCTTTCAGGTGCAAATCAGGAGGTCAAAGACTTATAAAAAGCGGCGAGTACGGTTCAAAGTGAACATTTAAAAGAGTGCATTTTTCAATGAGTTTATACCGACCCTAACCCGACCACCTAACAAGGTGGAGCAACATTATTCAGAAAGTCATTAACTTTTCAAGGCTGAAAAGTATCTTTCGAAATTTGGTCACTACGCGGTGCTAGTGGGTAGGTTGAGGAGAACCTATTTCAACGAGTTCATATCGTGACCCTGACCTGCAAGAAAGCTTGAACCTTCAGCAAAATTGTTAGCAATAGATTAATTCATCGTAGTCAAGTAAATGCAAAAATAAAAAAAAATATTTTTCAAGATTATTTTTTATTTTTAATATTAAAAAAAAAAAAAAAAAAAATAAACAAAACAATAAATACAACAAAAAAACAAAACAAAAAAAAAAAAATAAAAAATAAATTGTCTGTTTTATTTTCCTCTCCCCCCCTCAACAATATCCTACACAAAAATTTTCCCCCCGCCCCCCCCCCGCAACAAAAAAAAAGAAATTTTTTATATAAATAAGATTATAATATAAAAAAAATAAAAAAAAAAAAAAAAAAAAAAAATTAGTTGTCAGATTTTTTTTTTATAAAAGCTGTGAAACGGGAAAAATTTTTTTTTTTTTTTTTTATTAAAAAAAAAAAAATAACCGGAACACCAAATAACCTTTTCGATACAGGTACCTCAATAAACATTGGTTGTTGTATATACCACTTGTTTAATCATTCTCATTTTGACTTAAAGCTTGCTTCAGATAGAATTGGAACAAAAACAATTGCCTGTATTTCAGTTATTTATTATTGAATTCAAGATCTTTTTTTATACAAATGTAGCGTTTCCTTCCTAATTTAAAAAAAATACGGATAAAAATATTCGTCACGGTTTCGAAGGAATTCTCGATTTTTTCCTGTAACACGGCTCATTAGGCGGCGCACACCTTCTTCGTCCATCGTTTTAGCTATCTTATTCCACCAGGTCTTCATCTGATTGATGTCTTTGACAACCTTTCCCTTTGCCTTGAGTCTCCTCTTCATGATTGCCCAGTATTTCTCAATAGGGCAGAACTGGGGGCAGTTGGGTGGGATAAGGTTTTTCGGAACAACCTGGACCCCTTTCTCTGCATACCATTCTTGAACGACTTTGCAGTAATGACAGCTTGCCAAATCTGGCCAAAACGTTACGGGATGGTCGTGGGATCGAATGAACGGCAAAATTCGTTTTTGGAGACACTCTTTTTGGTATAGTTCCGACGTCATTGTCTTATTTGTAACGAAAACTTTCGTTTTTTTGCCACAGCTGCAAATGCCCTGCCAAATCATGAATTTTCGTGCAAATTTGTCGGCAAAAACAAATTTAAATTTGGCTGGAACATCCCCCCGAGCCGTTGCCAAGTAAAATTTTTGACCTGGGATTTGCCCGAAGTCAGTCTTGACATAGGTTTCATCGTCCATCAGAAGACACCCGTCGAACTTGGTCAGCACCTGGTCGTATAGCTTCCGAGCACGGATTTTGGCCACACTATTCTGTTTTATGGTCCGATTTGGCTGTTTGCTAGCTCGATACGACTTGATTCCTTCCCGGAGTCGAGTTCTCCTCACGGTACTATGGGCAGCACCGAATTTTCTGGCCAAATCACGGTCCGACAGATTGGGATTCCTCTTAATCGTCTTCAAAATCTTACCACGCAGTTTCCGGTCGACAGTTCCACTCCGACGATTGGCTTGAGGCTTCCGAATCGTCGTCAATGTTTCCTTATACCGTTTGATAACGCGCCATACGGTATTTCTGGGCAATTTCAGCTGTTTAGCTAGCCTAGATGCAGACCACAATGGATTTTCCAAATAACTGTGCACAATTTTTTCCCTTTTTTCGGCTTCCATGTTGATTGTTTACAAAGTACAGTCAATTTGCGAAATGTCAAAAATACATACGTGAAGCTGACAAAATTCCCGACACGTGGGCGCCAAGAACTTCAAAATCCGTCCACCAGGAGCGCCACAATATGAGCAAAAGTTTGTTCCAATTCTAAATGAAGCAAGCCTTAGTTCATAAAATCAGCTCCGAAATGTTTTGGATATCTTTGAATACCTATTAATAAACAAACCAATGCCACGGACTGTGGCTTTTGACCAAAACAGTTAAGATTTAAATAAAGTTCTATTATTAATTGATTGATCGTTCAACTTAAGCGTACGATAAAGTAAAACAATCCGAAGTGATGAAACTGATGAAGTTGGTGATAAAAAAATCCTCAAATATTTCCTTCCGCAGAAGCGGTGAAGGGAATTTTCTGATTATTAATATTTGATTTTCTAAAGTGGCAGTTTATGCAGAGTTTAATTTTATCTGATTGCTATTATATGGCTCTGGAATGCTGCGCAGCTAAATAACTTTGAGTAACTGAATGCATATTAGGTTCCACCGCTTTGCGACCTTCTTATGCAAACGGATGACCTTCGTAATCGTAATATAGAAATCAACCTCACGGAATTATCTGTGATTTTTACCACCCTCTTAGCGCTCTCATGGCAATTGAAAATCATATCTGCGATTACCCATGGATAGTAGAAATTATAGATAGTAGAAATTAGCAAAACAAAAAATAATACAAAACTACGGGCGTTATGACTTCTGATGGATTCCAGCTCACATCAACATATCCGGTAATGAAAAAGCTGACCAACTGGCAAAATAATCAACCATCAATCGAAGACACAGATAAGCCCTACGATGATTTCAAAAAGTTCACAAGATTACACATCAGATTGGTATGGAAAAACACATGGTACAGAAACACCGGGCATTTACGAGAAATCAAATAAAACACAAGCGAATGGAAATCATCTTACACACTCAACAGAAAAGAAAGTAAAGCAATAACCAGACTATGAATTGGACTCACAAGAAAGACACATGGACAATTTGCACATGGACAATAAAAGAAGCCGCACCAAACTACCCAACATGCGGCACTCCAAAGACAGTCAAACACCTTATTTTAAACTGTCATTAGTTCGACGAACACAGGAAAATATCAAATATAACCTCTTTAAAATTTCTAGACCTTGGTGAAGACGAAAACGAGCTTAAAAAAAACATTACAATTTCTCACCGATTCAAACCTTCTCAAAAAAATCTGGATATCGAAACCAGCAAATGAACCTGACCAAAATTGTCCATCGAAAAAACACAAACGCACCGGAATATAAACTCTACCTAGGCAAAAACACAACCATCGAATTGACTAATATGGAGTACAATAAAAAGGAAAACAACCACCTTACAAACCATCAGTACATCCAAAACCGATCTGCAATACAACCCCATGGGAGGAACCAGCACCAAGGTAGGAAAAAACACCGTCCACACCCACGGAAAGCAACAAGTTACAGTTATTCAAACCCAGGACGCTCACACCGAGAAACACCAACAGCATCAGACATTATTGATGACGATCATCGCTCTACAAATTGTTATCATTCTACTAATGATAACAAACATAATACTCAAAACGATGAGACAGACCTCATACTGATATCAAAATCAAACGCATTTATACTCAGGTGAAAATTGTTGGTGTTTGCGCTTAATTTAACCCTCGAAATTGTAGTTTCTACTTTTTTTTTTTGCGTGTAAGGAAACCAAATGTAAATGTAAATGTAATCTAAAACTCTGTAGTTTAATACACGATGGTCTCGAATGACAATAAGTTCAAATAAACACAACAACCAACAGGTGCAGTATATAGATTGATATTACTTATTCTGTGCATCCGATTTCTGATGCACAATTTTGCACGTAAACATCTTTGACTGCATTTTTCATCCCTTAAAACAAACATATTTGAATGATTTCATTTATCGTTCAACCAATGTACATCTTCACTTTTTGACTTCTCTTCAGCAAACTGACACTCGGAGCTTCCCCCTTTTCACATAACTATCCTTTTTAGAGCCCTCAACTCACAAGTTTACATCCAAAAAACCCAGAACAAACATTTTGTTGATTTGCTAGTGGTCATAACAAACAGCAACTGCCATAACAAAATGCCTGTCCGATGCAGCAGCAAGACACTGAGGACCTTGCATTGCAAAGCAAACCCAAGCTCAAAATCCCCCGCAGTTCGTCGGCCTGTCACCGCTGCTGTCGCCCTGCCTCGCTGAATGCACACTCTTCAACATTTAGAACCAGCTGTTGTCCTGCTCGGCAAGTGTAGAACTGGCACTGGAATCATTTTTCTTTCTTTCTTTCTTACAAAGTTGCAAGTTTCCCTGGACTTACTCCTTTCGAATGTATAAGTAAAGGCGCAAACGACCCACTCAACAGAGGCGAAGGAAAAAGTTTTCACCTTTCAAAACCACCCAAAGGCAGCGTCGACTACTTTGTTGATGGAAAAAGGCGCGTTTCAAATGAAATCATTATAACTCAAGTAGCAGCGCCACAATTGGCCCAGCGACCGGCTCTCTGCTAATGATGTATTCATTACAGTTTGCCCAACAACCGGAGCAGCAGTTTGGAGAGTCTTGTTGTTTATATTGCGAGAAATTCCCACATGACGACGCACGACGGTGGTGATGCCTTTCGACCTAGGATGAGGGATTAGCGATGGGACGGGGTGGGGACTATACGAGGAAGGAATATAAATAGCACATTTTTCTATTTTCCACCCTGCTTCGAATGGGGGCCAAAGGTACTGCGCTCTCAGGCGTTAACGAGTGCACTCTTTCTGGGCTGGAATGAGTTTGCGTTCTAGCTTAAGTTGTGGTTGTACACATGCCGTGAGTGGCCAAAAGAGCTGGAAGATTGCACAGCCACCCAGGGTAAAGCAAGCGTCAAGGTCAAATAAAACTAGAAAATGGCACTTTTCCTTCGAAGTTGAACCTTCGAGTTGAGATGGGAAGGCTCTTTGGTGAATGCTGGAAATGTGGCGTTGATTTTAGAGTGGCAAAATGGTTTGATGCTCATGAAGAAGGCGAAGGATCAAAGGGCAGGACTTTCGTTCCGTTTCATCTTAGCGAGCAGAGCACAAGATGATGAAGGTTGCATAAGATTTTAGTGTTTGATTACGAGGGAGAATAACTGAAGTTTATCGATGCAGTTTACGTTGAACATTTTTTTTTTTCAATAATGTTAATTTGAGGTTTCCTACATTGAAAGTATTGTTGTTACTCTTTTAAGTACTCGTTCAGTAAGTTTTGTGGACAAAGAAATTTTCTTAAACTACCCAAGAAACTAAAAAGTTCAGATAAAAGGATTTTTTTTGTAAATTTACATTTAAGGGGCGAACACAACATTATTGCAACACAGGTAACTAACTATAAAATTTCATAATTTCTTTTTTGGATAAACACCAAATTTAGAAAAGAGTTCTTTACATCAATTAAGCTCAGTTTACATACATTGAATTAATTATTGGTGGTTGTTAGTTTTGTTTCTCGACACTTTCGCTTCACGCCTTTCATAGGAGCTTGTACAGTCGTAACTGGTACCTTTGTCTCATATTTATCCACTACCAAACGCATTTCATTTGCATCTTTTATTTTCTCCTTGGTCTTTCTGAGTTTCCGCTTCATCATGGCCCAGTAAGTTTCGATTGGACAATGTTTAGGGCAGTTTGGTGAATTCATGTCCTTGGAGACAAAATGCAACGAATTAGTCTCATATCATTCCAGCACGCGTTTAGAATAGTGGCGTAAAACTAAATCTGGCCAAAATAGGGATTTTTCGTTGTGCTGCTCCAAATATGCCGAAAGACGTTTTTGAAAACATTCAGTTTACTAAATTTCCCATTTATGGTGCTTGTTGTGACGTTAATTTCAGGAGCAGATAGCCTGCCAAATGAGGTGTTTTGAAGTGAATTTCGACATTTTATTCTTTTTGAAACGATCATCCACTTTGAACTTATCTCTTCCGATGTGTCTTCCGGTTTGTTGGAGGCCAGCTTTGACATATGTAGTCATTCATCACCCAGCAACTGTATTTGATCAACATCTCCGTGTAGAGCTTCGTAGCGCGGGTCTTGACAACAGTGTATTACTGTTTTGAATTTGTTTGCAAGTAAGGTATGCGCACAGCAAAATCCAGCCATGGTTTATTAGCCACATTTTTATTTTTTGTCAAAATAAATATGTCACCAATACCGCTAACGCAATGTCACTGTGTGTGTGAACGTTTTGACATACGGTTTGCTGTCACAAAAACGTTGTATTGAAAATGGAGTCAAAAGAACAACGAGTGCGTTATAAAAAATTGCACAAAAGTGTGGCAAATCCGCCTATGTCGCATCATGACATAGGAAAATCACTCGGAGTCTTTCGTTCAACAGTAAGTAGTGTATTGAAATGCTTCCGGGATCGGTTGACTCTTGATCAAAAACCAGGATCTGGCGGCAAGCGGAACGACAACTTCAAATCCCAGCGGGATGCAGTGCTTCGGCTGATTAAGCAAAACCCGAACCTTTCCATCCAAGATGAGGCTAAAAAGGTCAAAACATCGTATTATTTTGTTCAAAAAGTGAAGAAAGCGGCAGGATATATAGGTCGTTCAAGGCAACAAAAACCTCAAACAGGAACGAGAAGCGGGAGACCAGTTCGAAAACAAGAGCGTAAGCTGTACGACAAATTGCTGACAAAATTTGACTGCGTGGTTATGGATGATAAAACAAACGTCAAAGCAGACTTCTAGCAGCTTCCTGGTCTTGAGTTTCATACCGCATTACAATGTGGCAAGGTTGAAGTTCATTTCAAGGCCAAAAAGTTGTCAAAGTTCTCTTAAAAGTACATGGTTTGGCCGGCTATTTGTTGTTGTGGTTTGAAGAGCAAAATCTTCATAACTACAGGTACGATTAACCAATAAGTTTACGTCAACAAGTATCTGAAAAAAAACGGCTGCTACCATTAATCTAAAAGCACACGAGCTCTGTGTTCTTTTGGCTTGATTCGGCGTCTTGCCATTATGGTAAAGCGGTTCAGGAGTGGTATGTAGGAAAAAAACGTCAACATTGCACCAAAGGACTGTAATCCTCAGAACATCACAGAGCTTCACCCAATTGAAAGATATTGGACCATTGTGAAGCGAAACCTGGGGAAATCCGAATAGTAATATTTTGATGTACAGGGTGCGGCAGAAAATAATGCGAAAATGTTCAAACTTGAGTATTGGTTTAGTTCGTGTTGCTAGTGACTAATTTCTGTCGAAAGTGTATTTGTTTATGTTAACTTTCAAGAGCTGCAACCAAACATTATATTTGTTTTATTGCAAATTCATCAAAATGTTCGCGAACGAAGTGATCACTAATTTGTTGCTCGCCCAGAAGAAGCCGAGAGAGATTGCCAAGATGGTAGGGTGCCATTTGGCAACAGTTTACCGCATAAAAAAGTCCCTGCAGGATGGTCCTAAGCAGCGGAAGTCGGGCAGTGGACGTCCGCGCTTTGCACGCACGCCGAACGTGATCAAATCGGTCCGTGCAAAAATTGCTCGCAACCCGGTGCGTTCCATAAGAAAACTTGCAAAGGAAGCCAACATTTCGGAGAAATCCATGCGGAGAATCATCAAAGAAGACCTGCATGCATCTTCCAGAGCCAGAGTGAAACGCCACTTGATTACGGACCGGGTCAAGGAACTACGAGTGACTCGTTCCAAGAGATTGCTTTCCTTGTTGAAGAAGGAAAAAATGATAATTCTGTTCTCCGACGAAAAGCTTTTCAGCATCGATGCTGTGGCCAACAACCGCATGGACCGGTTCATTTCACCGCAGAAAATGGAGAACGTTCCGGAAAAAGTGAATTTCAAATTTCAAACCAAACATCCGGCTGGTGTCATGATGTTTGGCTTGGTGGCGTCCAATGGTTTGAAAATGCCGCATGTTTTCATTGATGCTGGAGTTAAAATCAATACCGAAGTGTATTCCGGTATTTTAAAGGACCAAGTGCTTCCCTGGGTGAAGGCCAACTTCTCCGAGGACCAAAACGTTGTCCTACAGCAGGATAGAGCGCCGTGTCACACGCTCAATCGAATCCAACAATGGTTTAACGATTACATGAAGTTTTGGCCGAAGGATTTGTGGCCCTCTAGCAGCCCAGATCTTAATCCGTTGGATTATTCGATTTGGGCATATGTTGAAGCACGAGCCTGCAAAACATCACACCCTAGTGTGAAAACCCTGAAGTCAACCATAACACGCACATGGCAGTCAATGTCGGAGGACTACGTCCGAAAGGCATGCTCTGGCTTCCGGCGTCGCCTGGAGAATGTTATTAATAAAAATGCAGGACATATTGAATAACTTTGTTTAAAAGGACTTTATAAAGATAACTGCACTCGAAAATGTTGATATTATTGCTTAAATTAGTTGAAAATGGGATTTGAAAGAAATAGAACAAATTTTCGCATTATTTTCTGCCGCACCCTGTAAATGAGTTATAAATTAACTGGAATCAAATTAATATTTTTTTGAAATTTGCTTAGTCGTTTAAACTGTCCTGGAGTTCAGAACTTAAGATCTACTGTTATAACAGTAGCTTTATCAACTATACATTGTTATGATATGTATTCAAACATATTCAATGAATGTCCAGGAAGACCAACAGGAATTATGACAAAAAAAAAAAAAAAAAAGAATAATTAATTTTATTTAATTGTCGCTAATAACAACGACAGAGTGGTGTACAAAACAACAGGAGAATAAAAACACCCCACAAAAAAAAAGCCCCCACACAACACAAAAAACGCGTATCTGCCAAGAAAAGCAAAAAAAGTAGTTGGAAAAAAAAGAAAATTACTAATCATTCTTCTTATTTTATAGTTACAGGTATTTCACTAAACAGCTCACACTCTCCATAATTCAGGAATTATGAGATAATCTTGGGATAGCATATGCCAAAAAAAAAAAGCTGTCCTGTAGCTCAGAACATAAGATCTTCTGTTGTATCAGTAGTTTTGTAGACTTTTGAAAGTTATGATATGTGTTCAAATTTATGAATGAATATCCTGGAATATCAACATTCACTATGAGATAATGTTGAGATATACAGAAGATCTTATGATTTGAACTTACGGACAGTTTGGATGACCTAGAATATCCCAAGATTGTCGAATTATGGCTGTTGACCTTTTACACTATTCAATGCATATTTTTAAATGCATTTTTTTTCTTTTAATACTCCGTAATTAGAAATGTAGATTTTAAGTTCTGAACTCTAGGACAGTTTGGATGACCTAGACAATCACAAAATTATCATATAATTACTTTTGACCATCCAAAAGGTTCATTCAATATGTTTAAATACATATCGTAACCTTATACAGCCCTAAAAGCTACTGTTGCAACTGTAGATCGTAAGTTCTAAACTCAAGTACATTCCGGATAACCTAGAACATTCCAGAACAATACAAAAATATTTAACTTTTATCAACGAGAGTATAATAATACGTATGCATATCTACCATGCTCTAAAACAACGCTTTTCACAATAATAAGTTATTAATTTTTCTTTCTGAACTTCTTCAAATTCAGGATCTTCTAGGTCGTCAATTAGGCCTTAAACTCATATTTATTTTTTATTTTTCCCACATATAAGACTTAATGTAGACCTAATTTGCCGAAGATAGTGTACATCTTTAAGCAGTCTGTGATTTTATACAGCCATTTTCCTTTTGGGTTCATAAATAACCCCTTAGGCCTGAAGGGGTTAAACGAGGGATCGTGAATATAATGCGATGCAAATTACTTTTACCGTAATAATTCGAACTTTCAAGTTCGCATTCAATAATCGTGCTTTTAACAATATGCTCTCTAACTTCCAAAACAGACTTGAAGTTCACAAAACGTTCGTTTAGCGCTTAAGGAAACTCAAATCAACCCAATGAAACAAAAACACAAATATTCTTATTAAGTGTTTAAGATCATATATTTAAAGGCTGATGTGTTGTAGGATGATGATTGATAATAGTTAGATCATTTTTTTACTAGAATTTTTGTTTTGCTTGTGCTTACCAGCACTCATGAAGCCGAGTCTTCCTCGTGGAAATTGGGATACATATCACCGCTCCATGTTGTTGGTGTGGAACATAATTTGATTATTCTCAATATTCTGATTTAATATCCAACAAACATCAGTGTCGAATGATTGCTTGTTCAAACAACTTTGGAGAAGTTATTCAGCTTTCTAGAAGAAATTATTCAGCATTGATGTTTGTTGGGTAGACAAGTGTTAAACCCAAAATGTTTCATTTCTTGATCGTAACTTGGAGGAAAAATGTAGCATTGGTTGTGGGTAAAAAAGCAACACATTTAAAAAAATCAATGTGCGCGTGAGTTTGTGAAGTTTATTAGTTGTTGAATGTAAGATTGGAGTTTAAAAGCTCAATAACTCACAGAAAAAAAAAGATCTCGATTCATTACCGATATTTGAACCCTGCCCGCCAGTGTATTGGCTCTAGATAGTAACAATTCAGCCGGGCTTCAAATGGTGAGTTGACAACTTCGAAGGAGGGTGCGACCGACCTCTCGTCCTCACAAGTTCCTACCTCACGCCTCCACGAGTCATATGATCACAAAAGACTGCCAGCTGAAACATGGAGACGCTGGTTGGCGTAGCCTGGGCAATGTTGTCAATCTGACAATAGCGAAGTGAGGGGGTGCGACTGAAGATCGTGTACCTTTAAATCATATTGTATGTTTTCCATTCTCATTTTATTAATAACTAGCTGAACCCGGTGCGTGCGCTGCTACGCTTGCAACTAAATGAAAGAAAATTTAATATAACTGGCACGTTTATGGTTTTTTTTTTCGAAATGATTTTTTTTTCTTGAATAAGCAGGGGTTCAAACTTCTATCAAAACATGCTTCTTACCCGAGAAATACACGTTTTGTGTTTAAGTAACCTGGATAATTCTCATTTTTGGTAGAAATGTGTGTTTCATTTGTATGGGAGCCCTCCCTTCCAGAGGGGGGTGGTTTCTCAAACCACCATACAATCATTGCCTTCAAAACCCCCCACATGCCAAATTTGATTCAATTTGCTTGATTAGTTCTCGGGTTATGATGAAATTTGTATCTCATTTGTATGAGAGCGCTCCTTCCTGAGAGAGAAGGGGTCTCAAACAATCATAAGAACCTTTCCCAGCCCTAAAAACCCCTTCATACAAATATTCACGTTGGGCGGTTCAGAACTTTCCGAGTCTATAAGGGTCTGACAGACAGACAGACAGAAATTCATTTTTATCTATATAGAAATCTAGCCTCCAAAAACCCCCATATGCTAAAAGTGGTTTCATTTACTTGATTAGTTCTCGAGTTATGCAGAAATTTGCTTTTTATTTGTATGGAAGCCCCCCCCCTCCCTTCAAAATGGGGAGGGGTATTGAACTGGCATAGAAACATTTCTTGCCTCCAAAAACCTCAACATGCCAAATGCCAAATTTGATTTCATTTGCTTCATTGGCTCTCGAGTTATGCTAAAAATAATGTTTCATTTTTATGGGAGTCTCCCCTTCCAGAAGGCGGAGGGGTCGTCTCAAACCACATTAGAAACATTTATTTCTCTCAAAAACCTCCACATGCCAAATTTGGTTCCATTTGCTTTAATTTTTATCGAGTTATGCAGAAATTCGTGTTTCATTTGTATGAGAGACCCCTCTTTCAGTGAGCGGAGGATTCTCAAACCACAATAGAATCATTTTTTGCCTTCGAAAACCTCCACATGCCAAATTGGGTTCCATTAACTTGATAAGTTCTCGAGTTATTCAGAAATTTGTGTTTCGTTTGTATATCAGCCCTCCTTTCAGAGATGGGAGGGGCTCGAGTCAACTTAGAAACATTTCTTGCCTTCAAAAACCTCCACCTGTCTTCTGTTATGCAGAAATGTGTGTTGGATTTGTTTGGAAACTCCCTTCCCTCCCCCTTCCAGATGGCGGAGGAGTCTCAAACTTCCATAGAAACATATCTCTCCTCCAAAAACCTCCACAAGTCAAATTTGGTGCCATATGCTTGATTAGTTCTCGAGTTATGCACAAATTTATGTTTCATTAGTATGAGAGCCCCCCTCTTACAGAGGGCGGAGGGGTCTTAAGTTACGTTTCACGTAAGTGTCTCTGCTTACGAGCTTGATGATCACGAACAATAATAGAATCCTGATCAAATCGTTTTTCAGATTATTCCGCTGCTATGGAAAGTTACCTTGCTACAATATAAGGTAGTATTACATAATCATCATTCTCATAGATAGTAACAATTCAGGTTGAAATGAATGGAATAAAAGCCATACAGTTGTTTCGATTGGCAAGGCACTCAGCGGTACAGCAATAAAGCAAATATATATGGTTTCCTACAGGCCTCACTCGCACACACTTGCACGGCTTTCATTCGTTTATTTAATAAAAAGTTTTGTCAATCAAGAAGGGCAAACTCGGACGACGATGATGAGTGAAAACAAAAAAATAACAGTTTACGGCAGAATTCCAGTGGTGAGTAGCGTTGCGGCATTTTGTGGTATCCATTCACCCATATTGAAAAGTTGTTGATGATTGTGATTCAAGATGGGCGAAACCTTCCTTTGTGAATCATGCGAATTTCTCAAGATATGATTGCAAAAACTGCAATTACGTTTTTTGTCACCATATAAAATTTTGGGTGTAGGTAAAGACATTCTCGAACTTTTAACGCTTAGGTGAGTACCCAACCTTCTGGTCCACAAAATTACACTGCCGTCGTAGTGGAGGAAGTGTACCATTTTTTACACTACCGTAACAATCAATGCGGAAATCCATCGATCTGAGTGTCTGCAGAAGATGTTGCTGCCTTTGTATCAGAAGCATAGTACCCCTCCACTGTTTTGGCCGGATTTTAGTGTCGGTGCATTACGCCGAAACAACTCACGGCTCACGGAAAGGGTATAGATTTCGTTGAGAAAGACATCAATCCGCCAAATTACCCTCAGTTTCGGCCCATCGATCGCTATCGCGCGATTGTGAAGAGGGTCTTCAAATAAGAATATGCAGTAGTTCAAAATAAAATTGGGCGTCCAACAAATTTGATGATACATTTCTCCAGAACTTGATAAAAAGTGTTCGATCAAAATATTGCAAATTCGTGAAAGAATACTATTATTTTTATCCGGTCTTCCCAATGTGCAAGTGTAATCCCGTTCAATAGAGAAGCATCCATTTATTTTAATAAAATATATTGTGTTTTACATATATTTTTATTTGATAGAAAAATATGAGGGTAAATTATATTCAATACAGTCCTTAAGACACCTCGAACGACTTTTCGGAAGAGTCTTTTTGCATATGAGCTGATGAGTTTGGAGTGAAATAGCGCTCATTGAGGCGTTCCTCTTTCACATTTGTTTCGTTATCGATTAAAACGCAGACAGACGGTCGTTGCAAAAGTCGGCTGTATAACTTTCTGGCTCTGGTTTCTGTCCTGGGCAGCACTTTGTTTTTCTATTTTCTGCTTCTTATAAATCTTCAGGTTGTTGCGCTTCTTGATTCCTTGCACCATTCCGACGGAGGTACCAGCCTTTTTAGCCAAATCACGAATCGACATCGATCTGTTCCGAAAGATGAGGTTGACTACCTACCGATCCAATTTTGGGTCAACTGGATCTGATTTTCTTTCTCTTCTTGGCAGCTTAACGAACAAGTAGTGTTCCCCGAGCTTGTTGATCATAGATTTTACGCTGTTGAGATGAACATCCTTCTCATGAAGCGACGTGTCTCCGATATTGCAAGCAGTCTAAGGGCACTTGAAACAGGTTCTTCAAAAAATCCATGGATCCAAGCCTGTGAAAATGCAGCAATCAATAAAGACATATGTTTTGTGTGGGTTCCTAGACATTCAGGAATTCCAGGTAATGAAGAAGCGGACTCGTTAGCAAACGATGGAAGATTCTCAGACATGGTGTATGAGAAACTTCCTAGATATGATGCGAATAGATTCATAGCCAGGAAAATGTGGGAAGCTTGGCAAATGGAATGGAGTTCGTCCAATCCAGGTACTCAATTGAACAGACTAAAAAAAAAAAAAAAAAAAAAAGAAAATGTACAGAATAATAAAAAAAAAAAAAAAAAAAAAAAAATATAATAGTACCCCCCCACACCACACACCCCCCCACCACACCCACCAAAAACCACCCATCTTTATAAATATTAAATAAAATTTAAAAAAACCCCAAAAAAAAACATCTCTTTTTTATTATAAAAAAAAAATACAACAAGAGTTAAAAAATTTTACCATTTTATAAGAACCCCCACAACCTCTTTACAACGATCTTAAAACCTTGACTTCTAAAATTCCCTTTACTCCTATCAAAGGTTTTATTTTGACTTTATTAACTCATAAAATGCTGTTTTGAAATGCCGTTTTAGGACTCATTCATATTATCTTATTATGGTCAGTTGAAAAAGCATTATAAAACCATTTTGCCTCCAGTAAATGCATTAAACGGCTAACTGGCATTGAGGAAAGCTACCAAGTGACCAGATAGTTTTATAGTAGCCATTGCTAAGATAAATTGGCTTTTTGGCAAAACTGTGATTTCTTGCAATCGCCATATTGAAATATATGAAATAATTGAAATGTGGAAAAATAAATACACCAAATTTTAAATGTAATACAATTTAACTGTAGATCTGAGACAAACTTTGGTATTCGTTTAGATAACCTTATTGAATTCCATCAATTTTCAGTAGTTTCATGATTAATTTACGGAATATATTTTTTTCAATTTTGTTTTTGTTGTTGTAAACTCGCATAATTTCCAAGGCGCATTAATTTTCAGCTCTTATCGTGCCAATATTCACCATAAAATTAAATGCGCATATGATTTGGAGCATGATACGCTATAAAAAAAACTCTATTTATTTTATATATTTTGCTATCAATCATAATTTCCCGCAACAGTAGAACTTATTTCTTAGCCATTATTTACTGTTGAATAAATCAGAAGAGAAACAAAGCAAAACAACAAAAACCAACCACGATATCGCCGTGAAGTTTGACAGCTGTGGCCATTCAGCCCTATGCTGGTTTTGATGGCGGCCAATAGGTTTTATGATGGTTCTCAAGTGGTCATAACATCTTTCACTAGAACATTTTCAAAATCTTTATGGTCTTAGAAAGGTTTTATTAATTTGTTTTCACAACCGTCTATAGAGTGGGCCACTTTGTACACATTTCGGCTTTAAAGATGCATAGAGGGGGTGTTGGTGGACAAAACAGTTTTGAATGTAGTGTCATCAACAAAGCCGGGAGAAGTGCTATACGGCTGGAATAGAACTGAAATTGTTACTTGGGCTATTTCCTAACACCGCATCAAAACTCACCCCTTTGTTCTAGTTGTTCAGAAAACTTAACAATCATACACATTTTGTTAGAATGTAAAGATTTAGTAAACCAAAGCAAAAAAAAAAAAACATTCTATATAAGAGGGGCAACCCCGGTGTAGAGGTTAACATCCATACCTCTCACGCCAAAGTCACGAGTTCGGATCTCACCCCCGGACAAGTTACGAAAATACCCAAAAAGTTTCTGAGTGACTACAACGGGAGATGACCAGCCCAGGACTGAAAATCTCGATAATCAAGGAACTAAAAACTACTAAATTGTATAAAAGAAGAATTTCAGGAATTACTTAAAAATAATAAAAAAAAACTCGAAGACAATTCATAAACGAAATAGGCTTAATGAATATTTTGTAAACAAATTCAACTGTTATTGTTATTACAAATGAAGGCACCTATGACCTACAATGTTAAAACGTTCTAATAAAAAAAAATCTTTGAGAAAATAAGGCATCCCGGAGGAAAAGCGAAAACAAGAGACTTCATACCATCGACTAAATTGTAAGCACCGTGTTGAACACTCTACGTCGTTTCCTCCTTTTCTCATCCTTCCATCGGTGAACTATCCCAAACATAAACCACTTCTCCCTCAGCACTGCAAATAATCTCTTACCCATCAACAGGTTCTTTCAATTCATCCGGGTGTAATTATTTTTCGCTCACTGCCATCGTAAATGCAAAACTAGGCCACCAAACAACCATGCCAGCGAAGAAAAACACAAAAACATGCAACAACTTCCAATGAAATGCAAAAATCCTGCCGCTCTTTCCCATGGTCCGATGTTTACCGGTGTGGTGTGGTCACTTGGCCGTTGAATGGAGAAACAAACAGAACACCAAATCTGTCTTGGCAGGAAACAACACAAGAAAGCTTCGTTGTTGGGTGGAAAATATTACACACTGAACAAAAACGGCCCGTTCTCCGGAGTTAGCATCAGCCATATTGGACCAGATTCGGGCGATGGTCTCTGGCCGGTGTTATCCATCAACGGTACTGTACGGTAGTGCATGGTCTGTCCGTGTACCCACAGAATAGAGATGAGATTTTAATAATAAATTTCAGACTTTTTATGTTCGGATGTTTTGTGTACATACCACACTACGCCCAGCTGTTGCTGTTGCACAGTGTACAACGTTCTACGAAGCAGCTGTGTGGCGTTTTTCTCGGAGGAGTTGAAGAACTTTCCCGGAATGCACAGATTGCAGAAAAAAAAAATGAATTCTGAGAGATGAGAACATGATAATCGAAGGCATGGCACCGAGAGCAGAATGGTGGGTGCTTTGAACGAGACGGTGCTCTAAGATGAATTACATGTGGAAGGATTTTCAGACATGACTGGTTATTGCACTGATTTCAGAAAAAAAAAGAACTGTGAGAACCAACTCTTCACAATTTTGTCTTATGGAAAATTCAACCGAACCTAACGATCCGGAGTATATTCATTTGAGTAATATTTTTTATTTCATTTGAAATCATTTACGCTTGTGATCCAGGAATTGGCCAACAAAGTCATCAAGTTGCCTTCCAAATGATCAGATCAACGTTTTAACATTTGGATATCTACTGGGCTCTTCGTGACAAAGTTGAAAGAATGCAGCAGTGCAATGCTAATTTGATAGATAACGAAGGGCAACCTGTGGTAAGTGATTAAACTCCTTCTCAAGTAGGTCGTCCAAATGTTAGAACCGAAAATTTTCGCATTAGTAGCTTGTCAGGGGACAATCAGCAACATACTCCTCCTTACCCTCCCTGGAGTCCCTGGAGTCTTGCCTGGTAGTCGACGGGAGAACTTTTGGGTATCTTGGGACTGCACAAATACATCCGCAATTGATTCGAAATTCGGAATTGGCACCCAATGCATTCGGTAATTTGGGACTATCTCCTCAGCAGCTATCAGCTAGGCAATTAGTTACCAAGGAGCTGCCAGTCTCCACCGGGAATCTAGTGGACTGACCGCTTTTCATAAGAAGATACCAGCATTCTAAAGAGAACTGCGGCTACTCCGGCGGAACAGTCTGAGATGTTCCGCCAAAGACGCAGTCAGCAGCTTTTTTCTTCATCCATCAACTGTACCGAAAATTGTATCAACACTAGAGCAACTGTACCCAAGTAACATTGCCAAAACCATCCTGCTTTATTATGTTTTATTATGGTTTTATCAAAGCCACTAGAAATCAATTTGGTTATATAATGACACCAAGAGCTGCGAATAGGTTTCATATTTTAGTCATCTTTATAAGAACCTACACAGCTTGTTTAAAAGATCGTTTTTTCAAATTCCTTTTACTTCTATCAAAGGTTTCATTTCGACCTCATAAAATGCTGTTTTGAAATGCCGTTTTAGGACTCATTCATATTATCTTATTATGGTCAGTTGAAAAAGCATTTAAAAACCATTTTGCCTCTAGTAAATGCATTGAACGGCATATTGGCATTGAGGGAAGCCACCAAATAACCAAATAGTTTTAAAGTAGTCATTGCGAAGATAACTTGGATTCATGGCAGAATTGTGATTTTTTTTTCCAATCGCCATATTGAAATATACGAAATAATTGAAATGTGGAAAAATAAACGTACCAAATTTAAAATGTAATTAAAAAAAAAATTGAATTCCATCAATTTTCAAGAAATTCATGATTAATTTATCGAATATATTTGTTTTAATCTTGTGTTTGTTGTTGTAAATTTGCATAATTTCCGAGGCGCATTAATGTTCGGCTCTTATCGTGCCAATATTCACCACAAAATTAAATGCGTATATGATTTGGAGCATGATACGCTGCAAAAAAACTCAATTTTTTTAGCATATTTAGCTATGAAACAAAATTTTCCGCAACACTAGACCTTTTTTCTTCGATATTATTTACTGCTAAATGAATCAGAAGAGCAGAGAATCTAACAAAGCAGAACTACAAAAACCAACCACGATATCACAGTTAAGTTTGACAGCTGTGGTCATTTGGCCGGATGCTGGTTTCCATGGTAGCCAAAAGGTTTTATGAAGGTTTTCAAGTGGTCACAGCGTCTATCACTAGGATATTTTCTAAATCTTTATGGTCTTATAAAGGTTTTATCAACTTGTTTTCACAGTCGTCTATAGAGTGGGCCACTTTGTACAAATTTTGGCTTTAGAGAAGCATAGAGGAGGTGTTGGTAAAAAAAAAACAGTTTTGAATGTAGTTTTATCAACAAAGCCGGGAGGAATGCTATACGGCTGGAATAAAACTTAAATTGTTACGTGGGTATGGTCGTCCGGAATAGATCGCCAACAACCTGATCGCGAGACTTCGGTCAACTCCGTCACCGAAGGCAGATAGGTTGGAAGCGTTGTTGAGTTTCGGACTTGTTGTGCAGAACCTTTGCGGGCATGAAGGCTGTCGGTTTCGAAAGACATCTGTCGAATCCAATTCTCCTGCACCCAAAAAAAAACAGGATTGTAATGCAGTTTTGCATGATTTTGTTTCATTTCTCGTAGTGATCGCAACTTGGAGAAAAAATGCAACATTGGTCGTGGGTCAAAAAGCAACACATCAATTCGCTTTGAAAAATTCAATGTATGCGTGAGGTTGTGCAGTGTATTACTGGTTGAGTGTGAGATTGGAGTCTGAAAGTTCAATGGTTCACAAACAAAAAAACATCGATCCATAACCGCGATATGAACCGCAGCTGCTGGCGTGATGACTTTAGAGATTAACCAATCGAGTTGAGATTAACTTTTACGAGTTGAAATTAATAAAATAAAAGCCCTACAGTTGCTTCGATTGTCGAGGCACTCAGCGGCACAGCAATTAAGCAAATTTCGCTCAAACACACTTGCATGGCTTCGTTTATTTCATAAAACACGTGATGATCAAGAAGGGCAAACTTGATGAGAGGGAGAGGGAGAGGGAGAGGGTGAGGGAGAGGCAGAGGGAGAGGGAGAGGGAGAGGGAGAGAGAGAGGAAGTCCGATGACGAATGAAAATAAAAAAAGACACTTGATAGCGGAATTCCAACAGTGGCCAATAGCGTGGCGGTATTCTGTGGTATTGACACTCATATTAAAAAGTTGTTGGTAGTTGAACAAAGACCTAACGGCTACTTCGACTATTTGTTTATTTGTTTATTTGTTGTTATAAATTTCATCTGGCATATGTTTGTCTTCATGAATAAATCAGTTAACGCTAGCATTAAAATAGTCTTCTTATAAAAGTAGTCAATGGCATATTAAAATCGAACAAGGAATAAACACTATTAAACGCATCGGCAGCAGCACGCAGGGGTTCGTTCATACCATAAAGATGATTACGAGGCGCAAGGTGCAAAAAGTTTCGTTGTCGTATCGCTCGTTCAGGGGCATAGAAGCACAATTGATTGAGAAGTTCCGGAGAGTCAATTTCACCGGTGATCACCTTAGTCACAAAAATAGCTTGAGCTCTACGCCTCCTTCGTTCTAACGTATCGATTCCAAGCAACCGACACCGATCTTCATAGGCAGGAAGGTTTGACGCGTCCCGCCATGGTAGGTGGCGTAGTGCGTATCGAACAAACCTACGCTGAACAGACTCCAGCCTCGCAATCCAGCAACGTTGATAAGGACTCCAGATAACGACACTATTTTCTAGTATTGAACGCACCAACGAACAGTACAATGATTTCAGACACAGAGGGTCTCGGAAGTCTTCATATATTTTGAAAATAAATCCAAGTTGCCGGTTTGCCTTCGCTATTACTTCGTGGTAGTGTGGCCTGAACGTCATCTCTTGATCGAGAGTTACTCCTAAGTCTTTGACCTGCCTTACACGTTGAAGTACGCTATCAGAAATATGATAATCGAATTTAATCGGCTTGCGCTTTCGGTTAAATGAAATAACCATGCATTTATTGATGCAAAGTGTCAGAAAATTTAAAGAGCACCACATCGCCATATCATCTACACGTGATTGCAGGTATTCACAGTCCTCAAGACAGTTGATTGTCATGAACATTTTTACGTCATCCGCATAAAATAATCTACACCCTGGAGGTAGAAGATGAGAGAGTTCATTGATGAACAGCGTAAACAAGAGGGGTCCGAGGTTGCTGCCTTGTGGAACACCGGAGGTATTGGTGAAACTTTCCGAGAGCGATGATCCGATTTTCACGCAGAGCAGGCGATTCTTTAGGTATGATTCGAACCAGCACGCCAAAGGGGAAGAAACACCTAGTTTTTTTAGCTTTGCCAGCAAAATGCCATGGTCCACACGGTCAAATGCTGCTTTCAAATCTGTGTAAACAGCATCGATTTGACCACCAGCGTCCATTGTGCGAACACAAAGTGAAACGAACTCGGTTAAATTCGTAGCAACAGATCGTTTCGGGAAGAAACCGTGCTGAGCCGTTGAAATGTATGTTTTGCAGGAGTTGAATAGAGCATCGTTTATGATGATTTCAAATACCTTAGAGCACAAACTTAGAGATGTGATCCCTCTGTAGTTTTCTACATTCCGTTTGTCACCCTTTTTGTAGACAGGAAACATGTGAGAAAGTTTCCACTCACCGGGAAACTTACTTTCGTGCAGTGAACGTGAGAACAGCTTAGCCAATGGTACGGCAAGCGAGTTAGAGCAGTTTTTCAGAATGGACGACGGAATCCCATCCGGACCAGCAGTATACGAAATTTTCAGCTTTCTGAGGGCCGACAGGACGGCGTGTTCGTCAATAATAAATGCATGAAAATCAAAAGCATTACTTGGAGTGTACTGAGTCGCGGATGCTATTTGAACGGAAGTGGCAGGGATGTCATTGAAGGTACTTTTAAAATGCTTAGCAAATAGCTGACATTTACCCAGCTCAGAGCTAGCAAGTTGTTCGCCGAGATGGACTGATATAGGCAAACCATCTTCTTTGCGCTTGGAATTCACAAACGACCAAAATCCTTTAGGGTTTCTACGAAGAGATGACTCCTTACGAATAACATATCGACGATATAGGGAACGGTTGTAAACACGGTATGCATTGCTAGCACGGTTGAACTGTTGCTTACTAAACTGTGTACGACTCCGGCAGTGATGTCGCAATGTTTTTGCTCTGGCACGTTTGAGTTGACGCAAATGGCCATTGGACCATGGGGGCTTTGGCTTCGGGCGACACAAAGGAACATGTTCAGCAATTATATCGCGAACAATGTGGCTGAAGTAGATCACAGCGTCGTCAATGCAATCAAAATCATCGATAGGTTGCCAATCGACACGGGAAATAGCAGCACAAATATCGGCATGATTAGCACGGCGGTAGTCGTACATCTGCGAACCATCGGCGTAATCGTAAAACGTTATCGATTCAGGGAGGTCAACCACCACGTCCAAAGCTGGATGGTCGGCGTCGAGAGAGATAAGCGGGTCAATTGCTTCTGCAACTTTACATGCATTGCTAACTGCGTCGTTTCCAAGGACGAGATCCAAAAACCGTAAATTTCTGTTCGGTACTCCATTAAGCTGAGTCAAACCATGGAAGGAAAGCCGTCGACTAACGCACAACCGGAATTAGAAAGAACAGATTGAGGGTTGACTTCTAGAAATCCGTTATCCGTTGCTTTCCACTGCAAATACGGTTGATTCTAATCCCCAAACTGCAACACGAAGTCATTCAAAGCCAGGTTGGAGATTATTGAACCGATGGAATCCAGATGATCGAGTATGCAAATCATATTGTCACGTCGGTCAGGGGGTAGATAAATAACTCCAACGCTGATGATTCGAGTAGGCGTCGAGATTTTAATCCATAACTGCTCAAGAGTTATACTCGTCGTTGTAGGATCGATAAAGCTGTTCCAATACTTGGAGACCACGATCAAAACACCACCACCACGGACCTTTGAGCTGTTCGTTGCATTGCGATCGGTGCGGTAAACAGCAAACTTGGGGCCAAATAGCTGTGCATTGTGGAATCGTTCATCCAGCCAAGTCTCCGTCAAAACAATGACATCATAATCGCATTCGCTGACTGCCAAGAAAAACGAATCTACCTTAGTTCGGAGTCCGCGTACGTTTTGGTAATAAATCCGCATAGCAGAAAGAGGTACTATGTCATTGTGCACAATAACATCAGTCGAGCAAACTCTAGAACCGTCAGAGATGAAGTTTTCAAGCGACGGCGACTCAAAGTTGGATAAGGCGCCAGGTGCACACCTGGGTTGATCACTAGAAGCGATAGACGTTACCGGAAGGAAGTTGTTCGAATCGCAATTATACTTGCCTGTGTGGACGGTTTGGAAGACCCCCTTTCCATACCCAAACACAGGACCGGGATGACTGTTGGTCGCTGGCTGCAATGGCTCGACTGTGATGAGAGGATTGGAGGCTTCCATGAGGCTTGCAGGCATACATCCCGGAGGTACGACGAGCATCAATGGATCGGTTGGTCTATCATTCAGTTGGCTGGAAACATTTGGAGTATCAGGAACGAAATAGGTAGGAATATGTTCATCGGAGTAGTACTTGCCCGAAGTGGTAGTGTGGAAGACCCCGTCTCCAATCCCAAACACAGGGCCGGGACGTCTGTTGAGCGCTGGCAGGAAAGGCTCGACTGTGTTGGGTGGGTAAGGGGCTTCCAAAAAGCGAGATGTGTTGCGTCCCGGAATAACATTGTTTAGTTGACGGTGGTAACTGGCGATGGCGAAGCTTGGGGTACCAGTAATGGTGTCACTACTCTCCTGATTTTTGACGGAACCCGAAAATCCTGGGAACCGTAATCCTCGAATTCACGGAAAACCAAACCTTCATACCAAGTCGATGGATCAAGAGCTTTATCCTTAAGTGACGGGTCGAGTCCGATTTTGAAGGACACGAAGGAAAGCGTGTTAGTTTCCTTTCTAGGCACTAAGCAATCAATTTGTTTCGAGAAAGCTGTGTTCTGCCAGCTACTTGCACACACTTGCATGGCTTCGTTTTCACACAAAAAAAAAACACGCTTTGTGGATCAAGATGGGCAAAATTGCCTTTTCTGAATCATGCGGATTTCTCAAGATGTGATTGCAAAAACTGCAATTGCATTTTTTGCTACCATTCCAACTTTTGGGTGTACAAGAACTGGTTGACAAGCTACGAGCAACGGCGAAGTTTAGCTGGGCGCTTTACAAATAGCAGGTTCCACTTGTAGATCTGCAAGTATTCAGTGAATACATGGCCAAGATATCTTCGCCAGCGAGCGGTGTGACGCAGCGTTCTCAGAAAGAAGAACGGGGTAAACCGAAGGAGAAGTCGTTCTTGAACACGCATATTTCGACGGATCAGCAGAAAGAGAAACGCCGAGAGGAGGCAGTTAATAATGAATCCAGTGCAGGAACGCAGAAAACAAGAGACGGCGGTGCGCGGAATGGAAAATCTGGTACAGTCTGCAATGTTGACAGTAACGAAATTATGAATTGCACGTCGTTCCAAGGTCTAGACTTAGATGACAAATAGAAAGCAGTAAAGGCACATAAACTGTGTTCGCGATGCCTCACGTCATACGAACGTTTTCCGTACGTTTTAGTGCGCATCGTCAGTCTTTTATTTAACTCTTTATTTATTCCAAATTTTACATTATTTTACATTCCTATATTAACCTAGGTGCTCCTGCTAAGTAATTAACATTTCAACCTTTTATGCTATGATTTATATCTAATTGTGTTAATATTATTTTTACCTGGTCTATTCGGTATTTTTAACAGGGTTTTTTTTGCCTGCGTGTAAGAATAATTATTGATTTCTTAAAACTAGTTCTTATAGAGAGAATTGCAATGATAGTTGTCTAAAATTATGATTCATTTTGTTGGACATTTCTTCTAGAGTCTCAACGTTTGAAATTCTATGTAATTCAATAGTACTGAACCAGGGTGGCAGCTTCAAAATCATTTTCAGAACTTGGTTCTGAATCCTTTGAAGTGCTTATTTCCTAGTAACACAACAACTAGACCATATTAGCACAGCATAACGCATGGCCGGTCTAAAAAAAATTTAATATTAGAAGTTTGTTCTTCAGACAAAGTTTGGATTTTCTGTTTATAAGAGGATATTTATATGTATACATATAACAGAGTGGCATACGTAAGACCACGCATAACTCGAGAACTGATTGTCCGATTTAAGTTGCCTGTTTTTTGTTCTGTTCGGCTACGCCCAAGGAAAATTTATAAAAAGAGAAAGTTGGACAAATTTATGCGAAAAATGAAAACTTCCAAAATGATAGATGACCAATTCATTATGTATGGTTTTTTTCGTTTCGATCGAGTTATCCTTTACATGGATCGTACATGACGTTGATAGCTCTCCTGACATTGCGCATTTTCACAGGTTCCCTTATTGTTCTGCTGTTGGTACAGTCGATGCTGCATTCAAATTACTTTTTAAGCATTATGTATTGGTTGATGATTGGCAATGGAGAAGTACCAATTGACGCTTTCACCAGATTGATTTCGTATACGCCGAGTTTTTGTCATTTCACAACGACGAAAGAGGACTAATTACGAGTGTTTTCTCAAACATCGTCCAAAATTATGAGAAAAAAAAGAATGTCGATGATTTGAATTTCATAATTTGTTATCGATCGCGAATTTAAAGTTTCTTAAAAACAAATCATAAATGCTCGGAATTATTTGAATTATAAAATCGGTTAAGGCGGAACAAAGTTCGCCGGGTCAACTAGTTTTATATATTTATTACATTTGGCTTGAATGCCCTCAATGTGATCTTTAAAAGTTAATTTTTGATCATGTATCAGTCCAAGATATTTTACTTGATTTGACCAAGAAATTGAAACTCCATTTAAGGTAACCATATGACTATTACTTGGTTCCAAAAATGCAGCTCTAGGCTTGTGTGGGAATATTATAAGTTGAGTTTTGGAAGCATTAGGAGAAATCTTCCATTTTTGAAAATAATCTGTAAAAATGTCCAAGCTTTTTTGTAACCTCCTGGATATAACACGAAGACTTTTTCCTTTAGCAGAAATGCCTGTGTCATCAGCAAAGTAAGACTTTTGACAGCCCTGAGGTAAATCAGGGAGATCTGAAGTGAAAATGTTATAAAGTATTGGCCCAAGAATGCTACCTTGAGGAACACCAGCTCTAACAGGCAATTGATCAGATTTAGAATTCTGATAATTTACTTGCATAGTTCTATCAGTTAAGTAGTTTTGAACTAATTTCATGATATAAAGCGGAAAATTGAACTTTTTCAGTTTCGCAATCAAGCCTTCATGCCAAACACTGTCGAATGCTTTTTCTATGTCTAGAACTCGATTTATAGGTTCAATTTAATCAAATTTAGATCATTCAAAGATCGTGTAGATAATCTGTTCAGCTTAACCAGTGATATCATGATGTCAAAAAAGTTAAGAAAATCTAATGTTACGCGAAAATGAGCAACTATAAATTGATTAACAATGTCTCAATTGCTTTGGGTGCAATCGATCATCCTGATTTTGTTGATTATCACCGATTTAATGACATATTGGTACATAGGCCGAATGAAGGAGCTAGGCTAACATTACACCCCCTTACGCTGCCAATTTAAAAAAAAACTTAATTTTAAAATAAGTTTTTCTTCCTGAAGGGGACAAAATTGAACAAACGATTTAGTAAAGATCTTGTAGATGGAAGTTTGTACTTCTAGCCCACGTATTCCGTGTTAATATTTGCAAATATACAGTAAATATTTTGTAAGCTGTCTTGCAAATTCGTATTTTTTTACACTTCAACCTCTACAAACTTTTTCTATACAATAACTACACGCAAAAAATACCGCAGTAGAAACTACCATTTCGAGGGTTAAATTAAGCGCAAACACCAACAATTTTCAGCTGACTATAAATGCGTTTGATCAACATTGGTGCGGTTGATATCAATATGAGGTCTGTCTAATGTATCACAACTGTTGAAGGTTTTACCACAAACGTAGTAAATTTGACTGAAATTTTATGGTAGTTTTGAAGACAGGCATAGTCGGGTAAAATAGTAGTTTCTACTACCATTTCTATGTAGCAACTATCTAGTATCTTCAAAATGTGCGTCATTTTATGCCCTAAAAGTAATCTCTACAAAGTTTTCAAATCCAAATTGAAATAAAAAAAATACAGCAAAAAAATGTTTTTTTTAAGTTCCTAAAACTAAAAAAACTGTTTTAAAACGATACGTAGATGAAATAGAAGTTAAATTTCTTCAGCAATGTTTCATTGAATTTAAATATCTTTAATTCTGTAGAAGCAAAAAATCCTCTAAATGATAAGAATAAAAAGTTAACCCCAGTCACCACCCAAACCAAAAGATAGATCTTATTCTTTAAATTAAACCTTCCGAAGACATCATGTGTCTAAAGTTAATGGTTTTCCTGCTATCGATTTTTGTCGCGAAATTTATCCATTCGTTTCATAGTGCAAGGTGAAAAACCCTCCAAACTCGCCGAAACTCCACCCAATTGAAAAATATTGGGCAATCGTAAAGAGTAACCTTAAAATAACTAAAAAACAGGTGGATATAACAGCGGTACAAAACTTGATGAAAGGTGTGAAACGTAAAGCCCGACAGTTCTCATTTGGAAAATCGGAAACCTAATCAAATAATTTTCCTATGTTTTGCAGACGATGAACTTCAAAAATAAATAAAGATTGATAATTTTTATAATAAGCTAATCAGTGTGCACTTAATCATGTTTGACCAATTTGTGACCGTTCCACCCTTTAGTAGACATTTAATAATTCAATTTCTTCACATCATCAAGGAGTCCTACGTCAACTTTGCAGCTATGTTACTGACAAAATTCAGCGTTTAGTTTTTATTAGATTAGATTGTAACCGTTACATTACAAAAAATGGACAAAAAATGCCGATTTTTCTTGGGTTTACCTTCATCCGCACCGACAAAACTACCAATGCAACATCAGTTATAGTAACCCATGAGTCAGCAGACAAAATTTGACAGCTCTATCAGTCGAACTCTAACCGTGATGGCAAAAACAGTAAAGCAACTCCGTTCAAAAGTGTGCGCGTTCAAAGAACGGCACCCCGCCGCGTCGAAAACGGTCATTGTGCGGCACTTTGTGGACGCCGGCTACGCTCGTTCCGGCATCTACAACATCTTTGCACTATTAGACAACAATCAGAGCATCGAAAGAAAGCCCGGTTCCGGACGGCCGACGACCTCAGCGACAAGAAGCTCCAAAGGATGCTGAAGAGGAAGACCGAGGGAAAAGTGGCTACATCGCTGCGTGCGCTTGGCCGGGAGGTCGGTTCAACCGGCCAAACAGTGAAAAAGTACCTGGTGAACATGAACATACATGTCAGGAAGCGGAAGTCGCGTCCACTGGTTTCGGAGCTGCAGGCAATGACGCAGCGGCAGCGGCTAAATAAGATGGTCAACTCGATTTTCCCAGCGAATCGTGACGTGGCGGTGGTGATAAACGATGAGACCATGAGATAGGCTGCCTGGATGACAAGGACTAGCAGGGCACTTCGTATTTTACTTCCCCCACGAAGGAAGTGAGCTCCGAGGTGAAGTTCATTTCACACACCAAGTTTCCCAAGAAGGTGCTGCTGTGGCTGACAATCAGCGAGAAGGGGATGTCAAAGCCGCTCTTCTTTCGCTTCGGACTGGCCGTGAACGGGGAAATTTATAGTACGAAATGCCTGCCGGAAGTTGCGTCGTTCATCAAGAAATACCATAAGGGTGAAGACGCGGTGTTCTGGCCGGATCTGGCGTCGGCCCACTACTCGAAGCGATCGTTGGAGGAGATGGAGCGGCTGAATATCGATGTGGTACCCAAGTCGGCGAACCCGCCCAACGTCCCCAGCTGCGTCCCATCGAGAATTTCTGGGCCAACCTGGAGCGTAAGATCTACTCCAACAATTTTGTCGCGAAAACTGAGGAGGAATTGATAAATAAAACGAAGAAAGAACTCAAAAACATGCCTACACGCATGTTTTCGTCCGACATGGCGAATGTTTCGGTTAACTGCCGGGAGCAAGTAAGCTTTAATAATTACCTTCCATGGGAAATTTAGCAAATGCAATTATCTGTCTTAGCTTTTTTTTAATCACCATCCGAAAGAAGTCCGTTATTAAATTAGACAAAAGCTAAACAAAGAGTTTTCACGACCACATCCCTCCGAATCATCACGTTAGGTTGGCTTTCTCAAGTGTCACAATAAACGAAACCAACACCACGTTTGATTAAAATAAATTTCCCTAATATTGTGTTTTAACTGTCATCATCACAGCCACTATCAAACGTGCCTCCCACGTGCGTATTCATTACTCATGTCGCATAAAATTGGCACACCTTGTTCAGGTATCCGACCGTAGCAGTAGTAACACGCACTCGAGAAGGGAATCATGTACGACACAGCGGAAATAAACAGCACCCCGCTGGATGCCTTTCGCCACTACTCCAAACCCCCTCCATCACCCCACGATATGCTAATTGGAATGCAGAGGAGCTCTTCCCCGCTCAGTAGATCATTAGCATCGAAGGCAAGTCTCCACTTTTCCACTTTTCCGCCACTCATCATCGTCCATCTTCGTTAGCCTATCACATGACATTCACGGTTTTCGGTCTGGCGTCTGTGGAAAATACAAACTACCTTATTCGCGTCTACCCGCACATCATAGTAATCAAAACTGGCGAGAGCAGTGGTAAAAAAAAAGTTTCCACCGCCTCAGCGAATAAAAAATCCGCCCCGGAAAATCCTAATCCGGTAAAATATAGACTAAATGGTAAATCTCCGCCCGGTTTCGACAGTTCCAGCCCACGAGCCGAAATGAAGTCTGCCGACTGAGTCGGTTGGCTTAGGATAAGAATCAGCAGCGTCGTGTGGGTGGTCATGAGTTTGTTGATGATGATGATTATGATGATGATGATGATGATGATGGTGTACCAGCAGTCAGTACCAGTAGCAGTGAAGGTGTGCTACTCGCGCGCGTGAAAAATGACGAAATAATGACAGACTTAAATGGCAAGCTGACAGCAGCCGAAACGATGCCTTTCTCTCTCTTTTCTAGTATGGGAGATTTTCGGTGGAAATTCGAGGAAATGGAAGAAGGGACGACTAATAGCAAGAAGACGATGGGGGGATTAAAAGCTTTCTATTTGTCTTCTTTAGGCAAGTTAGATATTTTTTTGCATTAATCATGAGCCTTTTGTGAAAGATTTTGAGAGTTGAGATGCCGGGTGGCAGCGGAAGGTACGTGATGGGAGAAATGATTTTCAATTGGTTTGAAATTATCGACTTTTTGTCGGGATCTTCGTAGCAGCTGGGCAGCAGCAGTGAAGTGGTTTAATCTATATATATATAAAAATGAATGTTTGTTTGTTAGTGACGCTAAAACTCGAGAACGGCTGGACCAATCTTGACGGTGTCTTCGATTGAGCCACCAACATACATTGGCACCGCAAGGCACATGCACGAGTACTTGCAGGATGCGATGATATCCGGAACTATGGACGGCCGGATTTGTTTGTTACATTCACTTGCAATCCAAAATAGCTACAGATAACGGAATTATTGCATACCGGTCATTCAGCAAGCGATCGTCATGACGTCACAGCACGAGTGTTCAAACAACATCGACGATGTATGGTGGCTTTATCTGTTAGATGCTGGATGTACTCTGCTGAGTGGCAGAAAAGAGATTTGCCGCACGCACACATTCTTATTTGAATGGTGGACAAGATTACACCAGATCAAATTGATAACATCATATTTGCGGAAATTCCTGATCCTAAGATAGATCCAGAGTTATACGAAGTGGTGAAGACCAATATGGTTAATGGACCTTGCGGACACTAGAATCCTACTTCGGTTTGCATGTCTGACGTGCTCCACGTGCTTTTCTTTCGGAAACGTTAACTGAAAATGATGGATATCCACTCTATCGGCGTCGCTCACCAGATGACAATGGCAGAACATTGATCACTCAATTTAGAGGAGCAAATACCGAAGTTGACAACGTATGGATCGTATGGACCATATTCGCCAATATTGTCTAAGACATTCAAAACACATATCAATGTTGAGTATTGCAGTTCGGTGAATTCGATCAAATACGTTTGTAAGGGGTGTTTCGATCAAAATTTGGTCGACTCAAACTTCACGCATTTCCTTTCATCGTGCTTTAACAAATTTAGCACACCCCTCGTTTTGAAGATGTGTGCGTGTAGCATCATGCCTCTTTTTTTGATTATGAGATTAGCACTTCAGTTATCAAAATGTCGTCGAAGGAAGAGAAGCAACGCATCAAAATTTTGCACGTGCATGGCGAAAATCCAAACTACTCTCACGCCAAGTTGGCGAAATGGTTGAATGTGGTTAAATCAACTGTTACCAACGTATTAAGTGTTCGGTGAACGTTTGTCGAAAGCCAGGAAAGCTGAATCGGGGGGAAATCGAAAGCCGGAGGCCACAGCGACGACAAAAAGAGTTGCCCGCTGTTTCGAGCGGAATCCCAACCTCTCCGTCCGAGATGTCGCAAAGAAGCTGGGGGTGGCGCCTTCAACCATGGATAGAGCTAAAAATCGAGCTGGACTGTCGACTTGCAAGAAAGTGGTGACTCCAAATCGCGACGATAAACAAAACACGTCGGCCAAAGCACGATCGCGAAAGTTGAACACGACGATGCTGATGAAGTTTGTTTGCGTGGTACAGGACGATAAAACTTACGTCAAGGCAGACGTTAAACAGCTTCCTGGACAGGAATTTATATGGTAATCGGACGGAGAAAGGTGGCAGATATTTTCAAGCACATTAAACTGTCAAAGTTCGCGAAGAAATATCTGGTGTGGCAGGCCAACCGTACCTGTGGCTTGAAGAGCAACGTTTACATTGCGACCGGAACCGTCAACAAGGAAATTTATCTGAGCGAGGGCCTACAAACACGTCTACTGCATTTCCTGAAGCGAAACAATTGTTCCGTTCTATTTTGGCCGGATTTGGCATCTTGCCATTACGGAAAAAAGGCCATGGAGTGGTATGCTGCCAACAACGTTCAAGTGGTGCCCAAGGACAAGAACCCTCCCAACACGCCAGAGCTCCGCCCAATCGAACAATATTGGGCCATCGTCAAGCGGAACCTTAAGAAGACTCAAAAAGCTGTTGTGAGCGAGAAACAGTTCAAGGCAAACTGGCGTTCTGCGGCGAATAAAGTGGACAAGGAGACTGTACAAAATCTTATGACAGGTGTTAAACGAAAGTCCCGGCAATTCGCATTCGGTAAAAAGGAAGCTTAGCTGAATATTTCTCCAATATTCTGTATTAACAGAACTTGAAAAAGAAAAAGAATTTGACTTATTAATAAAAACTTTGATCGACTCACACAAATTACTGTTTGACCAAATTTTGATCGGAACACCCTTTAAGTACGTCACCAAAGGAAGCGATATGGCGATTATTGGCCTTGAACGAAATAAGATCAGCAAGTATCAAATGGATCGATACGTGAACTGCAATGAAGCGCTCTGGAGAATATTTTCTCTTGCAATTCATGAGCGTCCTCTTCCGGGTGTTTCTCCTCCCATTTAGAGAGGGGGCAAAGAGTGAATTATATCCCAGCGGAGAGAATGCATTTCCGACAGATCAGCTTGCGAGGACACTGGGTTATTTTAAAAAACGCTATTATAATAATATAGAAAAGTTGCATTATTTTTTTTGTTTCGGCACACAAATGGAAAGGTGGTGTGAACTTTTCAAGAAGCATTCCAGCACACGGAAAAAAATCCGTTCTCATATTCCAGAACAAAAAATCACGACATCGTGAACTAACATCAATTCCAAATATGTGACTTTCTACTCATAAACGTGATTCCTTAAATCCTATTTTCATGAAAAGAATCACGATGTCGTGAACTCAACTCATGTCTGTTTGGCATTTCGTAACACAATAAAAATGACTGGGAATCATGATCCTCGATCATAATAACGTGAACTCTTAAATCCATTTGCGTGATTTTGTTCCTCTTTTCGTGAACGTTGTTCATGAACTGTCAAATTATTGTAACGCTTGTAAAAACTCTAGTCAGTCATTGTTGTGAGGTGTAAACGAATACCTTTAGCATTTTTTATACTCCTCATGCGAAAGTATACTCTCATGTTATTTTATAAATTCGTGAATTTTGGTCTAATCATCATGAACAAAAATTTCGTTCCAAATACAGTCCGTGAACTTCGTGGCTGCTTTTGTGAACTGTATGACGATGTAAATCCGATTTCGGAAACATTAATCATGAATACGTGAACTAAATCATGATTACCAAGAAAAGTTTTCACGTTTTCATGACACACGTTGCATGCAACTACGTTACTCTAGCGTTATATTAATTTTGCGGAACAAAGTTCACGTATTCATGACTTTTGTTCATGGTGTATTTTCGTAAATGAAATTTTGACTTGTTCTGAAATTCGTGACTCGAGGTTGACGTATTCCGGAACGATTTTTTATCCGTGCACTTACAATGGCTGTAACATGATAATCACTGCAATCAATCGATGGGCGATGCGATAGCTGCTACACATGCCACTGAATTTCGTACCCTTTTCGCGATGATTATTTCGACATGTCAGCCTTCAAATCCGCGTTAATTATGGGATACGTACAAAAATGACATCGCCAAAGACATTTTACATCGTATTCCAGTGGCAACAGGGAATTTCGAATTGCAAATGAACGGAGACATCTACAACGAAGCATTGTTGTTGATTGAAGATTTGTGTTTGCTTATGAGTGGCAAACTATTGACTGAAATTCATTTGCCAGAGCCAAATCGTCAAACCAGAGATGTACTGAATCGTGAATTGGAACGTGAGCATGCATACGACAGAATAACTTTGAAACAACAAATACAAAGAAATGTCCCATTATTGAATGAGCAGCAAAAGAGTGCGAATGATGAATGGATGAAGGCTGTCGATGATGGAAACGGCTATTTTTTCTTGATGCGCCCGGTGGTACTGGGAAAACGTTCCTGATATCATTGATTTTGGCAGCAATACGATCTCAAAATGGCATTGTGTTGGCTCTCGCATCTACTGTAATTGCTGTAACGCTACTGGAAGGTGGAAGAACGACACATTCGGCACTGAAGCTTCCGTTAAACATGCAAATCAATGAAACACCTGTTTGCAACATTTCAAAGCAATCACAAAAAACAACACACACATCCTTACCTTTAAAACCATATAATTACCATAATATCATTTCCTCACGGATAAAAAATCGTTCCGGAATACGTCAACCTCGAGTCACGAATTTCAGAACAAGTCAAAATTTCATTTACGAAAATACACCATGAACAAAAGTCATGAATACGTGAACTTTGTTCCGCAAAATTAATATAACGCTAGAGTAACGTAGTTGCATGCAACGTGTGTCATGAAAACGTGAAAACTTTTCTTGGTAATCATGATTTAGTTCACGTATTCATGATTAATGTTTCCGAAATCGGATTTACATCGTGATACAGTTCACAAAAGCAGCCACGTAGTTCACGGACTGTATTTGGAACGAAATTTTTGTTCATGAATATAAGAACAAAATTCACGAATTAATAAAATAACATGAGAATATACTTTCGCATGAGGAGTAGAAAAAATGCTAAAGGTATTCGATTATACGCATGCATGCGTATTGCATTTTATTGTAAGTATGAATTAAAAACATATGAAAAGGAATAATCATTGAATAAAATTATCGTTAAACAAGAAAAGTTAAATTTAGGATTCTTATGAATTATACATTCGGTTAGATTAGGTCGTTTAGTTAAGAAATGCTTCTGATAACATCTTGAGTCACCTTCGGCATTTCTAGAATTGAGGCATGTATCCCGAATAAATATGATTGTATGAACATCCAGACTGTTTTACAATCCGGTGCATACTTAAGGCTTAATACGAACGATACTTGTAGGCATAAACATATAGCATGAAGAATATTATCGGCTTTGTATTCTGCGCCACCAAAGACAATAAAAAATCCAGCTGCTTTGTTCGGCGTTCCAACCATCACCACCTGCCGTTGTAAAGAAACACTTTCGAAATGTTTCTCTAGGTACTCAATTCAAAATCATTTTAAAACTTTCACTTTCGTTTACACCTCACAACAATGACTGACTAGAGTTTTTACAAGCGTTACAATAAAATGACAGTTCATGAACAACGTTCACGAAAAGAGGAACAAAATCACGCAAATGGATTTAAGAGTTCACGTTATTATGATCGAGGATCATGATTCCCAGTCATTTTTATTGTGTTACGAAATGCCAAACAGACATGAATTGAGTTCACGACATCGTGATTCTTTTCATGGAAATAGGATTTAAGGAATCACGTTTATGAGTAGAAAGTCACATATTTGGAATTGATGTTTGTTCACGATGTCGTGATTTTTTGTTCTGGAATATGAGAACGGATTTTTTTCCGTGATCATCCTGTTTTCATGGGTTGGAACTGCTAAAAAATTACTTCAGTATTCCTGCATAATACTCCAATTAAAATGGCAAAGATCACAGATTACCAACAATTTGAAATGACTGCCTATTGTCATACTTTTCGGAATTAAAATTGAAAATATCCAAATGCTCCAGTATGACAATTGACAGTCAATTTCAGATTGACTACAACAATGAAGAACATTCACGCGATTTAAAAAAAAAACGTTGTAAATATCGAAAACCGATTTATTGTCTGAATCGATTTTTAAGCAATTGCATGCGATAAATAAATATTGGACAGGACGAAGTCCGTTGGGTCAGCTAGTTTGATGTCCCAGGTTTGATGTATTGATTAGCTGCAGATAACATAATTTTGAAACTTGAAAAGTTGGCCACTTTTGTCGTCTTACTTCCAGGGAATGTTACATTTTCAATCCAATCAGATAGTAATTCTCTCTTTCAACTATTCCGCATATCACCCGTATATTCTGAGCTCGATTCAATTTACTTCTACTGCAATTTATCACATAAGTCAACGTGGGTGTTTCCGAGCCCATTTACTAAAACACATAGGAGAAAACGTCTGATTCAAGTACGACTTCCATTCGCACTTCTACATACATATGGGTGCATGTGCATTGTTGCCCGAACACAATTTCTCATTTCCAGTCACTATAATACCAGCACGGCGTGACTTTCAGGTTCAGAGGAAGCTTTTGGCAAACATCTTCACGTCGTCAGAGTCTTAGTCGCTGCAACCATAGTTGGATGTCATGACATCCTTCTCTTGGCTGGAGTCACGTTCAAGAGAACATGTTCCCACTCCAGCGCAATCTATTGCATTGGATAAAGAGGAGCCAATTTCCGGTAAGAAAATTTGCAATTGGACAAAATACGTGACCTATGCGGGCAACGCAAGTTCAACTAAAAAACCCAAAAATCGAGGTGTGTAAACTTTTTCTCCAAATTACATCAAAATTATTCACAGTCTAGAACAGCGGAACAAAAATTTAGCGCTGTCATCCTTCTACGATGATGATGATGACAGTGCTTGTGAACAATCGCGTGCCACGCTCCCTAAAGCTGCTTTGGAATAATTTAATCGTTCCTCCCTTTGACAGGAAATTCATTACTAAGTGATGTCACGATTAAATCAAATAACCACAGCTAGCGGACGCCATTCTCCGGCCGCACAGAATCGATCACAATCAATTTAAGGGATAACCTCCAGTGCGCCATTCGGGTTGATAGTGGTGGTGGTGATGGCGTGAATTACTAGGTACTCATCCCCCCTCCATCCGCACGGAATGGCTGCAACAAATGGTGCCCATCATGCTCCACCATCTTCAGCAAACGTCCGCTGCCGCTGGCTGACTGTAATCGATCCGAAGACGGCAGCAGCCAGACCGCAGGAATAAAGCAATTTGCAGCTGCCAAGGAAGCGATTAAGTTAATGGAAATTATAATTTCCTCTTCTAGTTTACAAACGCATGGCTTGGTGGGGCTGAGTTTGAGCTGGGTTTCTGCAGACTCGCGCTCGCTGATGGGTTGCGGGTGGAAATTGATTGCTGTTCAATGACCGCTCTCTAAGCATACAATGGCATTAAATGGATCGCACCGTAAGTTTAAAGGGGAGATGAATTTAAACTTTGACAGAGGCTTGTCGTTTGTCAACTTTGATTCAGTATCGACTTTACGGGCAGATTACACGGCATGAGCAGGTATCTTCATTTGTTTTGTATAGATAGCAATAAAGATCGGGAATTGAGGATCTTAGCTGGTCGTGCTTTGAAAATGGTACGTTTATCTTTAGCTGCGTCGTTTTTGGAAATGTAGAATCTGGTTTCAATGTCTTACTGTAGCCGCTTTTTACATTGTCAACTAATTTAATTGTGTCTTAAAATGCCATGTACATCATTCAAGTTGGAAGTTTGTGTTAATAGCATTTTTAATTGGTAATTGGTAATTTTATGCAGTACGATAATCCTGTTAGTTTAACACTTTGTATTGGGGCAAGGAAACTTGTAGTGAAAATATTAATCGAATTTTTGTCTTCTATGATATTTTAATTTTTTATGTGAAGAAAGTAAGACCTTGTAAAGAACGAGAAAAGTATATGCATTTCAGTTTTGATTCGTTTCATATTGGATCAGTTTATAAAAACATATGAGTCCTATACGTACAAGCAGTGAAAGATGCGTTTGAAAGTTTTATTCCTTGAATATAAACACTTAGAAAAAGTCATGTAAATTTAAGTCGACTTGTATGCAGTGTTGTTGATTCATGAGCGATTTCACGATTTACAGTCGAGAGTTCTCTACATGCGAGAGGAGAGCAAAAAAAATAATACCACTGTTCATCATCCCCCTATCGTTTCCACAGGCGAGTGAATGTGCGGGTTTTTTTCATTGCGGTTTCTCTCTTCACGCTATGAAATGAACTATTATTGATTGGCGAGGAAGCCTCTCGCATGGTTAGTGAGTACCGCTTGAGCAGCTGACGGGTTTGCTCATTGAGTGAATAATGTTGGCTGAGCAAGATGTTACGGGCAATTCGCTTGCATCTAGTAGGTGAGTCTATGGCGTGCAACCAAGAGAGAGGTTTGGATTTATTTTTTCATCATCGCCTATACGCTTTCTGCTTCATTAGTGGAGCTTGATAGTATTATAGGATTTGCATTATTTTGATTTAGGCGTTAGCTTGTGTCGTTTTTGAGATGCATATCTGGTGTAATTTATAAAGACGAAATAAGTGTGCATCTGACCAACGAGACTTGCTAGAACAGGGGTGGCATTGCGCAGCTCGAAACGAAGGACTCTTTGTACGAATGCTTGTTGTGGGAAAAAGTTCTGCGTTTCGGGATCCACAATGCGACCCCAGGTTAATTTTTGAGCTGGCTGATCAAACTCTTGCGTGGGCAAGAAATTTGTTTGCATCTGACATGGAACGCTTATTTATATGTCAATAAACAGTGCGCAGTGTAAGCCAATATTTAAATGAATTATATGTCAGCATTGTTTTTAAGAATATGCAGTTCCTTAACCATCGATATCCATGAGTTCAAGATTGTGTGTTTTCTCGCGAGTTTTGGGCTGCATATAATACGAACAAAGTCCAAAAATTTTGAAAAGTGATATTCTATGGTCTATTTCTATAGGCAGGGATGTTCCTGTAAATCTCTGAATTGATAAAGTGACCAACATACAAAGCACCAGTTTGTTCAATACATTTTTAGCTGAAAAGAGTAGTTAACTAAAAATAATGTTATAAATTTAAAGAGATCATCAATTTTTTCCAATTTTTTCATGAATTATTATTAAAATTAATAACATTGAAATTAAATCATAAACAATTTAGTGACTTTTTTGGTGGAAATCATGAAAAAAATTTCAAAATAGTATGTATTAGATCTATCTCCACTTTTATTCGACCTACCTACCTACCTAGACCACCTTCCATACAAAGTATATTCGATCGGAACGCCAATTTCTTCAACCTTATTGGGCATATTCTTTAGGTGTGATTCGTGGCTTGCCAATTTGTAAGTTCATATAAAACAGTCAATACTAGAGAGCTAGCGATGTTTTTTGACGTAGACTACGTCTTACGGCAAGGGCAGGGTGTCAAATGAAAATCTGAAAATAGCGTCCATCACGAAATACCCTTACAAATTTAACGCTTATAACTTAATAAATGCTCGATAGATTTTCAAGATGTTTAAATCAATCGGTTGCTAATTTTCCCGCGTATCAAGTCAACTGTCAAAAATGATCTTTCCACAATTGTAAACCATTGAAAGTAACGCAAATAAAAGGTGATGTCTTAAAATTTTGTTTTGCTGGCTAAATTTACTGAATGCACAGTACTTTTCCATCACAGATTTCAATGTAATAGTAATGAACGTATGTTGCAGTGAACAATATATAACGGGTACACCGTTCGGTAATTGTCAAGCTGTGCGGAGTGGCGGGGAGCCAATATTGGATTGGCAGCTGGTGGTGGCAAGTACCCTGGAGGGTTTACTGGCGAGCAACCATTGGCCAGGTAGCTGATTACTCTATTTCGCCTGGCAACCGTTGTTAGGCAGCCATGTGTTTTGCAGTCGTGTAATGGGCAATCGGTTGACCAAGCCAGTGGTGTGTTTGTAGCCAGCCGGTGGGCGGAACCATGAGGAGCAAAATAAGGTGATCCTGTTGTTAGCCAATTTTTGGTAAGACGCAACGGATCCAATAATCTGCTGGCAATTGGCAGCCAGCGGTGGCTTAAATAGTTTTAGTTTTCTTTTTGTCGTCGCATACCTTAGCGTTTTGTAAAATTCCTAGAACGGCTCGGAAATTTAAACGGTTTCTATATTATTCCGGAGCGCAAATAGCAGGCTTATAGCAATGGTTGCATGCCAAATAGAAATTTAAAAAATGGCTATTAAAAACACTGAACGCTAATAACTCGATCATTTCTTGATTGAGTTTTGAGATTGTTGCACTAGAAAATTAAAGGTTTTCACGATTGCTATTTTAATTTGTTCAAGTATTTACAATTTAACAAAAAAAATTGGTGCATATATTTTGTGTACAAATTCATCCAAATGAGTGAGTGTGTGCGCGTTTGACTTTGTGTCGGTGCGTCCTTCTGCTCTTTTCAGAAAGCGAGTAATGGCGCTATAATCATAAGCCATACACTACACCCTTGGCTTTGGAGCCTAGCAACAAGTAAATACCTGTGTTTCAGCCCAGAAAAGCGGACAACAAAGGAGTACATTTACTTTCTAAGCTTCGTCACACCCAACGACCCATATAAATTTTTACATGCACATATGCTTTCTCACCAAAGAAAGGCTCCCGCTCAATCCCATCCAACTTCCAACTCCAGATGTCTATTAAGGAAATTCTCCGAAACGAGCATCTACCGATGCCAAGCGAGCTCGTTTTTATTTCACCAAATAATTTCTAAGATGCAAATCATTGAATGTCTGAACACTCATACTTATTTACTAGCATATGCAAATCCAACGTCCCATTGGAACAGCACATACGCTGCAATGTTCTGCTATGAAACCAATGAAAATTATTTATCATGTTGAACATAATAATGCATCAAACGGTCTACGTCAACCGGTCGGTCGTGTGTTTTACACTGCCCCACAGATTTTTTTTTAAAAATTATTACCAAATTGTACACGATTGTCATTGCTGCACAACAAATTTATCAAACCATTTAATGAAAAAAAAGTCACAAATTAAGAAATTTTAACTCGATTACAAGTAAGGAGAACGTAGGGTAGAGCAGAACTTCAGCATAAGCGATCATTTTCGGCACACAGATAGAAAACATCAAATGTATCAATGTTTTTTATATGAAATATGAGTTCATACATTTGGCAAGTAAGTTAAGTTCAATAACTACAACTCAATGTCAGTATGAACTTATTTCCTGAATGTTTACAGTCTCTCTGACCGAACACAAAAGAAACGCTCCAAATATATAACACTTTGCATACCTACAGCCGACTGCTGCAGTGGTTTCAATGGCGTTTCCATATGTCGAGTCGTAATTTAAAATGGTATGCCGTAAATGCGGTTGGGAAGCTGTGTCAGATTTTCAACAATATCTCAGCAGCCAGCGATTTCTCGCGTACCTCGAGAAAACCTATCCTTCTTGACTGATTTTCTTCATCCAATTTCTGTTATTAACTCAGCTATTAAAGTATTTTGGTGGTAGTCTTCTTATTATCTTTCGAAGGTCCTCATTGAGATCGACTGACCCTGCTACAACAAGCCATCGCGTAGGCTATTCTCTCGGGTCAACCTGCTGAGGATTGTCCTGGAGACATAGGTAATCCTTGCACTGATGGTTGGTTCTTATCACATCACACATCACATCATGTAGAATCTGGTTTCAATGTATATTTTATCCATTTCAGGCCAAACCCTAGTAGCACACATGTTGCAAACCATTTAGAAAACCTTCAATGTCACTCAATTGAGTCACAATCAAGTTGCTGCCACCAATCATGACAGATTTGTGTTGCTTGGTAATTTTTTCCAAGCGTTCCCAAGCAACCAAAAGTTCGAATTTTACTTGAGGTGAGAACTCAGAAGCTCACATTTAGTTGAAATTTAGTTCCATGGAATTTTTTTGCTGAATAACAAGGCACTTCACGGACAAACAGAACTTAATTTTCTTTAAAGTGTCATTAATATTTAAAGGAACTTAAAAGTTCGAGAATAGTTTTTTCTTGCTATTCAATCCAACCTTCAAGTTCATATGTTGATAGTTTAGAACTTGATCTGAACTTCAAAAAATCTCTAACACAAAGTTCAACAAAAGTACTAACCGTACTTTTATTCAGCGCAAAAGTTTACAATACATCTATATTGAAGTACTTTTCTACTTTTCGAAGTACACGTAAAGTTCTGAGTAAAACTTTAGGAAATGTAAAAATGATTGTTTACATTTGTATTGTATTAAGTAACTCAAAGAATATCATCATTTTAGAATGAATAAAAATATTTTGTTTTATATATATTATAAGTGTTATGCAACATATGTCACGTTCTGAGCGGTTTGAATCATTCATATTTTATAAGATCAATGGGCCAAACCAGTTTTCTCTGACTATGATTAAGCTAAAAATACTTTTTTCACTGCTGCGAGTAATTTATTCCTTATAGTTGTTCGTAAAAACATCGTTCTATACATTTATAAAACATAAACAGGACAGATTTTATAGATAGTATAAAACACTGTTGAAATAACATTACATCAACCATGTTTTGCAAAACATATTTTGTGACATAAGGATGGATTTGTTGTACAAGATTGTGGTTTCATTGTCAACGAAAAGCAAATCGTAGATACTAAGAATAGACTTTTCAATCATCGGAATTATTATAGTAAAGAAGCTACAAACCTTTCACGCCAAGGACTAGGGTTCGAATCCCATACCTGGCACTGTTTTATTTTTGCATGAGGTTTTATTTTTTTCACCTTTTGTTTTATAAGGCTGCACATTTTGTACTTTTTACGTAATATTAAAGCATGAAATGATGTTAATTGCTTACTTATTACTTGCATGTATTTGTCATTGGACAGTATTTTCAACTTGTTTATAACAAGCTGTGTTGCTTGGGATGATTCGCCACTAATAACGTAACTCACACCAAAACACCCTCAAATATTCTGTCAAAACAACATAGCGAATCAAAACAAAAACAAAGATACTAGGTACTGAAAAGCGCAAGAGTGCATGGCAAGGTGCAGACTGCAGTTACTTCTAGGGGAACTAGGGGTTCTACAACAGGTAACCAATTTCAAATCGCTAGTTACACAATGATTGTTGGCTATAAGAGGTCCCTCAATCACATTGATTGTTGGCTAAATGGGATGCGGAAAATGAAGCTGTCACTCAACAAGTTAATTAATATGTAGATTTTTTTTATTTGAATGCTTTTTTAACATGCTTTATAGGAAAACAATAGCCTACCACATCACAAAATGTTTCAAACGAAAGAGAAATTGGGACCGATTACCCAAGACATACATCTCCGTCCGAAGACAATTGACCTGAAGACGATGACAGCGAAATGGAAGATTTTCAGGATAGTGATGATGACTCATTAGATTATTGATATTCATCATTTGAAATAGATAAATATAGTGCTGCATTGGATTAAACGGATTTGAATGAGTGCATTAGGTTTTGGGCCCGCAGTTCTAAGTAATCACACGAATCCATAAATCTAATATTGGTGATTAACCCTAATTAAAATCAGATTAAAACTACGATTGAATCTATTGTAAAACAACATTTAAAAGAATGGTAGATACTAAAGGCTATATTGTTCTCAACGATAAGGTAACATTTAAAATTATTGTTTTCCACCATAGGATCTATTGTTGATGACGATTTTACAATAGAAATGCAGGGTTGTTATGTATCGTAACAATTAAACAATCAAGTTATTCTCGAAAAGTTTCAAACAAAAACCATTTATTTTATTAGACTTTATTGTCTATGAATTATACTGATAATAGTGTCGTTTTAGTAAAAGTATACATGGACAGTATAGTTTATTGTAATCCTATTGTAAATTTTTATTCGGGAAAAGGTCGTCCGTTCCGCTTATGAAGACATCCTGGCAAGCAACTTCCGAAATTTTTAAAGTTGCTGAAGGACAATATTGGTACAAAGGTATTAAGCAGTGTCTGATTGATTTTGTTCGGTAAGACTCAATATAAGTAATTGTACTGACCTTATAGGGTAATCCTATTTTGGCTACTAATTTGAATTACATGGCTATATTCCCAAACACTCAAACTGAGGAGTCGTTATATAGCGTGATTCTAAATAAATCAAAACGATGTAGGATTATAGAGAACAAAAAAGTACTAATGCATGGAATCAACGCTTCGAGTAAAATCATAGCATAAACCACCCAGTTCATATTTCACAGTGGTAAGTATCCCGGTTTTAAAGAGGAGGACTCGAGTTCGAGACTAGCTAGTAGTAAGTATCTATGAAAAATTTAATTTAACTAAGAAAATATCATCAAATTGAACTCAATCATCATTTCATTACACACAGCACTCTAAAAATAAATTTGCGGCAGGATTAGAGCAAAAACAAGAACAAAAATGTCGAACACAAATGTCTTTTTTTTTGGTTTTGTTGAGTTCGTTTGAGGTACTTTTTAAGGTGAATAGCATTCTCTACAACCTCTTGAACGAACCTACTGTGAACTTCAAAGTTTTCTTTAGAAGTTTATAAGAATGCTGCTAGCAGCTTAATCGTTGAGTGCGAACTAAAAAGTTCGGTTAATTACTTAAAAAGTAAGCTGAATAGAACTCGCATCATAACCCTTCGATTAGTTGGTTAAGCCAAAAACACCCTTTTATTAGAACTTTTGGTTGCTTGGGTTATTATCCAAGCAATTTGGTGTATTCTGATTAATTTGATACTCAATAACAAAGAAATGAATAAAACAAGTCGTAATTATTTTTTTGAGATGCACAAGGTCGTCCAAACTTCCTTGGAGTTCAAAACTTAAGATCTTCTGTTGTAATAATCGCTTTATATGCTATACAAAGTTACGATATGAATTCAATCATATTCAATGAATTTTCTGGAAGATCAACAGAAATTATGAGATAATCATGGGATATTCTATGTCATCCATACTCTCCTGGAGTTCAGAACTTAAGATCTACTGTTAGAACAGTAGCTTTACAGAGTTAAGATGTGAATTGAATCATATTCGATGAATGTCTTGGAAGACCAACAGGCACTATGAGATAATCTTGGCATATTCTATGTCATCCAAACTATCCTGGAGTTCAGAACTTAAGATCTAATGTTGTAACAGTAGCTTTATCCGCTATACAAAGTTACGATTTGAATTCAATCATATTCAATGAATGTCCTGGAAGACCAACATACACTATGAGATAAGCTTGGGATATTCTATGTCGTCCAAACTGTTCTGGAGTTCAGAACCTAAGATCTAATGTCCGTGAAGACCAACATACACTATGAGATAAGCTTGGGATATTCTTTGTCATCCAAACTTTCCTAGAGTTCAGAACTTTAGATCTACTGTTGTAACAGTAGCATTCTTTGCTGTACAAAGTTACAATATGAGTCATATTTCAGTCATATTCAATCAATGAGTCATTTCAGTCATATTCAATCAATGTTCTGGAAGACCAACAGATACTAAGATATAATTTTGGGATATTCTATGTCATCCAAACTGTCCTGGAGTTCAGAACCTAAGATCTACTGTTATAACAGTAGCTTTATCCGCTATACAAAGTTAATATTTGAATTCAATCATATTCAATGAATGTTCTGGAAGACCAACACACACTATGAAATAAGCTTGGGATATTTTATGTCATCTTAACTGTCCTAGAGTTCAGAACTTATGATCTACTGTTGTAACAGTAGCATTATCCGCTGTACAAAGTTACGATAAGAATTAAATCATATTCAATAAATGTTCCGGGAGACCAACAGGCACTATGAGATAATCATGAGATATTCTATGCCATCCAAACTGACGCGGCTGGGAAGCCCAGTGGTTACCCGTTCTGATTACTGAGCAGATGGTCAGGAGTTCAATTCCAGGCCCGTCCTCTTCCTTGCCATTTATCACTTGCCTCTTCTATCATCACTAGATTTACAATAATAAAAGCAGTCTACTGCGCTTTCTTCCATTGATCGCATTACTTACCACAGTGCATCCATTTCCTAAAAATAACTTGCCTCACTAACACAAAAACTATTACTCCCCAAAGACCGTGAGGACGTGCTCGGCGCCGGTACTGATGTATAAATAGAATGAATTAGTGAACTTGTACATTAAAGATGTAAAGCTACTCCCAAGCTCTATCTATGTGGTTCTCTGTGCAATTACACTAGTTCTGTTCAGTAACGGAGTAGCAACGACGAAACGCACGTTCTTTTTTTTTAATGTCATTTAAACTGTCCTAACTTAAGAACTCCAGCTTAAGATCTACTGTTGTAATAGTAGCTTTAACATCCCAAGATAACTCATTATTTCTGTTGACCTTTCAGAAGACTCACTTGATTTGGTCAAATACATATTGTTACTTTGTTTAGTCCAGGAAGCTACCGATACAGTTGTAGATTTTAAGTTTTCAACTCCAGGATCGTTTGGATTACCTGGAACTTCAGAAAATTATCTAATAACGTTTGCATTTGAAAAAAATGGACAAAAATTGCCGATTTTTTATGGGTTTACCTTCACCCGTACTGACGAAACTACCCATGCAGCATCAATCATAGTAACCCATGAGTCAGCAGACAAAATTTGACAGTCGAACTCTAACCGTGATTGCAAAAATAGTGAAGCAACTCCGGGCAGAAGTATGCGCGTTCAAAGAACGGCACCCCACCGCGTCGAAAACGGCCATCGTTCGGCACTTTGTGGACGCCGGATACGCCCGTTCCGGCATCTACAACATCTTTAAAAAAAATATACAATCATTAATATTTAATACATATTATCTTATATAGCCAAAAACACTAGTGGTATAACTGTAGATCTTATGTTTTGAACTAAAGGACAATTTGGATGAACTAGAATATCTCAAGATTGTCGCATTATGTCTGTTGACTTTCCACAATATTCAATGAATACTGCTATAGGCATATTGTCCATTTGCATTCTCAAAAAACCTATTGTACCTACTTTAGATCTTATATTCTGAGCTCAGGGACAGTTTTGCATGACTAAGATCATCCCAGTTTATCGTGTAATGTTTTCTTATGTTCAAAAATATTTTCTGAATATGGTTGAATACGTAGCGTAACTTATAGTAGCCAACAAAGCAAAAGTTACTATTGTAGATCTTAAGTTCTGAACTCAAAGACAGTTTGGATGACCTAGAACATCACGAAACTATCAAATAATGACTGTTGGTTCATTAAATATACTTGAATACATATCGTAACCTTATATAGCCCTAAAAGCTACTGTTACAACTGTAGATCTGAAGTTATGAACTCAAGTACATTTTGGATAACCTAAAACTTCCCAGAAAAATACAAAAAAATGTTTAACGTTTATTAACGACAATTTAATAGTTCTCATGGATATGAACCATAATCTAATACAACGCTTTTCACTATTAAAGCTATGTCCATTTAGAATCCGGAATAATAAAATCATCTGTATCTCGGTAACGGATTGACGTAAAAATTAGTTTAATACATCAAAACAAAGGTAATTCACCGTTCTTAAAGAAAAAAGTATCAATAGAAATCATTTCTCTTCGTTTCTAATGATAATTCGCACTTTCTTCTTTATTCCTCCCATCAAACGCTGCACACCTCCCTTGGAGTCAACTTCCTTGGCACATTTGTTCCACATTTTGGTCATCTGAGTCGCGTCCCGAGCCGCTTTTCCACTTTTCTTAAGCTTCCGCTCCATTATTGCCCAAAATCTCTCGATGGGCCGGAACTGCGGGCAGTTGGGTGGATTTATGTTTTTATCGATGAAATCTACGTTATTATCGCGGTACCACTGGATGACTTCCCGGCTGTAGTGGCAACTCGCCAAATCTGGCCAAAACTTCACGGGACCTTTATGGGCTTTAATGAAAGGTAGTACGCGGTTTTTGAGGCATTCTTCCTTGTACAGCTTCGAGTCCATCGTCTTATTCGTCACGAACACTTTGGTCTTTGCTCCGCAGCTGCATATCCTTTGCCAAATCATCAGTTTTTTTTTGGCAAATTTGTCCATAAAAGCAAACTTAAACTTCGCAGGAACATCTCCTCGTGCCGTCGCCATGTAGAATTTTTGGCCAGGAAGCTGTCCGAAATCCATTTTGACGTAGGTTTCATCGTCGATGAGCAGGCATCCTTGGTACTTCGTCAAAACCTGCTGGTACAATTTCCGAGCTCGAGTTTTGGTGACGAAACTTTGCTTCAACGTTCTGTTTGGTTGCTGGCTGGCTCAATAAGAACGATATCCTGCTCGCAAACGAATTCTTCGAACGGTACTGCGAGCAGCAGCGTATTTTTGTGCGATTTCATTATCTGATAGTCCAGGGTTTGCTCTGACGGTTCTCAACACATTCTGGTTCAGCTTGCGGTCATATGTTCCACTACGACGCTTACCTTGAGGCACTCGATCCACGCTCTTTCGCTCCCTGAAACGTTTGAGCACATCATACACGGTTTATTTGGCGATTTTCAACGTTTTTGCGATTTTTATTGCGGACCACGTTGGATTATCAACGTGGGTGTGCAGAATTTTTTTCTCTCCTCTCGGCTTCCATCTGGATTAACTTTTGACTCACAGTACGATGTATTGATGTACACATCCATATTGGTCGTTCCACTTGTCACGAAATAAGAACTCCGACTTCAGCATTGACAGATGGCCTTCCGAACAAGATGCTTTCCTCCAAACTTTTCATGGCTTATGGTAGTCTTGTATTTTTTAAGAGTTTCTCCTTCTAGTTTTGTGTAATATTGAGGTACAGGAAAAATCTGTTGCAAAATCTGCTCTATCGAATGTCTCATCGGTTTTCTACGGTTACTTAGCTATTATGTTTTGATTTTCTTGTTTGCTTCGTCACAGTCCTTATTTGCGTGGATTTTGTTCTTTGAATAAAATGCATGTTAAAGATATGAGAGAAAACGGATTTATTAAATCATATTTTTAGTGTATACAGCAACAAATCTTCACGACTTTTTCATCATTTTTTTACATACTTTTCTCGCACCCGAAGTCCCGAAGGCGAATTTTATTTTCGTAGTCCGCACCTTTTTTGCAGCAAAAAACACTCACAATGCGTAATGTCAGAGTCAACATTCGAAAATTTGAGAGGAGAAAACATATTTGCTTCAATATTCGAACAAAGCACACTTCGATCTTCGTTCACGAAAAGGTGGTGGAATTCGAGAGAAGAGCTCTACTCTGGACAAGGAATACATTGCACCCTCCCAACAAGGGTACGACCGAGTTATGTTGATAAGTATTCAATCCATCCATTATGGTG